>OZ035883.1:101135194-101579468 GCA_964034835.1 Muscina levida | reverse complement strand
CTAATTACAGAATTTGAACACGATTGCGTTGGTGTGTACTGATATTATTACTACATCACCTAAAGTGGGCGGAAAGGTACATTTGTATGGGAGGTACTATAAGGGGCGTCGCTAGACTTCCAATTTTTCTCCAAAACTTTGTCCTGTTATAACATAACAAAATACAGAATTTGGGCACGATCGTGTCGAGTGTATTGATATTATTACCTTATTTCTAAAGTGGGCGAGTGGTTCATTTGTATGGGAGTACCAGAAGGGCGTGTCTAGACATCCAGATTTTTTCTCCAAAACTTTATCCTGCTTAAACATTACCAAATACAGAATTTGGGCACGATCGCGTTAGGCCTTTAATAATATTAATCGATTTCTAAAGTGGGCGGTACCAGATGTGTATGGGAGGTACCAGAAGGGGCGTGGATAGATTTCCCATTGTTTTTCTCCAAAACTTTATCCTGTTATAGCTTACTAAAAAAGAGAATTTGGTTCCGATTACGTTTAATTTATTGACATTATTTCACCATCTCTATAGTAGACGGAAAGGTAGATTGGTATGGGAGGTACCAGAAGGGGCGTGGTTAGGCTTTCAAAATTTTTTCCAAACATTATCCTGTTATAGCTTTACTAAATACTGAATTTGGGGACGATCCCGTAGGGTGTATTGATATTATTACTCGATTTCTAAAGTGGGCGGAATGATGTATTTGTATGGGAGGTACCAAAAGGGGCGGGGCCATGTAGCCCATTTGCAATACCGTAAGTAGTTTTGAGAAAATAATAACTCGTGCAAATTTCAAAACATTTGGTTGCGTCTTTCGAAAGTTATCGTGCGAACCAGCCGGACAGCCACCAGACAGACAGACAGACAGACAGACGGACATGGCTCAAACGACTTAAAAAGTCATGATACGAATTTGGTTCAAAGAAACCTAGGATCTAAAGTGACTCCTTCTATGTGTTACACTTTTGGGTCGTATCAAATGATATATACCCTCATTCCTAAGGGTGATGGTATAATAATGAATACGCCTTTTTCGCGATAATTCATATTTTTTTTTATTTTGGTGATTTACATCCCCAAAGATATCTGAAGCCTTAACTATTAACGCATATATGTATTTTATTTTGATATGCTGAAAAGATATGACAAGCGTAACGTTATATGGCAAGGCCACCAGCAGTAACGTCACGTTCGTATACATATTTTGGTGAATATGTTTTCCAAATACTATTATTTCTCAAACTTGAGAGCGGCATAAGAAATAACTCGTCATAACTGTTGTTCATACGCAGACTATTTTGCTGTATCTCGTTTTGTTGAGAAGTTATGACCATTTTAAGCCGTCAGTAACGTCACCGGATTTTGGAAGTGTGTTTTGAGGTTCCTGAACGTTTGTGTAAAAATTAGCGAATTGAAAACAGTTTATGTTATAATTGCCCAGTATTTAAAAAAGGAAGGCTGAAAGATGATTTTTATCCAAAAGGAGGGCTTAAATTCTATGTTTTATTCACGTAATCGCCATAAAAGCAGTGTCACACGTACGAATATCGGTAGGATTTTCGGGTCTTTTTTCTCTTGGGTTAATAGAGGGACCCTAAACGGCCAAAAAATCATCGTAGAGGAGTTTTAAGATGCAACCTGGGGAGATATTAAGACTAAACCACTCACATAAAAAAAATTGTGGTAAATCGGTAAATTGCGGTAAAGACGCAACCAAATGTCTTGAAAAACTACTTACGGTATTGCAAATAGGCTACATGGCTCCGCCCCTTTTGGTACCTCCCATACAAATACATCATTCCGCCCACTTCCCAACGGGATCGTACCCAAATTCTGTACTTAGTAAAGCTATTACAGGATAGAGTTTGGAAAAAAAATTTAAGTCTAGCCACGCCCCTTCTGGTACCTCCCATACAAATTCACCTTTCCGCCCACTTTAGATCAATAAATCCATCGCGCTCGTACCCTAATTCTTAATTTAGTAAAGCTATAGCAGGATACAGTTTTTGAGAAAAAAAACTGAAGTCTACCAACGCCTCATCTGGTACCTCCCACACACATCTGGTACCGCCCACTTAGAAATCGATTAATATTATTATTATAATTACCGCGATCGTGACCAAATTCTGTATTTAGTAAAGTTCAAGCAGGATAAAGTTTTGGAGAAAATATCTAAGAGTCTAGACACGCCCATTCTGGTACCTCCCATACAAATGTACCTTTCCGCCCACTTTAGAGATGGAATAATGATATCAATACACTTGACACGATCGTGCCCAAATTTTGTATTTAGTAAAGATATAACAGGATAAAGTTTTGGAGAAAAGATCTGGATGTCTAGACACGCCCCTTCTGGTAGCTCCCATACAAATGTACCACGCCGCCCACTTTAGAGATGGAGTAATATCAATTATAATAATATCAATATTGTCTACACGACCGTGCCCCAGTTCTGTATTTTATTAAGTTATAACAGGATAAAGTTTTGGAGAAAAAATTGGAAGTATAGCGGCGCCCCTTATGGGACCTCCCATACAAATGTTCCCTTCCGCCCACTTCAGAGAAGGAGTAATAATATCAATACATCCAACGCTATCGTGCCCAAACTCTCTATTTAGTAAAGCTATAACCGGATAAAGTTTTGGAGGATAAACCTAGAAGTCTAGACACGCCCTTCTAGTACCTCCCATACAAATTTACCACTCCACCCACTTTAGAAATCGAGTAATAATATCAATATAATAGCAATTTTTTTATTTTACTGAGGGTGATGGTATATGTAAGTCGGGTCGCACGACTGAAACTTTCTTACTGGTTTTTCACATAAATAAACATAAAATATCACAAAAAAAGAGAAATTTTAAATGTATCCCTGCTGAGACGTAGCATAAGCTACTATTTCGTCCCCAATGGTACGAATTTGGTGCGAAGACGAAATGTCACGAATTTTGTTTTGCGTTTGCGAAAATTGTGGCTGTATCCAAAACGGTGTTAATTTTGTTGAACCCTTCTTCAGAAACTTCCGCAACTAGTATTCGCGATTTTGTAAGTTGGAACGCCTCAACGAATTACCGTGCACTGATTACTATGCAGTGACAAGCTTTTTCCTTTTGCACTCGTCGTATTTGTTGCTTTCTTTTAGCTTTTTAACATAACGCTTGTCTCTTTTTGCACCAGGAATCGGAGTCTAGCAATTAAATTCCAAATTATTAACCAAAAAAGTAAAAAAAATAAAATTAAAATAATCCGTCAGTAACGTCACACATTTTTATACCATCAACCTTAGGGATGAGGGTATATATCATTTGATACGACCCAAAAGTGTAACACATAGAAGGAGTGACTTTAGACCCTAGGTTTCTTTGAACCAAATTCGATTCAAGACTTTTTAAGTCGTTTGAGCCATGTCCGTCTGTCTGTCTGTCTGGTGGCTGTCCGGCTGGTTCGCACGATAACTTTCGAAAGACGCAACCAAATGTTTTGAAATTCTGCACGAGTTATTATTTTCCCAAAACTACTTACGGTATTGAAAATGGGCTACATGGCCACGCCCCTTCTCGTACCTCCCATACACATCTACCTTTCCGCCCACTATAAAGATGTAGAAATAATATCAATAAAACAAACGTGATCGTACCCAAATTCTATTTTCAGTAAAGCTATGACAGGGTAAAGTTTTGGAGAACAAAATTGGAAGTCTATCCACGCCCCATCTGTTACCTCTCATACAAATCTGGTACCGCCCACTTTAGAAATCGATTAATATTATTAAAAGACCTAACGCGATCGTGCCCAAATTCTGTATTTGGTAAAGCTCAAGAAAGAAAAATTTTTGGAGAAAAAGTCTGGAACTCTAGACACGCCCCTTCTGGTACCTTCCATACAATTGTACCACTCCGCCCACTATAGAAATAGGGTAATAATATCAATACACTCGACACGATCGTGCCCAAATTCTGTATTTTGTTATGTTATATCAGGACAAAGTTTTGGAGAAAAAATTGGAAGTCTAGCGACGCCCCTTATGGTACCTCCCATACAAATGTACCTTTCCGCCCACTTTAGAGATGTAGTAAAAATAATAACGCAATCGTGCCCAAATTCTGTATTTAGTAAAGCTATAACAGGATAAAGTTTTGGAAAAAAATTTTGAAAGCCTAGCCATGCCGCTTCTGGTACCTCCCATACAAATCTACCTTTCCGCCCACTATAGAGATGGAGAAATAATATCAATAAATCAAACGTGATCGTACCCAAATTCTATTTTTAGTAAAGCTATAACAGGATAAAGTTTAGGAGAAAAAAATTGAAAGTCTATCCACGCCCCATCTGGTACCTCCCATACAAATCTGGTACCGCCCACTTTAGAAATCAATTGATATTAAGTATTAAAAGACCTAGCGTGATCGTGCCCAAATTCTGTATGTGGTAAAGCTCAAGAAGGATAAAGTTTTGGAGAAAAAATCTGGAAGCCTAAACACACCCCTTATCGTACCTCCCATACAAATGTACCACTCCGCCCACTTTCGAAATCGAGTAATAATATCAATATAATAGAAAATTATTTGTTTTACTGAGGGTAAGGGTAAATGTAAGTTGGGTTGCCCGACTGAAACTTTCTAACTGGTTTTAATTACAAATCGGTTAATTTCAATAACTCAAGACTTAAACAATATCTTATATTGGGTGATGGTATTTATCAGTCAGTTTAACTGACTGAAATTTCTGTACTGGTTTTTTTGCAAAAATACCCTGCTATGTACTAATAATGCTTCATTTAAGCATTGATTACACAAGGGAACAAGGTATTTGTTGTTTAGGAACTGAATTTTGATTTAAAGGTAATTTTGGACGCTGAATGCAAATCTGCACTTGGTTTTTTTTGTATCAGCTCGACTTTTCGCGATATACCGTTATGTCCAAAACTAAGGCACTTCCACTACAAATATTTAAATAACTTGAAAACGGTTCAACATATTCAATAAAAAAAACTGAAACTCGTCAACAAAATTATCTTTAATCCGTGCTTACATTGTTTTTAATTTGGCCTAGTAGTTTCAGAGATATCGTTGTAGTTTTGAAAAAAAAAATTAAAATTTTACAAAAAAAAAAAAATTGTTTTTTAAAAATTCATAAAAAAATAATGCAACAAAAATCACAGTATTGGTCTTAAACATTTAGTTTAATATAGTTTGAATCAAAAGAGCTATATTTTATTGAAATCTGTGCACAACTTTTGATTTTGTCAACAATTTACTGAGGTAACTGAATTTACAAAAATCGCTATTTCCATACAGAATTAACATTTATTAATATGTTTGTGAAAGTGTAACTCGAGCACACCTCAACGGATCGTAATGAAAATTTATCAGTAATTATATTTTTTGAAACGAACTTATGGAATTGTAAATGGGCGGAATAGCCCCACCCCTTCTGGTACCTCCCATACTAAATTACCTATTTTTGGATAATTAATATATCTTCGATAGCTGCCAAACAGACTACCGGAGGATATTTAAATTTGGTCAGTTTGTTTATCTTGCAAAAGTAGACAAACCCTAAAAAATCGAAACCGTTGCCATACCCCTTCTGGTACCTCCCATACAAATGACCGAACTCACCCCAATAGTCTTACATACATATCTTTTTTGTAAGTACACTGAATTCAGTCAAACTATGCATAAATATGAATCAGGAATGAATTTGCACTATATCGGATCACCCCTTTTGGTACCTCCCATACAAAATGACCTATTGTTGGACAATTAATATTTCTACCTGAACTTCCAAATTGACAACTGCCGATTAATTAAATTTGGTCAGTTAATAAATATTGTAATAGGAGGCAAAACTATAATTTAAACTATAAATAAATTCTCAAATTTTTTGTCATGATTTTTAAAAATACAAAATTTTAATTTTTTTTGGGTAGAAACAAATAAATGCGAAAAACCTGTTATCACCGAACTTTGCATAACTCATTCAATTTTCAATCGATAATTATGTACATACATGTTTTGGAAAGCTATTTTAATATGATATTCAATAAAGCTAATAAAAACAACAATTTGCCCCCAACCGATTAACTTTCAGCGTGAAGAAAATTAAAATGTGTAATTTTTTTTTAACAAAGGTAACAACAATATCTTTAAAAACCAGTACAGAAATTTCAGTCAGGTAAACTGACTGATTAATACCATCACCCAATATAAGATATTGTTGAAGTCTTGAGTTATTGAAATGAATAGATTTTTAATTAAAATAAAATTACTTATGTATATTTTTCCCACTGCTTGTGGTGCAAAATCGTCCAAAACTTTACTTATTTGTGTAGGGGGTTTAGGTGCCGGTTTGGAATTTATGTGAGAAATATTAATTTTTCAAAAAAATTTAATTTTGATAGGGGGTACCACAAGAGGTGAACCGATACAGTCCTTATTCATTCCTAACTCAAATTTTCATACGTACAACTTACTCATAATTTGACTGAATTCAGTGCACTTACAAAAAAAGATATGTATGTATGACTATAGGGGTGAGTTCGGTCCTTTGTGTGGGAGGTACCAGAAGGGGTGTGTCAAATAGTTAGGTTTTCTAGGGTTTTGCCTCCTATAATAACATAAATTAATCGACCAATTTTCATTACCCCCCAAGAGTCCGTTTGGAAGTTATAGGAGAAATATTAATTTTCCAAAAATAGGTAATTTTGTATGGGAGGTACCAGAAGGCGTGAACTGATATAGTCCATATTCATACCTGAGTCTAATTTTCATAAGCAAACATCATACGCAAAATTTGAGTGATCTCAGTTTACTTACAAAAAAGATATGTATGTAAAACTATAAGGGTCAATTCGGTCATTTGTATGGGAGGTACCAGAAGTGGTGTGTCAAATAGTTAGGCTCTCTGAGGTTTCGCCTCCTATCACAACATTAATTTATCGACCAATGTTCATAACCCCCCCAAGTGACTGTTTTGAAGTTATTGGAGAAATATATAATTTCCAAAAATAGGTCATTTTGTATGTTAGGTACCAGAAGGCGTGAACCGATATAGTCCATATTCATTCCTGAGTCTAATATTTATAAGCAAACATCATACGCAAAATTTGAGTGATCTAAGTTTACTTGCAAAAAAGATATGTATGTAAAACTATAAGGGTCAATTCGGTCATTTGTATGGGAGGTACCAGAATGGGTGGGGCACAGGTTTCGGTTTTCTTAGGGTTTGTATACTTTTGCAAGATAAATAAACTGACCAAATTCAAACATCCTCCGGTGGTCCGTTTGGAAGTTATGGAAGAAATATTAATTTTCCAAAAATAGGTAATTTTGTATGGGAGGTACCAGAAGGGGTGGGGCTATTAAGCCCATTTACAATCCCATAAGTTCGTTTTGAAAAATATTGATACTGGTAAATTTTCATACCGATCCGTTAAGGTTTACTCGAGTTATCCTGCTGACCAGCCATCCAGCCAGCCAGCCAGCCAGACAGACGGACATAGCTCATTCTTCTTAAAAAGTTCTGAAACGAATTTGGTCTTAAGATACTTGAGGTCATACTCGTCTCCTTTAATGCGTTACACTTTTTTTCGTATCAAATGATATATACTAGGGTGATCAGTTCGGTTTTCAAAAACCGGCTACTCGGTTTTTTTCACTCATAAAAACCGTCGGTTTTTTTTAAATCCCTATTTTTCGAATATCGAATAATCCGGTTATTTTTTGTCGAATCTCGGTTTTTTCGTTCGATATTCTTTATTTAAATTTATTCATAATTGTGTTAAATGTGTTTTCGTACTTGTTTTTTTCCAGTGTTTCGGAAGAACAACCAAATTGTTAGTTTTATAAATCTTCAATGTTTAATAAGTCGGCTGAAAAGCGAAAGAAATTACAAATGTTTGTAAAAGACCAATTTAATAAGGAGCTTCAACTTATCCATGATGTTAAGCACCACTGGAATTATATAACCAATATGGTTTCTCAATTTTTAAAATTGCACAAATGTGTGAATCATACTTTATTGGAGTTAGGACTGACACCATTTAGTGAAAATGATATCGCAACTTTGTCTGTGCTTAGTGACACCCTTAAACCTTTGGAAATGTCTATACAAAAACTTTCTGCAAACTCTTCGACTTTAGCTGATGCTGAAGGTATTTTTAAATTTTTACTTTAACACTTTTAAACAATTCAAACCCAATTATCAATAAATTTATATGCAATTTTCAAAAGACGTATATCAGAACGACGTGCTCAAACCCTGAATACTCTCATTTTATATTTAAGTACGAGTAAACTCCCAATTAGTGACGCATTTCTAAAATATTCAATATTAAACGCCTTGTACACTATAAGTCCAAATAGTACACTGAGTGAACGGGCATTTTCAATGTCAAGTTTTATAAAAACCAAAGAAAAAAATAGGTATACACCCAAGCACTTAAATTGTATCTTATTTCTTAAATGTTACTTTAGGTAAAAGTAAAGATTAAATTAAATATAAATAAATATATATATAATCAATTATTTACAAATGAATTGTTTTGTTTCGTTTGTCTTTGTTAAAATAACAAACTGATCTCACTAATGTTTTGCATTGTAATTATAATTAAACTAAAAGTTTACTTTTTATAGGTATAATTGATTAGTTTTCTGTTATTTTTTAATACAACTTTTTGTCAAAAATTGTGTTTTAATTTGTTATTTGGCATAATTTTGAAAACCGGATTATCCGGTTTTTTGTGAATTTCAAAAAAAGCAACCGGTTTTTTTTAAATGCCATTTTTCGAATAATTCGAAAACCGGTTTTCGCAAAAACCCGAATAATTGATCACCCTAATATATACCCTCATCCCTAAGGGTGATGGTATAAAAACAAAATTTGAAAATCCGGCTTATGAAAAAAAATTATGATTTTTTGAACTATAATTTTTGGAAAAAAGTCGAAAATACGATTAGTACCTGTAACTTAAAAATTCGAGCTGATGGAGAAAAATGGAGATTAGATTTGAAATCAGCGACCTCAAATTAGTAAAAAACTGCTATAGAATTCCAAACAACACTCAAAAAGTTCAATTTTGTTCCCCTGCGTTATGAAAGTACTTCAAAAATACTCAAAAAAAAATCCAACCTCTTTTATAATTAGTTAATGCATAAAAAAACATTTTATAAAAATTTGTCAGTAACGTCACCATTTATTTGCGGCTGATTACTTTAAGCCTTAATTGGTCCAAAACCCAAGCTTTGTACACAAATTTGCTTGCTAATCAATAGTTTGATTTGTATTCAATCCAAAAAAAAAGTAATCATCTGCCAAAAATATAAAAAAAAATAACAAAATTTAACTTTTTCGCCGACATTGTTATATTTTCCAAATACACCTTGCATGTGCCACTTATGAAAAGGGTGTAATATGTCAAAGCAGACACAAATTTTGTACTGACATACATTGCTGCCATATTCTATACATATTACACTTGAAATATAAAAAAAATTTTGGACCTTGTGACAGAAAAAAAAATCTATATGATTTCATTTTTCGTGGCCTTGCCGATATGTGAAAAACTTATAACTTTGGTATAAAATATTTGATGTTATATTTCGAAAAAACTGAACCAAACATCAAAAGTTCATTGAGTTGGAATTTATTTCAAGGTCAAGACCAGTGTTTTTGAAATAAGTTTATAGCAGAATGATATTCTTATAATGCCAGACAGTCTGTACAGCTGTTTCAGATCTATTAATTTGTTCTTACAATTTATTATATAATCAAATAAATTGGGTAACCGCGCCTCAGGGCATTTTTCTAATTCACTATGTACAATTTATGACGCAATATATAATAAAAATATAGTAATTAAATATTCAAAAGAAACACATACATATATCGATATAACAAACGAAAAGAAATGAAGATCATAAGTTGTTGCAGGTCAATTTCGTTGCTAATTGGGCACTTTGAATAATCGTGTAATGATTGAACAACTGCAAATTCTTCTGAATAAGCAAAATTAATTGGTCAGATTGTTAAAAGCTTAATTGGATACAATTAAATTTTTCGGACCACAAAGTTATTATCAGAGCAGACATAAGACCCGCCATGCAATATGATTTAATGCGTCGTCGAAGGAGGAACTTATCACCAAAGTGATCCCCGGCATTGCTGAAATTTCATTATTTATAGTCAAATCGCTGGAGGATTGCATTCGAACGAATCCGTTGACAGTGTAACCGACGAGGTTTAAGCGACCAACTATCAGACAGAATTTTTGTACCCGCTTGATGTGCCAGGAAATCCGCCGCATAATTTCCAGCTGAAAGTAGGATCTTTCATTATCATAATGCAGAATCTGATTTATCCAAAATCTTGCAACGGTACGCGGTTTTCCGTCAAGAAGCTAAACATCAATGTGATTCAATCGATCATGTGAATATTCAAACGAGAGAAAGTCCTATTCCAATTCATTCCAATTGTTTTGTGACTGGAAGTGGATGCAGTGGTAAATATTTGCTATGCATTGTAAATGCCCTCTTATTGCAAATCACGATATTCATAGCTGACAGATAAATTTCATCCGCGGCGGAGACAGATCTAGCGGCATTTTAAGCCGCCTCAAATTTTGAGCGAAATAATCTTAGCAGTAGTTATGTATGAAAGGTAAGTGACGGCATTTAACCACCGAGTGCAAGCCGATCGGTTTAGTTTTCTGAGTATCAGCGATCGGTTTGCAATTGTGTGTTGCATATTAGGGATGTAACGAATGTGCTTTAGCGAATGCGAATGCGAATACGAATATTGGAATATTTTTTTTGCGAAAGCGAATGCGAATACTTATTTTTGGTTTTTGCGAATGCGAAAGCGAATATACTAAACGAATATTGAAATATATATTTATACGAATGCGAATGCGAAAGCGAATGTACAGAACGATGCGAATAATGCGCATATGCGAATGCGAACGTTCGTTACATCCCTATTGCATATGAAGAGTAAATAAAAACTATAAGTTTTTAGTGTGGCATATTACGCAAGAATAGCAAGTGCTTTGCGGTATATTTTGTAAATGTAGAGTAAAAATTTTGCAAATGCTACGATTCAATACCATGTGAATGGGGCTATTGTTTATCATATCTGTTGAATGTGAACCACACCTAAAAGTCAAGCATTTTTTTGCATTTCATTTGACATTTCTCAATTTCAGACTAACTCAATTTGAACCATGAAAAGATTAACAATATAGCAAAGCGTTAAAGTTATTCAGGCTTATTATGAAAATGGGCATTTAAATCAAAATGCATATCGTGCACTTCGTGATTTTTTGGTCAATTTAATTGTCCAAATGTGAGTATAATCGGGAAAACCATGCAAAAAGTTGAGCAAACCGGGTCTGTAGAAGATGTGAAAACAGCAGTGCATGCGCGTACAGCTCATACCGCAGAAAATATTTCTGCTGTTCAGGATAGTGTGGCTGAAGAGCCGTCCACCTCAACTCGTCGTCTTGCCCAACAATTGCACCTCTCACGCTCGTCGTTGATGAACATTATACATAAAGACTTGCATTTACACGCTTACAAGGTGCAATTGACTCAATAACTAAAGCCTCTTGACCATTCCAAACGTCGTCAATGGTCAGAATGGTGGAAAGAACAGTGGATGATCAATTGTCGAAGAAAATCATCTTCAGTGACGAGGCAGATTTTCACCTCAGTGGATTCGTCAATAAGCTTTATTGCCGCATTTGGGCGAATGATAATCCAAGAGTAATTGTCCAATGCACCCACAAAGAGTGACTATTTGGTGCGGTTTATAGGCTGGCGGCATGGCATCATCGGCCCGTATTTTTTCCCAAAATGAGGCCGGTCTGGCAGTTACTGTGAATGGTGTTCGCAATCGTGAAATAATAACGAACTTTTTATGGCCCGAATTGCAAGATATGGATGTGGACGATATATGATTTCAATAGGACGGTGCCACTTGCCACACAGTTAACGAAACAATGGCTCTTTTGCGAGACAAACTCAATGACCGTGTTATCTCACGTGGTGGCGATGTCAAACGGCCGCCAAGATCATGTGATTTGACCCCGTTGGACTTCTTTTTTGGGGTTATTTGAAGAAAAGGTGTACGGCGATAAGGCGGCAACAATTCAAGAGCTAAAGGATGAGATAATTCGGCATAATAACCGGTACAGAAATTTCAGTCAGTTAAACTGACTGATAAATACCATCACCCAATAGAAGATATTGTTTATGACTTGAGTTATTGAAATTAACAGATTTTTAAAATAAAATTACTTATGTATTATTTTTTGCCTGCATGTAGAGCAAAAACATACAAAATTTGACCTATTTGTACAGAAAGTACAATTAGGGGCAGCACAACGTATCTTTTTTTCGTATGTAAAAGGGCAATTATCCCATATATTTATATGGGAGGTACCAGAAGGGGTGTGCCAAATAGTTAGGGTTGCTGAGGCTTTGCTTCCTATTACAAGACAAATTAACGGTCCAAATTTGATTCTCCCCCCCCCCCAGGGGCCGGTTTAGAAGTTATGGAAGAAATATTAATTTTCCAAACAAAGTCATTATGTATGGGAGGTACCAGAAGGGGTGATCCGATATAGTCCATATTCATTTCTGATTAAAATCTTCATACAACGTACACATTACGCAAAGTTTTACTGAATTCAGTATACTTACAAAAAAGATATGTATGTGAGACTATGGGGGTGGGTTCGGTCATTTGTATGGGATGTATCAACAGGGGTGTGTCAAATAGTTAGGATTTCTGAGGGTTTGCCTTCTATCAGAAGATAAATATACCGATCAATTTTCATTACCCCCCAAGTGTCCGTTTGGAAGTTATGGGAGAAATATTAATATTCCAAAAATAGGTAATTTTGTATGGGAGGTAGCAGAAGGCGTGAACCGATACAGTCCATGTTCATTCCTGAGTCTAATTTTCACAAGCGAGCATCATACGCAAAATTTGAGTGAATTCAATTGTATGGGAGGGTCATTTGTATGGGAGGTACCAGAAGTGGTGTGTCAAATAGTTAGGCTCTCTGACGTTTCGCCACCTATCACAACATAAATTTATCGACAAATATCCATTACCCCCCAAGTGTCCGTTGGGAAGTTATGAGAGAAATACTAATTTTTCAAAAATAGGTAATTTTGTATGGGAGGTACCAGAAGGCGTGAACCGATATAGTCCATATTCATTCCTAATTCAAATTTTCATAAGAAAACATCATACGCAAAATTTGAGTGAATTCAGTTTACTAACAAAAAAGATATGTATGTAAAAGTATGAGGTTCAATTCGGTCATTTGTATGGGAGGTACCAGAAGAGGTGGGGCAAAGGTTTCGGTTTTCTTAGGGTTTGTCTACTTTTGCAAGATAAATAAACTGACCAAATTCAAACATCTTTCAGTTGTCCGTTTGGAAGTTATGGAAGAAATATTATTTTTCCAAAAATAGGTAATTCTGTACGGGAGGTACCAGAAGCCCATTACAATCCCATAAGTTCGTTTTGAAAAATATTAATACTGGTAAATTTTCATACCGATCCGTTTAGGATTACTCATGTTATCCTGCTGACCAGCCATCCAGCTAGCCAGCCAGACAGACGGACATAGCTCAATCGTCTTAAAAAGTCCTGAAACGAATTTGGTCTTCAGATACTTGGGGTCTAACTCGTCTCCTTTAGTACGTTACACTTTTTTTCGTATCAAATGATATATACCCTCATCCCTAAGGGTGATGGTATAAAAAGAAATAACAATAATTTTCTAAATAATTCATGTTTTATTTAAAATCAACATCGACCCTTAAAATTTAACCACCCTATATACAAATAATATAAGACTTGGAGTTATTACAAAACATTATCTTTTTTGGTAGGTGTTCATATCCTAATATTTTACTATTCTTAAATTTAAAAATCTTTGCGGATTGAAATTATAATTGTATCCTTACACTAGAGTTATATAAATATTTTATGCATAACAAATATATATTTATTTACATACAATATTGTGCACAAATATAACATCAACTGTACGTGCATACGTGTACATCCGACGGTATGTAGAACATGAACAGAATGTCGTATTATTCGTAATTATTATTGTGCAGCAATAATGATAAAATTGGTCAGGAAATTAGAGTAAATTAAGGGTTGTAAAGTGTACAAAAGTTATACGTAACTTAAGTCCTTACAAAGCACTTGTCCATTGCCACCACTCTATTTCGCATTCACCAACAACAACGATTCATCGGATGTGCCACTTGCATGTCCGCCATTCCACTCGCAACTAAGCACCTTGACAGAGCCATTCTAGTGTGGTGACTACATTTAGGAGGTCACACATTACGGTTATAAAACGTACTCTAATACTGGAGTGGCTAAATTTAGTCGCATCAGTATAAATAAAAATGTATTGGAATACATATTACGCCTAAAGTCTTGCCTTGCGCCTCAAAAAATAATATAAAACAATTTGAATTTCATAATTTTTCAGACTGAGCGATTGTGCAACATGCTATCAGACGGACGGCAGATTCGAAGCGGCGGATAGTAAGGCACTCACTCAGCCATTGACTTGTCCAATATTTCTAAAGTCACGTACATTTAATTAGTGGATGTGTGAATTTTACAACACCGGACCACATAGAACTCATTACTTATTTATGAGTGTAATAATGAACTTTATTACAACCAACGATTCAGCTCCAATTTCAAAGTGAAAAAGTGGTAGTAATACACGAATCCACTAGTAAGTTGCGTCGCTACCGTTATTATGGCGCGTATTGGAATTAGTTATAAGCTAGAGCAAACTTATGAAAAAGGGTAAATTACGACCACATTCATTCATTACATAAATATTAAAAGTGTTGCGTTTACGTTAGAACAAATAACGAATTATTATATTTAATTATTTACTTTGGCTTAATTCATTTTGTTCAACACGAAATTAATATTTCTATTGTTGTAATCGGATCAATATAAGGCGAGACACACGCACGTGATATGCGTTTGGGTAAGGGTGGTACTTGATGTAACTCCAATACAAATAGCATGCTTAAGCAATTAGTGTACCTAAAAATCAAACAATATCGGTATTCATTACCGAAAGTCCCTTGTGATACGAAGACGGCATCGAAATAAAATTATTCCTAATTATATCATCACCCTAAGGGATAAGGATATATATCATTTGATACGAGAAAAAGTGTAACGCATTAAAGGAGACGAGTTACACCCAAGTATCTTAATACCAAATTTGTTTCAGAATATTTTAAGACGATTAAGCAATGTCCGGCTGGCTGGCTGGATTGTGAATGGGCAAAATAGCCCCACCTCTCCTTGTACCTCCCATACAAAATTAACTATTTTTAGATATAGATGAATTTCATATCAAAACCTATAAAAACCAGTACAGAAATTTTAGTCAGATAAACTGACTGATAAATACCATCACCCAATATAAGATATTGTTGAAGTCTTGAGTTATTGAAATGAATAGATTTTTAATTAAAATAAAATTACTTAGGTATATTTTTTCCCCTGCTTGTGGTACAAAATCGTCCAAAACTTTACTTATTTGTGTAGGGGGTATAGGTGCCGGTTTAGAATTTATGTGAGAAATATTAATTTTTCAAAAAAAATTTAATTTTGATAGGGGGTACCACAAGGGGTGAACCGAAACAGTCCTTATTCATTCCTAACTCAAATTTTCATACGTACAACTTACGAATAATTTGACAGAATTCAGTGCACTTACAAAAAAAGATATGTATACTTATTTGTATTAATATAAAATGAAAAAATTACCATATGAAATATTACGAGATCTGAAAGTATTCTCGTCAGAAAGCGCCGCAGGTTAAATTTTTTTAAAAGAAATTGCGCATTGTTTTTTGAAAAAATGTTTGACAGAATTGAAAAATATATCAAAACTGTAAAAATTAATATGCTATATAATGAGAGTTGAAACGTATAATTGACAGAAAGCGCCGCAGGCGAAAATTTTTTCCAAAAAAATCGCGCGATTTTTTTTGAAAAAATTTTCATATTCCATTATTTATTTATATTTCAAATCAAATCAAATATATTTCAAATCTGTTTAAATAAATAATGGAATATGAAATTTTGAAAAGAAAATTTTTAAGTGCGATTTTATTCAAATGTTTATATTCCGTTATTTATATAAAAGTATATCAAAATTTTGATTTTTGTGCGCTATCTATTCTAAAATATTCTATATGCTTTTCGTTTTTTAAACTCAAATAATAATCTTAACAAGTTTTTATTCATGATCTATCTAGTTGCAGATGCACAGGTAAATGAAGTAAAGTATTAGTGTCCTTATTGTAGAACGGAGTTTTGTTGACGTTATTTAAAGTTTTTTACTTAATAAATAATGCTATTAGTAAACAATGGTTTTCGTTTGTTCGAATTATTATTTTTCATATTATTATTATTATTATTTCACATATTATTTTTCATAATGCATAAAAGCCCCAAAGTAATAAATTATTATATGAAATTATGCCCCAAAATATTTTTGGGGCATATATTCATTCGTATGGGGCAATTTTTCATTATTTTTTTGTGGTTATTTTTCATTATGAAATTTTGTCCTAAAAATGGGGCATAATTGCATTTTAAAATTGGGGTCATTTTTCTTGGGGCCATTTTGCGCAACGCCGGGTGAGTTCGGTCCTTTGTGTGGGAGGTACCAGAAGGGGTGTGTCAAATAGTTAGGTTTTCTGAGGTTTCGCCTCCTATCACAATATAAATTATCCGACTAATTTTCATTACCCCTCAAATGTCCGTTTGGAAGTTATGGGTGAATTATTAATTTTCCAAAAATAGGTCATTTTGTATGGGAGGTACCAGAAGGGGTGACCAGATATAGTCCATATTCATACCTGAGTCTAATTTTCTTAAGCAAACATCATACGCAAAATTTGAGTGATCTCAGTTTACTTACAAAAAAGATATGTATGTAAAACTATAAGGGTCAATTCGGTCATTTGTATGGGAGGTACCAGAAGGGGTGTGTCAAATAGTTAGGCTCTCTGAGGTTTCGCCTCCTATCACAACATTAATTTATCGACCAATGTTCATAACCCCCCAAGTGACTGTTTTGAAGTTATTACAGAAATATATAATTTCCAAAAATAGGTAATTTTTTATGGGAGGTACCAGAAGGCGTGAACCGATATAGTCCATATTCATACCTGAGTCTAATATTTATAAGCAAACATTATACGCAAAATTTGAGAGATCTCAGTTTACTTGCAAAAAAGATATGTATGTAAAACTATAAGGGTCAATTCGGCCATTTGTATGGGAGGTACCAGAATGGGTGGGGCAAAGGATTCGGTTTTCTTAGGGTTTGTCTACTTTTGCAAGATAAATAAACTGACCAAATTCAAACATCCTCCGGTTGTCCGTTTGGAAGTTATGGAAGAAATATTAATTTTCCAAAAATAGGTAATTTTATAGGGGAGGTACCAGAAGGGGTGGGGCTATTCAGCCCATTTACAATCCCATAAGTTCGTTGGGATTGGGATTGGTATAAAAAGAGACATTTTGAACCCGACCTTCTCAGATTTTAATGAATTTTAATGAACCTCATTTTTAGAAATTACTTTTTTGAAAATTTGTGGGATTGGCTGGGTATTGAAATATTTGAAAAATGGCGGTAATAGGTACTTTTAAGCTGCGATTACTATGGAATGTTATGCTGAGTGCATTAATCGCAAAAACTTAACATATTTCACATTTTAACATAAACTTGGCATATTTGGTCAATATTCAAGAAAAGAAG
The DNA here is from genome assembly GCA_964034835.1 of Muscina levida. Taxonomy (NCBI): domain Eukaryota; kingdom Metazoa; phylum Arthropoda; class Insecta; order Diptera; family Muscidae; genus Muscina; species Muscina levida. The sequence goes on along the minus strand of OZ035883.1, from coordinate 101,561,625 downwards.
TTACATATCCCCACTCCCAACATCGAGCATGTAAGTATTCGCTTGAGCCTATTAATCAAACAGACGTCTAACCCAGAGAGAGTTGAAGTTGAAGACCCACTCGGAGAAACCCTTTAATCATGGTCTTTTTAAAGTTTGTGTTGTTGTCAATGTTTGCAGGAATTCTTACGATTTATTTTCATTTGTTTTCTTTAAATTTGTGTCGTTAAGGTGAGTGGATCATTAGTCCATCGCGTCCGGTAACGATCTTAAAACGCAACATCTCAGATCCAACGATTCATATAACAAGAACTTAAAATTAGCAATGTTATAAAGCAGCAATATCTACCGTAATATGGAATTCCAGATGATTATGTTAAGTTAATTCATAGAGAATGAAAAACACAGTATACAATTCATTTCATAGTGACTGGAATAATAAAGCCTTTTGGCTAAACACAATCCATTTTTCGCATGGCTTCCTCCACGTAGGATAGACGGATATACGCCAATCAATTGAATCAAAAGTAAAAACTGATTGATTCTCTCAATACAAATACATATATGTATAGCACCCTGCAGAGCCACATGATGAGATTGTTTAGGCCAATTCGATTGTGTCGAATCAATTTATCAAATCTTGAAAACTTTCTAATTTATAAATTAACTCAATTTAGTTTTCCCTAATAACAAAAACAGGAAAGGAAAAGGTCTAAAAGTTCTTGTGAAAATCGTGAGTCACACATGGTAAACTATTCTCACGGCCATCGCCCTTGATCCAACATCAACGAGACGTGTTCATGCAAAATTGTTGGCACTTCTTTGACATGGGACTATGAATAACGCACGAACATTGAGGATAAACGAAACTACATTTATAATTTATACGGGTATTTGAAGATTTTCCGCATCAATTCCGACCGCATTCACAACACTCTCTTTCCATATATACTTTACTCCATTCATCGCTCCCACATATCTAAGAATAACAAATAGCGATACATTTGTTTTATCGTCATAATTCCCATTTTTCATCTTATTATGAATGTCTTTAATATCTTTAAATGTGAACATATTATAACTAAAATTTCTCTTCTATCTTTACAGACACTTCCAAGGACATAGATTACTTGAAACACAAACATACACAAATTCATATGTATATGTATCTACTAAAGAGGAAACTGTATGGCAAGAGAAAAAAAAAGAACGAAAGTGAATAAATTGTATCTCTGAAATACATAATTTAATCCTTTTTTGCCAAAGCTTCCCCTCTTTTCGCTAAAAACATGAAAAATAAGTTTGTACTTGAGTTTGCACGTTTTATGTGTGTGTATGTGGGTTCTTGCGTATACGTTTGTGTGTAGCCTCAGTACCACATTTTCGTTTACGGCTGGAAAATGCTAAAATTAAAGTTTTCATTTTGGTTCGTGTAGATGATATTTGACATACATAAATACTTATAAGCGGCGCATACAGACAGGCGACCGCACACAAACCAAGGTAAAAATGTGTGTTTTATATGCAAACAGAACATAACATACATACAAATTTTGGTGGTGGTGTGAACGTGTATACGTTTTACTTTATGGGCGGGTAAGTTTTTTGATTTGAAAATATGCCAAAAAAGTTCAAGTCTATTTGTGTTTCTACGTATGTGTGTTCATATGGTCGTATTTTTAAAAGTGTAGAAGTAAAAGAATAAAATTACATTTCTGTATGTGTGGGGAATTTGAACAGTCAGTTTTCCACTGACGTGTTCAGTGGTCCGTGTTTAAGGAAGACTACCGAAGCGCATGAGTTCATGCAATCTATCTAAAGCGATGGTGCAATCGATTTAACTTTGGGAGCTTTATTTCCCTTAAAAACAAAACACTTTTTCCATGGTTGATATACATAGGCAATGTAGCAACCTACATTAACATGTGATGCTTGTATTAAATCCCAGGAGTGGAGTGTAAATGATATTATACATGAGGGCGGGTCAATTTGATCGGGACGTAAAAAACGTGGTAATTGTTCACCTGAATCGGAATCTACGATGAATTCTAATAAAACTTCACTAAAAAACTATGTGTCTAAAATCAATTCCTAGCTCCCGCTAAAAAGCTTAAAGATTTCAGGTTAAGGTATTTTTAAGTTTTTAAAAAAGCAAAAATCGAAAACTTGAGATAAAATTTTGTGAAACCTTCTGCGTAAACCTAGCATCTCAAAAAACGAAATGAGGTATTGCAGAAGAGAATCTATGGATTGGTTAAAAAGTTATGGCCTCTGAAAGTTGGCATACCGAAATTATGTTTTTATAAATTCTTGAATTTTTGCCATTGGCTGAAGTGCACAATATGGGCGGAACCAATACAACATCAAAAAATACCATTCTCTTGGTATTGGTTCCACATTTTAAATGATCACACCAAATTCGACTCATGTTTCCAAATATGATGAAATTTGTTAGAAATGTTTGGAACATTTACTGATACAGTCGGATAAGTTCTCCCCTGTCGGAAATTGAGTTAACTTCAAGCTAACCAATGGTTAGTCAAAGATGAGTCACAAGTGACTCAAAAGCTAACTCATTTTCATTGTTAAATCCTATTCAGTTTTTCCACATGATGGCATTGCAGTGAGTCAGTACTCACTCACTCTGCATAAGTTTCAGCTAACCACAAGTTAGCTCGTTATAAGTTAGATTGTAGCTCATTAAGAAAAAGTGAACTTTTAACTAGTTTTAAAATTACTAACTCATGATTGGTTATAACGAGTCAGCTTATGGTTAGCTATAAAACTTCAACAACAAAAATTTAATAATAACGCCTTTTTCTTGTGCTATTTTCATAAAATATATATTTATTTAATTTTAAACTGTTTGTTTGTTAGTTTCAGTCGATCGTGTTTTATTTTGTTTGATATTTTTGGTCAAATTCAGTGTGTCACGCACTACGATGACACGTTTCGAACTCCATGACGAACTCCAATGGTACATCATCAGCTGTATATATATCTACAATTATGTGAAACATGTGCATGCGAAGTAGATATCAGCCGAAAATGTCCAGCACCTTTTCAGCATCAGTTTTGAGTGATCAAAAAGTTAGTTCAAAACTTATCGAGAAGAAGTCAGATGGAATAAAAAAACAAATGACTATATCTGCGTCAGTTTTGAGTTACCTTAAAAGTGCGTTGTAAATGAATGAACCAAAAGTCAACTTGATTTTGAGTCAGCTCACAAAATTCCGACAGGGTCCTTAAGTTATTTTATTATTAAAATTTTTTCTGGAAAAGTTACCATAGAACAAAATGGAGGATATTTGTAATGGTTGGACCATAACGGAGTAAAAAAATAAAGGATGTATACTAGGGTAATAACTTTTTGCATTTTTAGCAAATATCAAATCTCCCCAGACAAAATCGTGTAGGGCATGGAAAAATATTAAGAACTGCGTTTTTAGTTTTTCGCTATCGTTAAAAAAGGTTACGCACCAAACGCGTTAAAGTTTTGAATCAAACTAAGTTTAAAAATATTTTATGAAATAAAAATAGTACAAGATATCTATCCGCTCTGTAAAATATCGCGTATTTTGAACCTAAAGTTTATATCTTACAATACCTACATTAAATCATTTATTGTTATTATTTGTTTACATACTTACATATGTATAAACCATATTTAAAAAAAATTGTTATTAAAAAAAAATTAAAAAAACATATATTAAAGGCATTTTAGAAATCGCTGTCGGTGCGTAAGGTTTTTTTAGCAAATTGAACTGAAATAGTTTTTTTTATCATTAATACAATATTTGCCATTAGAAAAGCCCTGGGGAAAATGTTGTCCAAAAAAAGTTATTACCCTAATGTATACAGATGTTAAACTGTTAACACATGTTGGTGTAACTATTTTCTTTTTGAATGCGATACATTTGTCATAAACACGATCACCATCGTAAAAAACATTGTCGCTATGATCTTGTCGACATGCCTTGGCCTTTTGTTGTGCAAATAACTTGAAGTTGAAGAAGTTGACTGGTCTCTGGTGTGTTGTTATGGATCTATGTTTTGTTTACTATGAAAAATGGTGCACAAATTCCTTTTGATTGCTGTAAAACATCGACGTGGGCACCTCATTTCATCGTCATTTCGATTATTTTTATACCATCACCCCTAGGGATGAGGGTATATATCATTTGATACGACCCAAAAGTGTAACACATAGAAGGAGCCACTTTAGACCCTAGGTTTCTTTGAACCAAGTTCGATTCATGACTTTTTAAGTCGTCTGAGCCATGTCCGTCTGTCTGTCCGTCTGTCTGGCTGTCCGGCTGGTTCGCACGATAACTTTCGAAAGACGTAACCAAATGTTTTGAAATTTAGCACGAGTTAATATTACTTACGGTATTGCAAATGGGCTACATGGCTCCGCCCCTTCTGGTACCTTCCATACAAATACATCATTCCGCCCACTTTAGAAATCGAGTTATAATATCAATACACCCAACGGGATCGTACCCAAATTCTGTACATAGTAAAGCTATTACAGGATAAAGTTTTGGGAAAAAAATGGAAGTCTAGCCACGCCCCTTCTGGTACCTTCCATACAAATTCACCTTTCCGCCCACTTTAGATATGGAGTAATAATATCAATAAATCCATCGCGCTCGTACCCTAATTCTTAATTTAGTAAAGCTATAGCAGGATACAGTCTCTGAGAAAAAAACTGGAAGTCTACCAACGCCCCATCTGGTACCTCCCACACACATCTGGTACCCCCACTTTAGAAATCGATTTATATTATTATTAGAACTACCGCGATCGTGACCAAATTCTGTATTTAGTAAAGTTCAAGCAGGATAAAGTTTTGGAGAAAAAATCTGGCAGTCTAGACACGCCCATTATGGTACCTCCCATACAAATGTACCTTTCCGCCCACTTTAGAGATGGAATAATAATATCAATACACTTGACACGATCGTGCCCAAATTCTGTGTTTAGTAAAGCTATAACAGGATAAAGTTTTGGAGAAAAGATCTGGATGTCTAGACACGCCCCTTCTGGTACCTCCCATACAAATGTACCACGCCGCCCACTTTAGAGATGGAGTAATAATATCAATATTGTCGACACGATCGTGCCCCAATTCTGTATATTATAAAGTTATAACAGGATAAAGTTTTGGAGAAAAAATTGGATGTCTAGCGGCGCCCCTTATGGGACCTCCCATACAAATGTACCTTTCCGCCCACTTCAGAGATGGAGTAATAATATCAATACATCCAACGCTATCGTGCCCAAACTCTGTATTTAGTAAAGCTATAACAGAATAAAGTTTTGGAGGATAAACCTAGAAGTCTAGACACGCCCCTTCTAGTACCTCCCATACAAATTTACCACTCCACCCACTTTATAAATCGAGTAATAATATCAACATAATAGATTTTTTTATTTTACTCAGGGTGATGGTAAATGTAAGTCGGGTCGCCCGACTGAAACATCTACAACATATAGGAAAAATATTATCCAATATACTTAATTTGGTGTCATTAATAACACTGTGAGACAAATGGTAGGGGTCACGTCTAGGAATCGAGATATATCGATTTAAAGTTAGTAACTATCATATAGGGGAAATCTTAAAGGCCTTAAAGGAAGAGTTTACATATCTGTTAAAAGAGCACAAACGCCTCTACCGCATTCGGATGAAATACCAATTCCACCGCTTCCAAGTCCTGACAGAGAAACTTCTTTTTCTATTGAAACAATGGATCAATCGGATTTCACCTATAAACCAACACCAGAAGCCGGCCCAACGAACAAAATAATTCCAATATCACAAGCAAGAATGGACAAGATTGTTGCAGAATTAAACCTTTGTCAACGTGAAGCAGAAAAACTTGCCCAGCTTTTGAAAGAAGGCATTTGGTCTTTAGCGACATCCTTATACGATCTTTGAAGTATCCGTGCCGGATTAAATTTGGATCTGTTGAAATCCAGCAGGGTAGTGTCCTCAGACCGCTGCCGTTTAATTTCGTTTAATGTTGTCTTCCTCGGCAGGAGTTACACTGCCTTTTAACTACTCGATGTGGGATTGAGCTCATTGGTGAAAACTCTTTTCCTACTCCGTGACTAATTATTCGCCTGGTATAATGTTTAATGTTTTTGCTATCTTTCTTTTTATCGTTTAAAGACGTGTACGCACGTGCTCGGTCAGCTAGCTAGTATAGGCGATGTGGGCGGGGTTTTGGTCTAATAACGAATATTTATATAACCCGTATAAACAAAAATATATCACGCGCGATTTAACCCCTTTAATGAACACTAATTTATCGTTTTCAATTCATTTTCGTTTTCGTATTAACTCTCATTATTACAAATCTATTAAAAATCCATTTCAAAACAAAACAAATGTGAATTCTAAAGCATAATTGGCAAACAAACGGTGTAGAATAAAGAAAAGAGTAACTAGAAAAAAATATAACTACTCAATATGATACTAAGTAAATTTCAATCAAAATCTCACAACAACAATCTTAGGCTCTTGCTCTCATGAACAAAGACAATCAATTTTAACTAATTTGGGAATTTTTTTTCTTTCTTTTAGGATTTTACTTACAGGTTTTTTTTTGTTGTTGTTTTTTATTATATTTTGTTCATATGATCAATCCCACGATGCAGAAAGGCCTTTCAGATACGTTCTAGGATGTAACAAAAATGTTTTGATATTTCTGTTGCCGATGAAAAAAAATGTTGAGATGCAAGTTCCTAAGAAGTTAATAATTAGTTATATATGATATTATAAGAAAAAAAAAACGATAGTCAGTCGTAATCAAAATTCAAAAACTTCCATTATTTCTTTTTTCTTATTTACAAAATAAATTTAATTCAAATAATTAAAAATTTAAAGTATAAAAAAAAAATTGGGTTTTTTTAAAAAAAAAAAAAAAATAGTTATTAGAAAATGAATTTTGATTCACGATCATCGTTGTTCTTTCTAAAAAGGAAAAAAAATTATAGTCTTAAAGTTAATAGGCTTAATGTTTAATTTAACGATGCGAAGGGGTGTGAAACGTCGATTATATAATCACACGTGGTACGATATGTCGGTTTAAGTTACGCAATCACTTCAATTTGCACAGGACCGCATGTTGGGAAGTTATTCATGGTGCACATTTTGGTCGAAATGATGAATTGGTTTAGTTGGTAATATGGAAGGGTCGACTTATTTCTATTTAATGCATATTCTTTAAAATTACGTCTCTCGGTCTGGTGTAATAGCCCACGTGGCCAGTTGATTTTCAGGCTTCAAAACCACAATGCTGACACGAGAGACGTTTAAAACTGCACAATTCTGTTAAATATTCCAAATCCTGATAAAAATAAAATTGGAATTAGGCACTATTTCCACTAGTTATTAACACAAGAAACAGAATTTTTTTACCTTTTGTTAAACTTTAACATTCGCATCTGTCCGAAATAGACTTTGTGGACTTTCACGAAGACCGAACTGTTTGAATTTCTAAGAATTAATATTTTTTTAAATAAATAACACGGAAGGAAATGTATAATAATAAATGTCTGTTTTACCTGTCTGTCAAAGAATATCGTTTTAATTATGAATTACCGAGTCCTCAAATAAATTATGGGCACACTCAAGTTATTAAATTTTTAGTTTCACCACTTATATTTTGCAACTTAAATAACCACTGATTATCACTTCTCGCCAGCCAATTACACAAAGAAAGAATGCTTAGCGATCAGCTAAGATCAAACCATCGTTGGAATTACAAATTTCTTAATATAATGATGAGTACGGTTACAGCTCTTCGTATAGCTCTTGTGATAACTACCAATTATCATATGCAGTTTTTACACCCACCATAAGATACGTTTGGCAGAGTGAGAACGCAAATCAACTTGGGAGCAAATATCTAAAAGTAGAAATGAGTAGTGATGGCATACTTTTGTTTATGGTACTAAATGTCTCTATGTTTGCTGAGCGTACTTGAATATGAAGAAAGGGGTGATATGGTAATAAAATATAGAATTTCCACGAAACGATAATTATCAATAATTTAAAAAAAAAAATATATAGGAATATAAAATCCATCATTACATAAAGAAGGAAGGGGTTTTGTGCCTGGATGAAAAGTTTTGGAAATCGAGGTCGTTGTGGCCGAGAGAATCAAATTCTTATTCGTGATTTCTCCTTGCTCAGGAAATAACACCCCAATTTCGAAATGAAAATGTATATATATACAGTGTCATTACCGCATTTCTCTAGATGCCAGTGTGACTCTTGAACGTCTTTGTACTAAAAACGTTCAATACTGTTACATTTTTGTCAATTTGTTTTAGCTCTATAAAACGTTTCTAACCGTTGATTGAAGTTCTTGGAATTGTTTAGCGCAGTACAATCTAAGATATTCATCATAAATTGTTGGCTCTAAATAGGTTTAATATATATGGGACATTCCACGCCAAATCGGACTAGTCAACTTTGACGTTTTTGTAATTAAACGTTCAAAAGATATCGATATTTAAAAAAATCGATTATGTTTTGGATTTTTGGTCATAACTCCCTCAATAACGGCCCGACTAAAAATTTTATTTTAAATATTTGTTTTTTTTTTTGTACATTTAAGAAAAAAAATATTCAAAGTAGGTCTGTATGCGAATTTTGAGTTTTAAAATTTGTATTTTTTTAACTGTTTGCATTTAGTGAACATTGTATTATATGCATTAGGGGTGCGATATTGTTATATGGAGATTCTTAGCAACAGGATTGGGAACGAACAACCCGCTGTGGTTTGGAAAAATTGCATGAGCGAAAATTACGGGAAAGTCATCTCCAGTCATCTAAAAAAAATTTCTTTCATTGCCGGCCCCCCTCGATGTTGTCGACAGCAACGTCGCAGTATAAGTGTCGAGTCTATCAGCATGTCTAGTAAAAGCTTCTCAAACAGTGACGTTCGCATTCGTCGATAAACAAGTAGGTGCCGTTAGTTATGAATCTAAAAATAGTAAGCGTGTTAATTCACAACATCGCGAAAAGCTATCCCATACCTCATTCATGGGGTGTAAAGGGAAATTAAGTTTTTTTTTTTAAGTTTAAGTTTTTTATATATGGGAGGTACAAGCGGATCTTAAACCAGATATAATTAGGTGTGAAACTAGATAGGTATGATATGTGGTACATCTCGTTAGATTTGATCAGATCTAGGATAAGATATAACAAAGTCTAATTGTATGTTACAACATTTAATCAGATCCAATTATATCTCTACTTTTTTACACAGGGAATCCAATTTGTATGTATTGAAGAAGGGAAAATAGGAATACGGGTGACGATGAGATGTAGGAAACGTCCGACGAGAATGAAGACAACATGGATGATATCGAGGAAGAAGAAGACGAATATGATGTGGATAACAGCAGCGTAATTGGCAACCAGGATCAGGCTCGTACAGTTGTTGGCTTTGAAGACATTGTTGTTGGCTTTGAAGGTGTGAAAATAATTACATTGGCAACGAAACAAGTAAACAACGATTTGAGCCATTACGTCACACCTTATACACCTTTTTCGCTCGCTTCGGATTGTCAACGGATTTCATTGTTCATCCAAATACCTGGAAAAACCGCGAAGAAAGCCTGCAAGGCCAAGAAATGTTGTGTATATTACATCTTGTCAATGACGCTGCTGAAAGAGCTGTAAAATTAATAAAGGACTACTGCACCGTGTTGTGCCGGAGGAACACACGCTTTTGCTTCAGGCTGTCGCCGAAAATCGAAAGAAATATCTATTGCATCAAAAAAATAACTTTATTTGATTAACATTTTCGAATTATAAAAACAACTTATGGGAGTTAGAAGGGAAATACTATGTAGTGGATGTCGGGCATACACTTTACCCCTCTAGGAGGCATCATCGGATCAATAGGAGCCATTTAAAAAAAAATGCCAATAACAAAAAATTGTATGGGGATCACCATTTTTAATTCTTCAAAATCAATTTTCTCAAACACGTCTCGACAAGTTATAAACTAGTTTTTTTTACACACTATTTATAACCAAAAGAACTCATATCCACAAAAAACTTTATGTGATATGACTTTTGATTAAAAGTTGAAGAGTATTATATCTTTTCAACGATATATACATTTATATAGATACTTGTCACATCTGTCTATTTTTGCATCGAAATCGCAGACATTTGTGATTTTTGTCACTATTTTTTAAGTTTGAAGGATTTTTAGCCACTATTTTATTAAGGTACCCTAATGTTTATTATATTATTCAGAAAGTGGATTTTTTAATGTGTAAGACCCGTATTTGTTGAAAAAATTAGTGAACAAATGGTTGTTATTTATGTTTTCCGAGAAACAGGTTAAGAAAATATTTTGTTTTGGTATTGTTGCTAATTTTCTTCAACTGTTTTTTTTTATGGGATACTAGCTGACCCGGCAAACGTTGTTCTGCCATACAACTTTGGACCCGGTAAACTTTGTCTCGCTCCTAAGGTAACGCCTTTATATAATATCTGTCGAACAGTTGGTCTCCTCATTCTCGTTAAATGTCCTCGAAAATTATTCATCGTTTGGTCATCTGCCTCCAATTCTCGTTTATGTACCATCGTGCATTCATTCCAAATAATGATTTAGCACACTCGCAACAATTTCACTACAATTTGTGTTGTCAACCGTGAGAGGAAAGCGGAATGTGTAGTTAGACCGCCTTTCACCAATGTGGAAGCAATACCAGAGGATGCAACAGTAACTGAATTGCGATCTTGACCGAATTGTTGCCAGAATCAAAGAAATTACAAATGTCTTGCCTGTCCCACCAGGATCATCGAGAAAGTAAATGCTTCCGTTCCATCGTCAACAACCTTCATCATTGAATCGTACACGTTCGTTTGCTCGGCAGTTTGCTCGGACTCTTTCAGTCAGCTCAACTCGATCAAAGGTTGTTCTTGTTGCAATTCGCGATTGAATGCATCATGCATTGAACGATTTGGCGCTGGTATTCCCAATTTCGATAGTAGACTGCCGCACATTAGCACGCACATGTCTTTGATCAGAAGACAATTTCAAGATCGAAATTGGATGTTGTCGTGCGAACTCTGTGCAAATGTCGTCAGCTTTCTCGTCCAACTTGTCCACCATCCCGAAGCTTGAGAACAATATCGCGTGATTCCACATTCTCCGCTACAATCACCACTGCGTCTTCATTTATAGTGGGAGCATTGAATTGTCTTACATGGCATCCAGAGCGTCTCTTAACTTCTCTGATAATGATTTTGTGGACGTCGGAATGCATTGTATTCAATGCGGTTTTGAACAATCGGACCAATTCATTATGCTTATGCAGAAGATTTTAAAATTGTTCGACCATTTTGCATTTAATCTTTTAACATAATAAATTTCACAATATTCCGAAATTTTTCAAGCATCATAACGAATTTTTCATCTTTACGTCGTCTAAAATCATCAAATCATCGATACAATGAAAAATGTCGTCGAAAAAATCAAAAATTTGCGAGTTTTTTCTGGAACTTTCCGAGTTTTCCACCAAGAAATTTCTATTTTTCCATTCGAAAAGTCATTTCGGAATAATTATCCGAAATTTTTCACTTTTACGTCATTCAAAATTATTAAAACTCACAATAAAATGTAAAACTTTGTTGAACAAAAATTTAAATTTTTCCATAATTTTCCAACCAAAATTTTCTATTTTTCCAACCGAAAAGCCACAACGGAACAATTACACACAAAATGTAAAACAAAAATTCAATTTGCGTTGCAAAATGTTTTCAAAAAAATTCAAATTTTTCGAGTTTTTCCTGAATTTTCCGTGTTTTCCACCGAGAATTTTTCTATTTTCCCATTCGGAAAGTCATTTCGGAATAATTATCCGAAATTTTTTACTGTTACATCGTCCAAAACTATAAAGTCACACGATAATATGCAAAATTTCGTAAGAATAATATGTACAATTTTTCGAATTTTTCCGGAATTTTCTGAATTTTCCAACAAATTTTTTTATTTTTTCTATTCGAAAAACCATTCGTAACAATTGCACACAAAATTCAATACAAAAAAGCAATTTTCGGTTTTTCCAATTTTCCGGAGGAATTTTCCAAAATTTTCTTTTACATAAACCTTCTCCTGGCAATTACGAACAACTGAAAAAAAGTTTCAGCGAAGTCGGTCCAGCCGTTCTCAATTGATGAATAACTATACATTTTTGCCACCATTTTTATATATAAAGATATAGATTTTTCGAAGTTTTCCGGAATTTTCCGCATTTTTCACAAAAAATTTTCCATTTTTCTATTCGAAAAGCCATTCTGTAACAATATCACACAAAATTTCATACAAAAAGGCAATTTTTGATTTTTCCAATTTTCCGACTTTTCCGGAAGATTTTCCCAAAATTTTCTTTCACATAAACCTGCTCCTGCCAATAACGAACAACTTAAAAAAAGTTTGAGCAAAATCGGCCCAGCCGTTCTCAATTGATGAATTACTATACATTTTTGCCACCATTTTTATATATATAGATATAGATATCGATTTTTCGAAGTTTTCCGGAATTTTCCGCATTTTTCACAAAAAATTTTCCATTTTTCTATTCGAAAAGCCATTCTGTAACAATATCACACAAAATTTCATACAAAAAGGCAACTTTTGATTTTTCCAATTTTCCGACTTTTCCGGAAGATTTTCCCAAAATTTTCTTTCACATAAACCTGCTCCTGCCAATAACGAACAACTTAAAAAAAGTTTGAGCAAAATCGGCCCAGCCGTTCTCAATTGATGAATTACTATACATTTTTGCCACCATTTTTATATATATAGATAAAAATTGCGTTCCACGGAATTCATAAATAACTTAAACACTATTTCACAGATGTGGGTACCTTAATAAAATAGTAGCTAAAAAACCCCGATTCTGGCGTTTTTGCGATGAATTTAATTTTTTTTCGTACCATAGTTTCTTTTTTGGCATAACTGACCATATGTGGCGGTAACAAATTTTTTTTTGACCCGGCCTCCAATAATGGGGATATTTAGGGATCATTTGAGTGAATTAACACGCTTCTATTTTTAGACTCACACTATATTTTACTAGACATGATGATTGATCAGACTACTAAAAAATCGCTGTCAAAAAAATCGGCAATATATATGAACTACAATAAAATGAGCTTGTTCATTGTACTATAGCTGCCACATAAATAGGTCGGCCAAATAAATACAAACTGTGAGGAAAACTTGCAATTTGTTACTTACTACGTACTTGTTTTTTTCCTTACATTTCAATGCTCGTGTGTGCAATATATTTAGCAATAGATGTAATTTTATTGTGAGCTCTACAAATAGAACTACAACATTTCGAAATCAATTTGGTACTGATATTTTGAATGTATTCCATGCACATCCATTCAACCAGACGGATTCAATACAAAATTATTTAGTTAAAATGAGGTTGGCCCCAGGCATGTAAGTCATTGTCGACGAATGGTAAGCGCAGCGAAAAGCTATTCAATACTAATTCGAACAAAAATCCTTTAAAAAGTATTTAATTTTAGTTAAATTTAGCATATCTTGTGAAGAAAATAGCGACGATTAGTTAGATCGTAATGATTTCACTTCCAATGTATGTGAGTGTATGAAAGTCCATTTAATTTGGTCGATTTGGAACATTAGTAGTGATTTGTCGATCTGGAGTGTAAGCACCACGAACAAGTGCTAACAACTTTCAATAATCGTGTTGTTAATGGACTCGCTCGTTCATATAGATGTGTGATGTGAAAGTGTAGCATTTGTTCTGATTGCAAAAGTTCCCATCTGGATTCGACGGAAGGAAGAATGGGCGAAGTAAAGCGAACTAGAGTGGAGTAATTTGTACATATTAACATTAATGGCAATAACATTAACCACTGCCAACAACAACTATTGCAACAAAATTGGCAGCTTGGACAAGAGCGTCCATAGTCCGAAACAATCATTAATGACCAAAATATTTTCTGTGCGGTGGAACCGAACGGAAGAAAAATATACACATATGTAAGTACTAGGGTGATCAGTTCGGTTTTCAGAAACCGGATACCCGGTTTTTTTCACTCATAAAAACCGTCGGTTTTTTTTAAATCCCTGTTTTTCGAATATCGAATAATCCGGTTTTTTTTTGTCGAATCTCGGTTTTTTGGCGTTTGATCCTTTTTATTTAAATTCATTCAGAATTGTATTAAATGTGTACTCGTACATGTTTTTTCCAGCTACAAGACTACAATATGGGATAAAATATATGATTTCTATCTATCCAAAAAAGATAAGTTAAAGAAAAAATTGATTTACTTAAAGCAGAAAAACCAGCGCATCTCTATTGTGGTCGATGAATGGTCGGATATATCTATATATATAAAAGAGGATGTGTGTATGTATATATGTAACGTATGGACTCGAAAACGGCTGGACCGATTTTGATGAAATTTTCAGGGAATCTTCCGAATAACCCCGCGAGTAACATAGGCTACACATTGTTTGGATTTTTCTACATTTAGGGGGTGAAAATGGCAATATTCGATAATATGCAATAGCGAAGCATTGCTGGGCCCACTAGTCTTACATAAAATACATAAATGTTACTGTGCGAACACTTGATCCCGAAAGCAAAACGTTCAAAACCAATTATCAGTAAATTTATATGAAATTTTAAAAAGACGTATATCAGAAAGACGTATTCAAACACTGAATACTCTCATTTTGTATTTAAGTACGAGTAAACTCACAATTAGGGACCCATTTTTAAAAAAATCAAGTAAAAATGAAACAAAATAGTTGGCGTCCATTTTGTATTCACGATTATTTACTGAAAAACAAGATTCGTTTACAGATTTAAATGGCGAAATGATCGTTGATGCCACTGAAGATACTATAGAAACAGAACTAAATAAAGCTATAAAAAATGTTCAATATCCTAAAACTACCATTAAAAACTCTACCAAAAATGTTCTTTTGGAAGATTTTTTATATATGAATAAGAGCGGCAAAAGGACTGTAAACCTTGACAGATTATTAAATGCCTTGTACACAATAAGTCCAACTGGTACATTCAGTGAGAGGGCATTTTTAATTGCAAGTTTTATAAAAATCAAAGAAAAAAATAGTTATACACCCACGCACTTAAATTGTATCTTATTTCTTAAATGTTAGGGAAAACTAAAGATTAAATTAAATATATTTTTATATAATCAAGTATTTACAAATGAATTGTTATGTTTTGTTTATCTTTGTTAAAATACCAAACTGATCTCAGTAATGTTCTGCATTGTAATTATAATTAAACTAAAAGTTTACTTTTTTTAAGTATATTTGAATTATTTTCTGTTATTTTTCAACGAAATTTTTTGTCACAAATTGTGTTTTAATTTGTTATTTGGCATACATTTGAAAACCGGATTATCCGGTTTTTTGTGAATTTGAAAAAAAGCAACCGGTTTTTTTTAAATTCCATTTTTCGAATAATTCGAAAACCGGTTTTCGCAAAAACCCGAATAATTGATCACCCTAGTAAGTACCCAAAAGTATGTGTGTGTAAGTATAACTACGAATGTGGCGATGTTAGGGTCGGTTGTAGCTGTAGTACATATATGAATGTTTGGTAATTAAGCCTTCATGGCCATTGACCAGGGCTTCTGACCACTACCAGTTTGCTTTCATTAAGTTTTTGGTTGCTCTTCTATGTTTAATACTTTTTTATATTTGCTGCTCAACAATAAAGAAAATTGTAAAAAATCGCTTTATTTTTCATTACCGCAAGTGGTGTTTTTGTTAAAACAGTGGTGTTCTCCCCCTATCGTTTACAGAACTAGGCAATAGGGTGACCAATAAATATATGAACTATTAAATGGAAAAATTTTACGATTTTTGCGAAATCAGAGGATGATAGATGTATGGCACTAAGATGAAAGATTACGCGACTTGTTCTATTACGCAGTTTAATAAAAATATCTGCAAAGTCTACATTTTCATTGGACTTTTGAAAACATAAAGGAGTTGTTTAAAACGTACCATTTAGCCATTTTGATCGATGTTCCTATTAACCAACAACTGTGACATATGACCTAAATGCGCTACATTTATGGATTCTCTCAATTTCTAGCATTAAACGTGATCTTGGTCGCGACAAGATTTTAAATTTTAATTGTTTTAACTGTCACCTCAAAGAAAATGTATGTTGCAATCTGTTTAAAATAGGGAGTGATTACTATAGGACTAATTAGAAAAATACGAACAGTGAAGAGATGGTAGCGAGACTGACTGCGACGAATCAGAAACCCGTCCTCTATCACAAAAAATGGTGGTATCAAAAGACTAGAATGGCTGTAATCTTGTATTATTTAGGATCAATATCATGATGTTGTTTTTATAATCTGCTGGTCGGTTGAAAATTGGCATGCCTCGTGGTTTAAAATTTGTAAAAACTATGGTAAAAAATCATTTTTCTTAAAATTTTTAAATAAAAATAATAAGGGTTGATTATACATTTTAAAATCGAAAAAAAAATATCCTAGTTTTCACAAACTTCAAACAACGAGCGTCACGACAATTTTCAATGGATCGAGCTCATATTTCTGTCAATTTTTTTAGCCTAACCCTTCACAAAACTTGCGACTTTTTTGAAAACTCAAAAAAAAAATGTTACCCTAGTTTTTACAACTTCAAACCGCGAGCGTCACGTCACGTCAAATTTCAACCGACCTAACTTTATTTAAGAACATATTACGGGAAAATAAAAAAATAAAAAATGTTGGACTTTATCTTCCATCCCCAACCAGCGTTTGAAGTTGGCGATCGTACTGTATTTTGTCTAAGAAAAAGTTTCGAATTTATTCGCAAAATTGGTGTCAAAAGTGTTCCAATGTGGAGTAGATTAAGGAAAGAATTTTTGTAGAAAAGTCTATCACAGTGAAGGAAATACTAGTTTTGAATCCCTTAGGGATGAGGGTAAATATCATTTGATACGAAAAAAAGTGTAACGCATTAAAGGAGACGAGTTAGACCCCAAGTATCTTAAGACCAAATTCGTTTCAGGACTTTTTAAGACGATTGAGCTATGTCCGTCTGGCTGGTCAGTAGGATAACTCGAGTAAACCTTAACGGATCGGTATGAAAATTTACCAGTATTAATAGTTTTCAAAACGAACTTATGGGATTGTAAATGGGCAAAATAGCCCCACCGCTTCTGGTACCTCCCATACAAAATTGCCTATTTTTGGATAATTTATATTTCTTTCATAACTTCCAAACGGACGATCGTAGGATATTTAAATTTGGTCGGTTTATTTATGTTGCCAAAGTAGACAAACCCTAAGAAAACGAAACCTTTGCCATACCCCTTCTGGTACCTCCCATACAAATGACCTAATTGACCATTATAGTTTTACAAAAATATCTTTTTTGTAAGTAAACTTAATTTACTCAAATTTTGAGTATGATGTTCGCTTATAAAAAATAGGACTCAGGAATGAATATGGACTATATCGGTTTACGTCTTCTGGTACCTCCCATACAAAATTACCTATTTTTATACCATCACCCTTAGGGATGAGGGTATATATCATTTGATACGACCCAAAAGTGTAACACATAGAAGGAGTGTCTTTAGACCCTAGGTTTCTTTGAACCAAATTCGATTCATGACTTTTAAGGTCGTTTGAGCCATGTCCGTCTGTCTGTCTGTCTGTCTGGTGGCTGTCCGGCTGGTTCGCACGAGTTATTATTTTCTCAAAACTACTTACGGTATTGCAAATGGGCTACATGGCCCCGCCCCTTCTGGTACCTCCCATACAAATACATCATTCCGCCCACTTTAGAAATCGAGTAATAATATCAATACACCCTACGGGATCGTCCCCAAATTCTGTATTTAGTAAAGCTATTACAGGATAAAGTTTTGGAAAAAATTTTGAAAGCCTAGCCACGCCCCTTCTGGTACCTCCCATACAATTCTACCATTCCGCCCACTATAGAGATGGAGAAATAATATCAATAAATTAAACGTGATCGTACCCAAATTCTATTTTTAGTAAAGCTATAACAGGATAAAGTTTTGGAGAAAAAAATTGGGAGTCTATTCACGCCCCATCTGGTACCTCCCATACAAATGTACCTTTCCGCCCACTTTAGGGATGTACTAATAATATCAGTACACCCAAGGCAATCGTGCCCAAATTCTGTAATTAGTAAAGCTATAACAGGATAAAGTAATGGAGAATAAATCTGGAAGCCTAACCACACCCCTTCTCGTACCTTCCATACAAATGTACCACTCCGCCCACTTTAGAAATCGAGTAATAATATCAATATAATAGAAAATTATTTGTTTTGCTGAGGGTAAGGGTAAATGTAAGTTGGGTTGCCCGACTGAAACTTTCTAACTGGTTTTAATTACAAATCGGTTAATTTCAATAACTCAAGACTTAAACAATATCTTATATTGGGTGATGGTATTTATCAGTCAGTTTAACTGACTGAAATTTCTGTACTGGTTGGAAAATTAATATTTCTCCTATAACTTCCAAACGGGCTCTTGGGGGGTAATGAAAATTGGTCGATTAATTTATGTTATTATAGGAGGCAAAACCCCAGAAAACCTAACTATTTGACACACCCCTTCTGGTACCTCCCATACAAATGACCGAACTCACCCCCATAGTCTTACAAACATATCTTTTTTCTAAGTACACTGAATTCAGATAAATTATGAGTAATTTGTACGCTTATGAAAATATGAATCAGGAGTGAATATGGACTATATCGGGTTACCCCTTCTGGTACCTCCCATACAAAATTACCTATTTTTGGAAAATTAATAATTCTTCCATAACTTCCAAACGGACATTTGAGGGGTAATGAAAATTAGACGGTTAATTTATATTATGATAGGAGGCGAAACCTCAGAAAACCTAACTATTTGACACACCCCATCTGGTACCTCCCATACAATGGACCGAACTCACCCCCCCCCCATAGTCTTACATACATATATTTTTTTGTGAGTGCACTGAATTCAGTCAAATTATTCGTAAGTTGTACGTATGCAAATTTGAGTCAGGAATGAATAAGGACTGTATCGGTTCACCCCTTTTGGTACCCCCTATCAAAAAGAAATTTTTTTGAAAAATTAATATTTCTCACATAAATTCCAAACCGGCACCTATACCCCCTACACAAATAAGTAAAGTTTTGGACGATTTTGAACCACAAGCAGGAGAAAAATTTTACATAAGTAATTTTATTTTAATTACAAATCTATTTATTTCAATAACTCAAGACTTCAACAATATCTTATATTGGGTGATGGTATTTATCAGTCAGTTTACCTGACTGAAATTACTGTACTGGTTTTATCTTTTAAGTAATTTTTAATTACCCGTCGTTTAAGACATAACCCGAAGTTGAATTCCAAAAATCGCTGAATTCGGGACATCCTATTGTGCATGCTTATGATATTTTGATGCATAAATGAATATAAGAGAGTGTAAGATAAACTGTTCCAATTTTTTCAGAGAATATATCGATTTTTGAGATATCTTTAATATTGACCGTTAAATAGTGTTAAAAAAACTGTTGTTTCATTTTGAATGCTCATTGAATTGAAGTGTTTTAGTGTGAAAACCGCGAAATGTGTGATGAACTTTAAAAAACTTGTTTACTAACCGAAATGTCTAAATATAACTCTTGTAATGCAAAATTTGGTAAAGACTGTTTTTAATTCACAATTTTTAGAAGATAATCTCGGATAATCTCTATTCTGGTATTGGTGTTTTATTAACGAAAAGCTCACTACTTAACCTACTTAGTTTGGTAATTATGGAAAATCAGTACAGAAGTTTCAGTCAGGTGAACTGACTGATAAATACCTTCACCCATACGACTTTTGGTCGTACGCTTAGACGAGACGTAGAGCAAAACTGTAGAAAATCAATATCTGTGGACATATGGTAATATTTTATGAGGGTACCGATACGATCCAACTAAAAAATAAAAACAAATTCGCACAATAATATCAAAAGAAATCAAAATGTCTAATGGGCAGGGTAAACCCGGTTTTATTGGATCCACGGGGTATAGGAAATGCGAGTACGGGTACAACGTGTCCGATTTCAATTCAAAAATCAACAATTTTTTTGACTGCAGTGTACTACAAAAAATGTATCGTGCAGAACGATGGGGATATTTTCGGTAATTTGTATAAGATGTTCCAGATGAAGTGTGGCAAATATTTCGATTCTTTTCGGGTTTGCCAACTGTTACAAAATAATTTGACTAACAAAATATAAATATCCTGCAGTTTGAAAGTTTTGGGAAACATATTATCCAAAAATAGGTAATTTTGTATGGGAGGTTCGAGAGGGGGTCGGACGATAAAGTCCATGTTCACTAGAAAAAGTTTATATTTTCTCCCCCCATTTTTGTACGTTGCCTAAAGATAATTTGAGGACATACATTTTTTTCGGCTCCGTGCACCCTACGACCCCCCAAAATAGTATTTATTATGCTGCATCATCATTTGATATCGGATCGAAACGAGGCACATGGGCGCTTATCGTTATTCATGCATATCGTTATACATAATAAAGGGCTACATTTTGCCCATTGGTCATTTTTGACTTCGAGGTAAATTTTAGATTTTAAAAATGTTTTTTTCGTTTTCTACACCCTAATGCTGCCCATTTCTGGTAAAATTCGTAAAGACCTCAATGAAATAAGAAACTTCTGCTTTTGAAGTATTTATTTTTAATTGCAAACAAATAAGTTACAGATGTTTTAAAAATCAATAGGTCACCCTACACACTACAAAAATTTAGTTTGTTCTGTGTTGTCCGAAATACAAGTATGTTTTCACCGACTATTAATTTTCAAGGCCTTCTGATTTAAAATTCTCACAATTTTGCCTGGGAATACGTTTATTTGTGCAGTCTTACAAGCATTTTATGATATAAAGCTGTCAATTTCGGTTTTTTTGGTGATAACACTGTGACACAAAATTGAACTTTTCGAATCGGAATGGTATGAAACCAAAAGCAAACGAAAGTTTGCATAACAAAACCCGCAAGGGTTTTTTATGTTTCGTGCGAGATTTTGTTTTACACGCATTTGAAGTTGGTGATTTTTGAACGCCGGCTAACAAGAAAAAATTATTAAAATAATGCTTATTTATTTTTGTTATCCCGGAAAGTTGTGGTATCTTACTGTTTTTGGGTCGAGGAATCCACTTTTGACATTTATTTTTAAGCGCCGCTAGAGGGTGATTAGATCGCATTTTTTGTTTTTCCTCTCGACTACAGCCGTAGATCAAGAGCTATCGAGCTGAAATTTGGTATGCAAGCTTCTATCCTCTAATTGGAGATTAAGTTCTAAGATGGGCATGATCGGACAAAAACTACTATCACCTCCCATGGAAAATAACCCTTTTTAGGGGTGTCTGTCTGTTTATCTTAGGGATAACAGCCGTAGATTAAGAGCTATCCATCAGTAAGATGAGCAAGATCAGACAAAATCCTCATGGGCAGGATAACTACTTCAAACCTTTACTAATCAGTATGAAAATTTTCCAGAAATAATATTTCCTAAAATTAAGTAATGGGATTGTAAATTTGCAGAGTAGCCCCACGCTTTTTGATACCTCTAACACAAAATATCCTATTTTAGAATAATTGATAGTTCGTCCATAACTTTCAAACGGACATCTGGAGGATATTTGAATTTGGTCAGCTTAATTACGCCATCTACATTTTTCTTGCATTGCCGGCCCTTCGATGTTGTCGATAGCAACGTCGCAGTATAAGTGTCGAGTCAATCGGCATGTCTAGTAAAAGCTTCTCAAACAGTGGCGTTCGCATTCGTCGATAAACAAGTAGGTGCCGTTAGTTGTGATTCTTAAAATAGATAGCGTGTTAATTCACTACAACGCGAGAAGTTACCCATACCTCATTCATGGGGTGTAAAGGGAAATTAAGTTTAAATTTAGTTGAGCTACTAATAACGCTTTCCTCATTCGTTTTATAATTGCATTAGAAACTTTACCGCTGCTTAAAATAGCTGAATCATCGGCATATATAGCTTGAGATACTCCAGCTGGATATTCCCTACGATTTAAGATAAACCAAAGACAATTTCAGTACATCAATTTATTTTTTGATCCGTGCACCCTAGCTGCGGCCCAAATATGTTTTATTGAGCTGCCTTGTTATTAGGCGTCCTATTGAAACATAACGCATACCGTTTTTCATATTTTGTCAAAGGCTCCCATTTTTCCCTTGATCACATTTGACTTCGAAGTCAATTTTGTCTATTGACTTCCCGTATTTCATTTCATATGTCCATTGATTCACATTTCTTGCAATGTCCATAAAGGCCTCTCCAAACCATGAAACTTCTGCTTTAGAAGTATTTACTTAATTTCACGTCAAATATTAAACTTGCAACATATTTGAAGTCCTTAATTTTACCTCATTTAAAAGTTCTTCGTGTAAAAGCAATGTTTAACGTAAGTCTTCAATGTTTTCAACAATGCATTCTTATCTTATGAAGCATTTTTAAAATGCCTGACTTTTAAAACACCGTATCACCTTCAGTAGATGTTGGTGAAACTGAAACAATTGCATTGAAAAGGTTTTCTAGTTTTTCTGATCTTTTTTTATACCATCACCCTTAGGGATGAAGGTATATATCATTTGATACGAACCAAAAGTGTAACACATAGAAGGAGTGACTTTAGACCCTAGGTTTCTTTGAACCAAATTCGATTCATGACTTTTTAAGTCGTTTGAGCCATGTCCGTCTGTCTGTCTGTCTGTCTGTCCGGTGGCTGTCCGGCTGGTTCGCACGATAACTATCGAAAGACGCAACCAAATGTTTTGAAATTTTGCACGAGTTATTATTTTCTCAAAACTACTTACGGTATTGCAAATGGGCTACATGGCCCCGCCCCTTCTGGTACCTCCCATACAAATACATCATTCCCCCCACTTTAGAAATCGAGTAATAATATCAATACACCCTACGGGATCGTCCCCAAATTCTGTACTTAGTAAAGCTATAACAGGATAAAGTTTTGGAAAAAAATTTTAAAGCCTAGCCACGCCCCTTCTGGTACCTCCCATACAAATCTACCTTTCCGCCCACTATAGAGATGCAGAAATAATATCAATAAATTAAACGTGATCGTACCCAAATTCTATTTTTAGTAAAGCTATAACAGGATAAAGTTTTGGAGAAAAAAATTGGAAGTCTATTCACGCCCCATCTGGTACCTCCCATACACATCTGGTACCGCCTACTTTAGAAATCGATAAATATTATTAAAAGACCTAACGCGATCGTGCCCAAATTCTGCATTTGGTAAAGTTTAAGCAGGATAATGTTTTGGAGAAAAAATCTGGAAGTCTAGACACGCCCCTTCTGGTACCTCCCATACAAATGTACCACTCCGCCCACTTTAGAAATAGGGTAATAATATCAATACACTCGACACGATCGTGCCCAAATTCTGTATTTTGTTATGTTATAACAGGACAAAGTTTTGGAGAAAAAAATAGAAGTCTAGCGACGCCCCTTATGGTACCTCCCATACAAATGTACCTTTCCGCCCACTTTAGGGATGTACTAATAATATCAGTACACCCAAGGCAATCGTGCCCAAATTTTGTAATTAGTAAAGCTATAACAGGATAAAGTAATGGAGAATAAATCTGGAAGCCTAACCACACCCCTTTTCGTACCTCCCATACAAATGTTCCACTCCGCCCACTTTAGAAATCGAGTAATAATATCAATATAATAGAAAATTATTTGTTTTACTAAGGGTAAGGGTGAATGTAAGTTGGGTTGCCCGACTGAAACTTTCTAACTGGTTTTAATTACAAATCGGTTAATTTCAATAACTCAAGACTTAAACAATATCTTATATTGGGTGATGGTATTTATCAGTCAGTTCAACTGACTGAAATTTCTGTACTGGTTTTTGTTTTATCTAGATACAGAAAATCATCAATTATATTACGGTTTACATTCAATTTTTTAACATCTGATCGAAAAAAGGAGAAAAACGTGTCCAACAACAAGTGTAATTAAAATGTGTGCAGCAGTGATCACTTAACATCTCTATTTGAAATACAATTTTAACGGACGAATTTTTTAAAATCAATTAAAGTGGTATTAGAGAGATTTTGGAGGTCTCTATATAAAGAAAATGAAGATACACGTTAATTTGTAATAATATTTATTAAGTAAAGATGTTTGAATATGTTTTTCATTGTTCGGTTTGAGATCTATTTTCTATTATCGCTAATATAATTTGTTTTACAAGAGTTGTGTGAAATGGATTATGTTGACAGCTGGCAGTGCAGATAGCTATTTTGATGGTTGCCAGATTTTTGCTTATATTTAATTTAACAAAAGAAAATGATGGCCACTGCTGTGGTGATGTGTGTCTATATGCGTTACAAAGAAAAGTAAGCGTTTTGTTCATCAGATTTCGGCGCTAGTATTTGTTTACGCCATTGGCGCTTTTGAGTGCCGTCATCGGCTAGGCCACGCCGATCCGCCATAGTATTACATTTATATAAAGAAAGAATTTATTTAAAAATAATTTAAATCGATTTATCGTTTTAAATTGATCGATTATGCGTTAATCGAAATTTACTATTTTTCCTTAATCGAAAAATTATTGGAAATTTTTTTTTTTGGATACTCTAGTGTGTGTGCAAAGATCGAAGTATAGTGATTGATAAAACATGAACAATGATATGAATTTCGTCCTGATAGGAAGCTAAATGACAGCACAACACAAAAAATAGTTGTCGTTAATGTTGGATGACCAACACTTATTTGAACTTCCATAACTTTTTAGTTTGTGAATTAAAGAAATACTTCCAAAGCAAAAGTTGCATGATTTGGAGAGGTCTTCATGGAAATTATAAGAAATGGGCATCATATGGACATATGAAACGAAATACGGGAAGTCAATAGTCAATATTGACTTCGAACTCAAATGTGAAAAATGGGAGCCTTTGACAAAATATAAAAAACGGTATGCGTTTCGGTCGATAGGACGCCTAATAACAAGGCAGCTCAATAAAACATATTTGGGCCGCAGTAAGGGTGCACGGATCAAAAAAAAAAAAAAAAAATTATGTACTGAAATTGTCTTTGGTTAATCTTTCATCGTAGGGTGTGCCCTCAACTTAATTTTTTTGTATGGGGACCGACCCATACTCAGGAAGATGGTTTTCAGATCGCCATTATTCCGTCAGGAAATCTAGTTTTAATTTTTTTGCCTCGATTGTTGTCTACAACAATTTTGATATTTTTCATATAAACGTTTGAAGTTAGCGAACCCTTTATTGTGCTCAATTTTATGTAGTTTTAAAAGCATTTTAAATATTGAAGTACTTTTTCTAAAAAATGTAGAATAATTATTCGCAATAATGCTTTTGCGCAACATTTTGTACACTAAAATTCTTTATAAATTCATTGGGTTTAGATTCGCACGGCCGACATTATGTATCACATACACTTTAACTTATATGACAGTAATGTTTCAGTTTCTCTTCTGCAGTCGCGTTGTCTGTTTTGTTTTCCAAGACACATATTTAAGGCAAAATATATGTACATATAAAATTGACAATTGGTAACGACTAATGTCCAAACAGTACAATACTTTTCCAACCAGCCGTAACCATCATTCTCCGCCAAGAAATCGACTGGTTACCCACGGTGTGCTGCTTGTCCGTTGACTTTTTGCATGAGCTACTGTTCATTCTATACTTAGGGCGCACTCGCATCGGGGTGCAGTTAACTAACCCTTTATATTATTTTTGACCATGTTTGTTGTGAGAGCTGTATGGTGGTGCATGTGCTCGTCAGCAGTGGCTATTGCTGGTTACCATGGTATGTCATGGAATTGTTGCTGAATTGAGTCTAGGACAAATTGACACACACCCTTGTAAACATACTTGCATGCCCGTATTACGGTCTAGTGGCCAAATAAGATGGACATGACAGTCCCTGACAGTCAATTGTCGTTATTGTTGTTGTACTTTTTTTTTGTATTTGGCTTTTACTCCGCAAACACAAATAACGGTCACTTAGGGCATTTTCATTATAATGGATTCATAGACATCCAGTTTACATTCACTCACAAATCTACGGCCATACCGCCCCTTCAATAGAGTAAAGTCCTTGCCATAAAATCATTTGTGCGGTATTTTCGTCAGAGCGATTTCGGAAAAGATAGAGCACAATAATACCTTCATTTGCAAATGTCATTGCGATAAGAAATCACACAGGCAATCAAGAGTGTTTTCGCCATTGATGTTGCTGTTAATTAGGTCATTAAATGGGAAATAAATTGTGCGATAAACAAATACAACGGAATAAACACTTCAAAACTGTGTTGATATATATATATATATATATTTGGTGAAATTAATATATACTAACATAAATTGTTATCTATCATTCTTGGAACATTCGTCGCACCAAGTTATGTTAATTGCTCCTTAATATGGCAAAACAAAGGTGTTTGGTTTTGGTAGAGTTTTTGTTTATCGAGAACGAGGCCCTGTTATGGTTATTGCTTAGTAATTTAATAGCAAAGCAACCACCATTTTTCTTCTTCTCTGGCTGAAACTATTAATCTTATTTGCGACGGTTCCACGGTAAAGTAAAGTAAAGTCTACCACTGCAAAGTTATGTTTTTTTTTTCGTTCAGCCAGCGTTCCCAAAAGTGTAGAACCAGGTGGCCCTTAAAAAAAAGTTTTAAAACCGCCGGTTTCACCCTCTAGAAATATGTGAATAGCAAAACAAAAAAAAAAAGTTATATAAATTTTTGCTCAAAGCGATTGAAATCTTGGAAAACTCAGCTTTTTTCCTATTTATTCGCCTGCCTGCCAATTTTTATTTCAAATAAATTCTGTGGCTTATTACCTGTCCAAAATATTCTAAAAATAAAAAATGGCCTTCTAATTAAAAAATTATGAATTAAAATCGCCTGCCCAAAAATAATAATAAAGCCTATAACAACCAGTACAGAAATTTCAGTCAGTTAAACTGACTGATAAATACCATCACCCAATATAAGATATTGTTTAAGTCTTGTGTTATTGAAATTAACCGATTTGTAATTAAAATCAGTTAGAAAGTTTCAGTCCGGCAGCCCGACTTACATTTACCCTTACCCTCAGTAAAATAAATAATTTTCTATTATATTGATATTATTACTCGATTTCGAAAGTGGGCGGAGTGGTACATTTGTATGGGAGGTACGAGAAGGGGTGTGGTTAGGCTTCCAGATTTATTCTCCATAACTTTATCCTGTTATAGCTTTACTAATTACAGAATTTGAGCACGATTGCGTTGGCTGTACTGATATTATTACTACATCCCTAAAGTGGGCGGAAAGGTACATTTGTATGGGAGGTACTATAAGGGGCGTCGCTAGACTTCCAATTTATTCTTCAAAACTTTGTCCAAAAAACAAAATACAGAATTTGAGCACGATCGTGTCGAGTGTATTGATATTATTACCTTATTTCTAAAGTGGGCGCAGTGGAACATTTGTATGGGAGGTACCAGAAGGGGCGTGTCTAGACTTCCAGATTTTTTCTCCAAAACTTTATCCTGCTTAAGCTTTACCAAATACAGAATTTGGTCACGATAGCGTTAGGTCTTTTAATAATATTAATCGATTTCTAAAGTGGGCGGTACCAGATGTGTATGGGAGGTACCAGATGGGGCGTGGGCAGACTTCCAATTTTTTTCTCCAAAACTTTATCCTGTTATAGCTTTACTAAAAAGAGAATTTGGTTCCGATCACGTTTAATTTATTGATATTTTTTCACCATCTCTATAGTGGGCGGAAAGGTAGATTTGTATGGGAGGTACCAGAATGGGCGTGGCTAGGCCTTCAAAATTTTTTCCAAAACTTTATCCTGTTATAGCTTTACTAAATACAGAATTTGGGGACGATCCCGTAGGGTGTATTCATATTATTACTCGATTTCTAAAGTGGGCGGAATGATGTATTTGTATGGGAGGTACCAGAAGGGGCGGGGCCATGTAGCCCATTTGCAATACCGTAAGTAGTTTTGAGAAAATAATAACTCGTGCAAAATTTCAAAACATTTGGTTGCGTCTTTCGAAAGTTATCGTGCGAACCAGCCGGACAGCCACCCGACAGACAGACAGACAGACAGACAGACAGACGGACATGGCTCAAACGACTTAAAAAGTCATGAATCAAATTTGGTTCAAAGAAACCTAGGGTCTAAAGTGACTCCTTCTATGTGTTACACTTTTGGGTCGTATCAAATGATATATACCTTCATCCCTACGGGTGATGGTATAATAACACATTACAACAAAATCAAGCTTAAGTCGAAATACCTGGGAAATTATGGGTTTTTCCGCTAAGTTCAGTTGAGTACAACAATAATCTGCGAATTTGGATAAGGAATCGCCCTTTCCAACGATATATATTTATATATATAAAAATGGTGTGAAAATGTATAGAAATTCATCAATTGAGAACGGATGGGCCTATTTTGCTCAACTACAATTGTTTGTAATTGTCTGCAGGAGGTTTTTACGAAAGCAAATTTTGGGTAAATCATTCGCCTATTCATGTGACATCTGGCGTTCCCAGGGATGCCATTTGGGACCAATATTATTCTTGTTGTTTATTACTGATCTGTCTAAGGCAATAGTGGAATCTATATGAGTAATGTATGCAGATGTCAATATATATTTATCATATAACAATGCATCTGATCATGTTCTTCTTTGGAATGGTCTTTATCGCTTCAGTACTTGGTGCGACATTAACTTAATGGAGCTTAACTTGAAAAAGTGTAACAATATGTTATTCTATAGATCCCGACATTTTCATCCCGATATAGGTTTAGAGGCTCCACTTTGGAACTAGTTGACTCATTAACAGATCTAGGAATATTGCTTAATAGAAAATTAACATTCAATAATCACATTGTAACAACAGTAAACAACGCATATGGAGTTCTTTCTTTTATAAAGCGTTGGGCAAAGGAATTTACTGACCAGTTTACTACGAAGAAACTTTTTACGTCACTTGTAAGACCTATTCTGGAGTATGGATCGGTTGTATGGGATCCACACTATAACAATATCAATATGTTAGAGTTAGTAGTAAAATGCGAAAAGTGTTAAATTCTATAACGATTTAGAGGTGATATAAGATCGGAATATATTCTTGCACGAGTTTACCTCAATATCTCATTAAGGTCTTCTAGATATTTCAAACCCCTCTACATTTGTTTTAGTCGCCATAATTATGCTATATCTGAACCGCTGCGTAAAATGTGTTCAGACTCCAATGACATTTATCAATTTATCGATTCTCCACATCCCCAGACTCTACATTAGACCATGTCAATAATTTTTTTTTTCGAAAAGTCATTGGGATAATATATTTTCTGATTCTACTTAGAAAAACAAAAATTTGTATTTAATCATATAAGTAAATCAGGATTTTTGAATCATGCCTTTTTGCAGCCAAAAACCTTAAACGATTTTGCGCAAACACTAAATGTCGATCAATTTTTATGTTTTATACACCAAACTTTTTGTTTTTTAAGTAGAATTAGAAAATATTAAACATATATCCCATTGTCATTTCGCAAAAACTTTTTTTTGTGAAATGGTCTACTTTACATATTAATGTAAAAATAAATAAAAACCAGTACAGAAATTTCAGTCAGTTGAAGTGACTGATAAATACCATCACCCAATATAAGATATTGTTTAAGTCTTGAGTTATTGAAATTAACCGATTTGTAATTAAAACCAGTTAGAAAGTTTCAGTCGGGCAACCCAACTTACATTTACCCTTATCCTCAGTAAAACAAATTATTTTCTATTATATTGATATTATTACTCGATTTCTAAAGTGGGCGGAGTGGTACATTTGTATGGGAGGTACGAGAAGGGGTGTGGTTAGGCTTCCAATTTTTTCTCCAAAACTTTGTCCTGTTATAACATAACAAAATACAGAATTTGGGCACAATCGTGTCGAGTGTATTGATATTATTACCCTATTTCTAAAGTGGGCGGAATGATGTATTTGTATGGGAGGTATCAGAAGGGGCGGGGCCATGTAGCCCATTTGCAATACCGTAAGTAGTTTTGAGAAAATAATAACTCGTGCAAAATTTCAAAACATTTGGTTGCGTCTTTCGAAAGTTATCGTGCGAACCAGCCGGACAGCCACCAGACAGACAGACAGACGGACATGGCTCAAACGACTTAAAAAGTCATGAATCGAATTTGGTTTAAAGAAACCTATGGTCTAAAGTCACTCCTTCTATGTGTTACACTTTTGGGTCGTATCAAATGATATATACCCTCATCCCTAAGGGTGATGGTATAATAAGGTTTGGAAAATTAATATTTCTCTAATTTTGTAGTTTTTAATTTTTTCCTACGTTCTATAGTATG
Source organism: Muscina levida (assembly GCA_964034835.1). Classification (NCBI taxonomy): domain Eukaryota; kingdom Metazoa; phylum Arthropoda; class Insecta; order Diptera; family Muscidae; genus Muscina; species Muscina levida. Next base: position 101,531,110 of record OZ035883.1, on the reverse strand, counting down.
TATTATTATTATTATTAGCCTTTAAAACAACTTGACACATATATATATTTATATCTTAGTGCCTAAGTCAGAGGCCGAAATGATCAAAGATTTCCATTCGCTTCGATCTTGTGCGCACTGTCTCCAGTCAGTCCTAACAAGCAGCGTCAGTGATTCATCCACCTGATCCTTCCAACGTAGTCGCGGTCTCCCTCTTTTGCGCCATCCTTCGAGGTCTTGATAGAATACCTTTCGCGCTGGAGTTACCTCATCCATTCTCACGACATGGCCTAGCCAGCGTAATCGTTGCACTTTGATTCGCTTGACGACATCAATGTCGTGGTATAACTCGTACAGCTCATGGTTCATCCGAATACTAAACTCGCCGTTTACGAAAATGGGTCCATATATTTTACGGAGCATTTTTCTCTCAAACACCGCCAGATGAGCTACATCTGCCTGTGTAAGCACCCAAGATTCGGAGGCGTACAACAGGACCGGTAAAATTAGTACCTGGTACAGCTGGACTTTGGTGGTTCGAGATAGGGTGGTGTTTATGAAGTTCTCGCGTAGTCCAAAGAAACACCTGTTGGCGAGCACTATTCTCCGTTTTATTTCGAGGCTGACACTGTTGTATTTGTTCATGGCGGATCCAAGGTAGATAAATTCATCCACTACCTCAAAGCAATAGTTTTCAACGTCCACGCTGCGTCCCCAACGGGTGGACACTTTGTTCGATGATACCATTAACTTCGTCTTGTCCTCATTCACTGCCAAACCCATTTTCGCTGACTCCCTTTCAAATGATGAGAAAACAGCTGTTATATCGTTCCACCGATAATGTCGATATCATCGGCATATGCGAGCAGCATGTGGCTCTTATTAAATATGGTGCCAGAAATATTAACCGCTGCTTTCCTTAACACCTTCTCCATCACTACGTTGAATAGCATATATGACAAACCGTCACCCTGTCTAAGACCTCTGGTCGTATCGAATGGTGAAGATAGATCCTTGCCAATCCGAACAGAGGATTTGGTATTCGTAAGGGTACACCGGCAGAGACGAATTATCTTCGCAGTATACCGAACTCAGACATGGCTTCGTATAGTCGATGCCTGATGGGACTATCGAAGGCAGCTTTGTAATCAACAAAGAGGTGGTAAGTGTCGATATTCTTTTCATGGGTTTTCCTGGCCTAAAGCCGCACTGATAAGGTCCAATCAGGTTTTCCACAATTGGCTTTAGTCGTTCACACAGTATGCTAGACAGGACCTTATACGCAATCGGTAAGAGGCTAATTCCACGATAGTTTTTACACTTACTACGGTCACCTTTTTTGTAGATTGGACATAGCACACTGAGATTCCAATCCTCTGGCATGATCTCCTGAAGGAAAATGTTCTCTATGAGCTGTTGCATGCTCAAAACAAGCTCATCTCCACCCGCCTGAAACAACTCAGCTGGAAGACCATCAGCCCCAGCGGCCTTCTTGTTCTTTAGGCGGGATATGGCAGTTGTTATCTTAGCTTGGCTCGGAGGTGGGCACTCGATGTTATCATCACGGATTGGTGCACAGTCTTCATCCGCCAAGTTTTCACACATCAATAGGCTGTAGAAGTGATCGTTATATATATACGCTCTCGGAGTCAGTAACAAGATGACCATCCTTGTATTTACAGGAGGGAAGACCTGTTCCCTGTACCTTACCTTTTATCTTCTGATAGAATTTTCGGGCTTCACCTCTATTCCTGTAATCTTCAATACACACATTATTCCGCTCCTTAAGCTCTCGTTTTTTTTCGCCTGAAGAGACGAGTCGTCTCCCGCCTCTTCTCCCTGAACTTTTCATGAACAGCTCGCGTTGCCGTTGGCTCAAGTTTAGCCCTGTATGCAGCATTGTGTTCCCGGGTGGCATTGCGGCATTGGTCATCGTACCAGGCATTATCGTTAAAGGGCTTTACATACCCCAGTACGGACCGCGCAGACTTTTCCATCGAGTGGGCAATATATTACCATTGCGCGCTAGTATTTTCGGGAGTTGGATCATCAAGAAGTAGTTGAGAGAGTTGGTCAGAATAGGCATTGCACAGTGGTTCCTTTTTGGTTTTTTTTTGGAATTAATTCTGTAACTTTTGAACGGATAATGCTATCTTGATGAAATTTGAAATAGTTAAAACTGAGGTGTTTTCGAGATGATTTGGAAATATTTGGCTCCCTAGGGGGTGTGGGGGCCACTGCGTGGCCCTCCAAAGTTGGTCACCTCGGGTGTTTCAAAATTTCAAATGCTTGAGGAATGTGCATTTATGAACCGATTTAAAAGATATTTTGCATTTAGATAGTGCTTCGAAAAACCTTCAAAAATCATGCTTACATGCACATGTTATCTCATTTATGTCAAGAGATATTTGAGAAAATAAAAAAAATTGTGTCATTTTTGGACGAGGTTGATTTGGTATTTTTAAGGGTGTGAGCTCAGTTTTTCCTTGATTTTAAAGATATTTATATCGTTAGTTAGCTTATAAAATTCTGAATGAAATTGCTGAAAAAATAATGCAAATATTTTGTTCCAATCAAAAGTTATAAGCATCGCAAGTAAAAGTTTCCAAAAAAAGGCATATTTTTACTGTTTTTTTGCAAAAAGGCGACTACATTCTTTCGTTTGTAAAAAAAATATTTCTTCCGGGAAGTGGAAATTTCTTAATTATTCCTCATAGAAATGTTGATGCAGATGCATTTAATGCTAAATTTAAATCAGTTCAGCAAAATGGTTCCCCGGCAAGGGAAGTCAAAAATACCCCATTTTTGAAAAAAAAATTTTTTTGTTTTTGAAAATTCTCAAATCGCAAAGCGCCAACGAGAAAGCTCATTATATATTTTTTTGACTACATATGTGGACTAGTTAACCGTAACGTATTTCAACATCCCTGCCATAAACAAAGACAGTGTGGCCATTTAAGTAAAAAATTCGGAATTTTGGAACATATTTTCCCCGTTTTGGGAATTTGGGTATTTTGTTATAAGATATGGCAACATATTGTTATTCGTTTTTTTAAGGACAATTTTATGTACTTTATTCCAATATTTCGTTCAGATATTCCAGTCCGTTTGAATTTTACGCTATTTTTCATATAAGATATTATTTCTCCAAAAAATACGTTTTGACCAAATTTTATATTTGACTCAGAGTCATGCCCAAAATAAAACGTGCTTTTAATTAATTTTTGTAAATTATTAAACTTCATGTCGTTCCCTTTTCAACGATATGCAGTACTTGTATGTCAAGAGTTTAATTATTGTTTATAATTATAATCAAACTTCACTACCTCTGTAAAAAAAGTATATATCGTGAAACATACATATATATGGGGGCTATATCTAAATCTGAACCGAAATGCTTAGTTTTGTTACCACATTAGAATAGTGTGAAAAAACTAAGATGTGCAAAGTTTTGTTAACATCAGAGCAAAAATGTGGTTTTTGGCAACAATAATCTATAAAAGGTTATGCTAATTTGTATGGGAGGTACCAGAAGGGGCGGGGCAAGCGGACCCATTATTTCTGTATATACTACACGCTGTAAAATAATAATACCGTCCAAATTTTAGCTTCGTAGAGCCCTCCAATATGAAGTTAGTGACAGAATAGCGGTTTTAGTGAAATAGGTGATTTTGTATGGAAGATACTTGAGGGGGCGTGGCTATTTCGCCCATTTTCCAACCAACCCCGCGACTTTTGATTCTTATGCCACTGGTAAATTTATATTCAAATTAATTAAGAACTACTCCAGTTATCGTCTTAAACACTTACCCAGCCGGCCAGACGGACATAGCTTTATTGGGTTAAAAAGCTCCGAAACTTATTTTTTCTAAAGAAATCTAGGGTCTCAGTTATATGTTCTGTTGCGTTTAACTTTTTCCCGTTTAAAATTATATATTCTCTCTACCATGTAGCTGAGCTTGTACAAATTTTATTCAAAATTTGTTAAAAATTGTAATAACAACACACAAAATCCACAAAAACATATAAATATTGCATAAAAAAATCAAATTTTTAACTTAAAAAATAATTTTGCTTAACATATTTATGCAATAAGGGACATTTTTCGTAATTTGTCTCGCATTCCTGTGCATAGGGATTTATAAATCATAAATAACTTAATTAAAGAGTCTATGAGCTTGTAAGTTTTATTAATAAGTAACGACTCCATAATGATGTTTTAGTCTCATGTGTACTAAAAATGTCTCTAATTGCAGAAATATGTTAAGCAAAATTATTTTTTTAAGTTAAAAAATTGATTTTTAATGCAATATTTATATGTTTTTGTGGATTTTGTGTGTTATTATTAAAATTTTTAACAAATTTTGAATAAAATTTGTACAAGCTCAGCTACATGGTAGAGAGAATATATAATTTTAAACGGGAAAAAGTTAAACGCAACAGAACATATAACTGAGACCCTAGATTTCTTTAGAAAAAATAAGTTTCGGAGCTTTTTAACCCAATAAAGCTATAACCGTCTGGCCGGCTGGGTAAATGGTTAAGACGATAATTGGAGTAGTTCTTAATCAATTTGAAGGGAAATTTACCAGTGGCATAAAATTCACCAGGTGCGATGTTGTTTGGAAAATGGGCGAAATCGCCACGCCCCCTCAAGTACCTCCCATACAAAATGACCTATTTTACTAAAACCACTATTCTGTCACTAACTTCATGCTGGAGGGCTCTACGAAGCTAAAATTTGGATGGTATTATTATTTGACAGCGTGAAGTATATACTGAAATAATGGGTCCACTTGCCCCGCCCCTTCTGGCACCTCCCATACAAATTAGCATAACCTTTTATAGATTATTGTTGCCAAAAACCACATTTTTGCTCTGATGTTAACAAAACTTTGCACATCTTAGTTTTTTCACACTATTCTAATGTGGTAAGAAAACTAAGCATATCGGTTCAGATTTAGATATAACCCCCATATATATGTATGTTTCACGATATATACTTCTTTTACAGAGGTAGTGAAGTTTGATTATAATTATAAACAATAATTAAACTCTTGACATACAAGTACTGCATATCGTTGAAAAGGGAACGACATGAAGTTTAATAATTTACAAAAATTAATTAAAAGCACGTTTTATTTTGGGCATGATTCTGAGTCAAATATAAAATTTGGTCAAAACGTATTTTTTGGAGAAATAATATCTTATATGAAAAATAGCGTAAAATTCAAACGGACTGGAATATCTGAACGAAATATTGGAATAAAGTACATAAAATTGTCCTTAAAAAAACGAATAACAATATGTTGCCATATCTTATAACAATATACCCAAATTCCCAAAACGGGGAAAATATGTTCCAAAATTCCGAATTTTTTACTTAAATGGCCACACTGTCTTTGTTTATGGCAGGGATGTTGAAATACGTTACGGTTAACTAGTCCACATATGTGGTCAAAAAAATATATAATGAGCTTTCTCGTTGGCGCTTTGCGATTTGAGAATTTTCAAAAACAAAAAAATTTTTTTTTCAAAAATGGGGTATTTTTGACTTCCCTTGCCGGGGAACCATTTTGCTGAACTGATTCAAATTTAGCATTAAATGCATCTGCATCAACATTTCTATGAGGAATAATTAAGAAATTTCCACTTCCCGGAAGAAATATTTTTTTTACAAACGAAAGAATGTAGTCGCCTTTTTGCAAAAAAACAGTAAAAATATGCCTTTTTTTGGAAACTTTTACTTGCGATGCTTATAACTTTTGATTGGAACAAAATATTTGCATTATTTTTTCAGCAATTTCATTCAGAATTTTATAAGCTAACTAACGATATAAATATCTTTAAAATCAAGGAAAAACTGAGCTCACACCCTTAAAAATACCAAATCAACCTCGTCCAAAAATGACACAATTTTTTTTATTTTCTCAAATATCTCTTGACATAAATGAGATAACATGTGCATGTAAGCATGATTTTTGAAGGTTTTTCGAAGCACTATCTAAATGCAAAATATCTTTTAAATCGGTTCATAAATGCACATTCCTCAAGCATTTGAAATTTTGAAACACCCGAGGTGACCAACTTTGGAGGGCCACGCAGTGGCCCCCACACCCCCTAGGGAGCCAAATATTTCCAAATCATCTCGAAAACACCTCAGCTTTAACTATTTCAAAATTCATCAAGATAGCATTATCCGTTCAAAAGTTACAGAATTAATTCCAAAAAAACCCAAAAAGGAACCACTGTGCATTGGCTATCTCCGCGGTCTGCAGTTTTGCGATGTCTAGCTTTTTCTGTGCCTGGTTACGCAGGGTTTTCGCCCTGCTTAGCCTAGTACGCACCTTCACTGCAGTGAGGTGGTGATCCGAGTTGATGTTCGCACCTCTGATCACTCGTACGTCTAAGACACTTGACGCGTGCCTTCCATCGATTACCACGTGATCAATTTGGTTTCTCGTTACTTGATCGGGAGATATTCACGTTGCTTTGTGAATGTTTTTGTGGTCAAATCGTGTGCTTCTAATTACCATGTTCCTTGCTGCAGAGAAATCAATCAGTCTGATTCCGTTTGGCGATGTGTCAGTATGCAGACTAAATTTTCCGACTGTTGGGCTAAAGACATTCTCCCGGCCTATTTTGGCATTAAAATCTCCCAGCACGATTTTAACATCATGGCCCGGGCTACGGTCATATTTTTCTTCAAGTTGGGCGTAGAATTCGTCTTTGACCTCGTCACTTTTCTTCTCTGTCGGAGCATGAGCACATATCAGCGTGATGTAGCGTGTGAATTTTGCCTTAAGTCTTATGGTGGCGATTCGTTCCCTGACAGGAGTAAACCAAGAGACCAGGTGTCGTAGTCTCTTACCGACCACAAATCAACCAAACTCATGCTTTTCCGCGTGGCAGCTGTAGTACACGTCACACATCCTCATCCGCGAGCATCCATATCCAGTCCACCGAATTTCCTGTATAGCAGCAATGTCAGCCTTATACTCTTCGAGGACATCCGCCAGTTGAATAGAGGCACCTGGTCGGTAAAGAGTTCTAACATTCCAAGTGCATATTCTCAAATCATGGTCCTTAAAACGTTTGCGGTGGTCGTCAACATTTTGGGGGTTTCTTTTTCTCTTATTTCTCATTTTATTCACTGCCATTATACTGGTGGCGGGTGGCAAGCCCAGCCCACCAGGTTCTGCATTTTATTCCTACTGCCAGGAAACATTTCAGCCGCTCATTCTGAGGCAGACGCTGACCAGGAAGCCGCCCAATATGGAACAGCCGCTATGGATTTTAGCAATTTAGTTTTCGGAAGATGTGGGTTGCTAACCCTCGTCTCCTAGATTGGTAATACGGCTGCTATGTGCACGTCCAATCCCACAATGTAACCATGCTTCAGCGGTTCAAGCCTACTTTCCTGAGACGTCTCTTTGACCATTTAGGATATATGGTTGTAATGCCTTCTAACTTTAGCTAACTTCTAAGCGGTTGCTTTGAAGTCATTGCCCGGGGAATACTTGGTCTAAGACCAAAAGTAGTTAACTGCTTGGACAGTGCCACAAAGGAATCGATTCTGGTCACTCCCAAGTGAGTAACAACCAGTAACTTTCCACCTCTGAGCAAAGTCCCATTCCCCATATTTAGTATGTATGGTACAAAAAATCAAGATAACGAATAATGCTTTGGTGGAGGAACGTCTGATCAAAAGGGAATCCGATTGCAATAGTTAATAAACACACAACTACCTTTTTACGACATATACAATTTTTTAGTTTTTTCTGTTTTTTGTTTTATTAAGCGCATTTGTCTTACATAAAAACTTAAAGACTATAACAAGAACAAAAAATAATAATAATTCTAAATTTTTTTCCAAAAATTTTGTATTTCTTTTTAAAAATTATAAATTAGAATACGTTTAAAAAAAGTCCGTAATTTGTATCCCATCACCCTTAGGAATGAGGGTGTATATCATTTAATACGAAAAAATGTGTAACGCATTAAAGGAGTCCAAGTATCTTCAGACTTAATTTGTTTCAGGACTTTTTACGAAGATTAAGCAATGTCCGTCTGTCTGGCTGGTTGGAAGGCTGGTGAGCCAGATAACTCGAGTTAACCTCAACGGATCGGTATGAAAATTTACCAGTATTAAACGAACTAATGGGATTGTAAATGGGCAGAATAGCCCCACCACTTCTGGTAACTTCCAGACAAAATTATATATTTATGGATAATTAATATTTATTTCATAACTGCCAAACAGACGACCGGAAGATATTTGAATTTGATCAGTTTATATATCTTGCAATAGTAGACAAATCCTTAGAAAACCGATACTTTTGCCACACCCATTCTGGTACCTCCCATATAAATAACCAATTGACCTATGATGTTCCCTTATGCAAATTGGACTCGGGAATGAATACGGACTATATCGGTTCACGCCTTCTGGTACCTCCTATACAAAATGACCTTTTTTTTGGAAAATTAATATTTCTCCCCTACCCTCCAAACGGACACTTGGGTGGTAATAAAAATTGGTCGGTTAATTTGTATTGTGAATGGAGGTGAAACCTCAGAGAAGCTAACTATTTGACACACCCCTTCTGGTACCTCCCATACAAATGACCGAACTCACCCCCTTAGTTTTACATACATAAAATATTTGTGAGTACACTGAGTTCAGTCAAATTTTGCATTAGTTGTACGTTTATGAAAATTTTAATCAGGAATGAATATGGATTATATCGGATCACCCCATCTGGTGCATACCATACAAAATCAGGTTGTTTGGAAAATTAATATTTCTCCCATAACTTCTAAGCCGGCACCTGGGAGATAATCAAATTTGGTAAGTTCATTTAACTTGTAATAGGAGGCAAAACCTCAGCAACCCTAACTATTTGACACACCCCTTGCATACATATATATGAATTCAGACAAATTTTGTCAAGGTAAGCGTTCATTGAACGTTGATTTAGACACGTGCTACCCCTAATTGCACCTCCAGTACTTACTTACTTACGTAAGTGGCCTATTACAACTTACGAACGTAATTCATAAATTTGGGGCCTGACGTGTTAAAGAATTCCACACGCTTCGGTCTTCTGCGTGCGATCTACAGTTGGTCCTACCAGATGGTGGCACGTCGCCAACCACTTGGTCCTTCCAACGAAGTTTGGGTCTCCCTGCTTTGCGCCGTCCTTCAGGTTCGCCTTCAAACACCTTTCTCGCTGGAGCATTTACATCCATCCTGGCAAAATGTCCCAGCCATAGTAGTCCTTGGATTCTGACTCTTTTAGCTACGTCGATGTCGTGGTAAAGCTCATACAGCTCAAGGTTCATCCGATGGCGAAACTCGCCGTCGACACAGATAGGTCCATATATTTTTCGGAGTACTTTTCTCTCGAATACTCCCAGCTTTTGTAAGTCCGTTGTCGTATGCACCCATGATTCGGCATCATACAACAGGACGGGTAAAATTAACACTTGGTATAGCTGATTTTTCGTATCTGGAGATAAGGTGGTGTTACTAAAGTGCTGTCGAAGTCCGTAAAAAAATCTATTGGCTAGCACAATTATCCGCTTAATTTCTTGGCTGACATTATTTTTCTTGTTGACGGAAGATCCGAGGTAGGTAAAATCTTCTACTACTTACCTCAAAACCAGTACAGAAATTTCAATCAGTTGAACTGACTGATAAATACCATCACCCAGTATAAGATATTGTTTAAGTCTTGATTTATTGAAATTAACCGATTTGTAACTAAAACCAGTTAGAAAGTTTCAGTCGGGCAACCCAACTTACATTTACCCTTACCCTCAGTAAAACAAATAATTTTCTGTTATATTGATATTATTACTCGATTTCTAAAGTGGGCGGAGTGGCACATTTGTATGGGAGGTACGAGAAGGGGTGTGGTTAGGCTTCCAGATTTATTCTCCATTACTTTATCCCGTAATAGCTTTACTAATTACTGAATTTGGGCACGATTGCCTTGGGTGTAGTGATATTATTAGTACATCCCTAAAGTGGGCGGAAAGGTACATTTGTATGGGAGGTACCATAAGGGGCGTCGCTAGACTTCGAATTTTTTTCTCAAAAACTTTGTCCTGTTATAACATAACAAAATACAGGATTTGGGCACGATCGTGTCGAGTGTATTGATATTATTACCCCATTTCTAAAGTGGGCGGAGTGGTACATTTGTATGGGAGGTACCAGAAGGGGCGTGTCTAGACTTCCAGATTTTTTCTCCAAAACTTTATCCTGCTTAAGCTTTACCAAATACAGAATTTGGTCACGATAGCGTTAGGTCTTTTAATAATATTAATCGATTTCCAAAGTGGGCGGTACCAGATGTGTATGGGAGGTACCAGATGGGGCGTGGATAGACTTCCAATTTTTTTCTCCAAAACTTTATCCTGTTATAGCTTTACTAAAAATAGAATTTGGGTACGATCACGTTTAATTTATTGATATTATTTCTCCATCTCTATAGTGGGCGGAAAGGTAGATTTATATGGGAGGTACCAGAAGGGGCGTGGCTAGGCTTTAAAAATTTTTTCCAAAACTTTATCCTGTTATAGCTTTACTAAATACAGAATTTGGGGACGATCCCGTAGGGTGTATTGATATTATTACTCGAATTCTAAAGTGGGCGGAATGATGTATTTGTATGGGAGGTACCAGAAGGGGCGGGGCCATGTAGCCCATTTGCAATACCGTAAGTAGTTTTGAGAAAATAATAACTTGTGCAAAATTTCAAAACATTTGGTTGCGTCTTTCGAAAGTTATCGTGCGAACCAGCCGGACAGCCACCAGACAGACAGACAGACGGACATGTTTGAGCCATTAAGAGCCACTTAAAGAGTCATGAATCGAATTTGGTTCAAAGAAACCTAAGGTCTAAAGTCACTCCTTCTATGTGTTACACTTTTGGGTCGTATCAAATGATATATACCTTCATCCCTAAGGGTGATGGTATAAAAATAATTGTCAACGTTGACGCTGCGTCCCCATCGAGAGGACTCTTTGTTCGTCGAAATCATTATTTTTGTTTTGTCCTCGTTGACCGCTAAACCCATTTTTGCTGACTCCTTTTCTAGTGATGAGAAAACTGCAGTAACATCCCGCAGTTTTCGGCCAATGATGTCTATATCATCGGCATAGGCTAGTGGCATGTGGTTCTTGTGGAATATGGTGCCAGACATGTTGACACCAGCTATTCACATCACCTTCTCCATAACTTTAGTAAATAGTGTACAGGACAGGCTATCACCCTGCCTGAGACCTCTATCTGTGTTGAATGGTTCAGAGTGATCCTTACCAATCATAACCGAGGATTGGTGTTTTCCAAGGTACATCTTCAAAGTCGAATTAGCTTTGCAGGAATACCAAACTCAGACATGGCCACATATAGCCTATTCCTTATCGGAGAGTCGAAGGCAGCTTTGTAGTCGACAAAGATGTGGTAGGTGTCGATCTGCTTTTCATGAGTTTTTTTTCCAGGATTTGTCGAAAAGTGAATATTTGATCCGTCGTAGATTTTCCAGGTCTAAAGCCGCACTGATATGGTCCAAATGGTCTAGTACAATTTTAATGTCATGTCTCGGGCTACGGTCATGCAAATTTTCTAGGCTCTCGTAGAACTCGTCTTTGTTCTCATCGCTTTTCTCTTCTGTCGGAGCTTGGTCACATATAAGTGTTATGTAGAAACTTAGTTTTGACTCTTATGGCGGCTATACGTTCACACACCGGGTTGAACCTTGAGACTAGGTGTCGCAGTCTCTTGCCAACCACAAATCCACATCCTAACTTGTGCTTGTCCGCATGGCCACTATAGTAGATGTCGCACGTCTTCATGCGCGGGTACCCGTGTCCCGTCCACTGGATTTCCTGTGAAGCGGTTATGGCAGCCTTGTATTCTTCGAGGACTTCCGCCAGTTGGATGGAGGCACTTGGTCTATACAGTGTTTTAACATTCCAGGTGCTTATCTTTAAATCATGGTCCTTAATTCGTTTGCTGTGGTCGTCAACATTTTGGGGGGGTCCGTTTTATTATTTCTTACTTCTATTCATTACAATAGTTAAAACGTCAGTGGCGGGTTGCAAGCCCAGCGCACCACGTCGCTGTTTTCTCCTCCTGCCAGGATTTTATTACAGCCGCCCATACTGGGTCAGACGCTGACGTTTTAAGTTTCGCCCCTCAGAGTTAGCCGAGCTCTGACGGGTGTCAAAGCCACGTTTCCAGGCTTCACCACGTGGAGGTAATCCGTTCGCAGTAGTACCACGAATACGGAGCTCTGTGAGTAGACTTGAAGTGCAATTGGCAAGAATCACTCTGGGTTTGCCAAGTTAAACCGAACAAAAGCTTCACCTTGCATCACACTCCCGACGCCCGTACCTACTGTACACATAAGTAATTTTTTTTACGTTTTTGCTCCACAAGCAGACAAAAAAACAATACATAAGTAATTTTATTTTAAATAAAAATCTATTAATTTCAATAACTCAAGACTGAAACAATATCTTATATTAGGTATTGGTATTTATCAGAAATTGTACTGGTTTTTGAACAGAAGTAGTAAGTACTTCTTTCTCGAAAAAATTTTGTACTTTATAAAGGTGTTCATATAATTCAGATGGATTGCCTTCACTTTCATGATATTGTTTAAGTACTGTTCAAACAGACCGATTATGTGGTGCTTAAAAAAACTTATGTTTCTTTGAACCCGTCACTATCATCATCATTGTAAAACCCATCAACGTATTGTACAATTTTCACAATATCAACATGAGAAACTCAGTTGTCATATGTGGTGCTTAAAAAAACTTATGTTTCTTTGAACCCGTCACTATCATCATCATTGTAAAACCCATCAACGTATTGTACAATTTTCACAATATCAACATGAGAAACTCAGTTGTCATATCATCTATTAAAACAAATTCTATAAAAATCAATACAGAAATATCGGTCAGTTATCGGTGACTGATAACTACCGTCACTTATACGTAAAGTAAAACTGTAGACAAGGTTACAGGCCACAAAAGTAAAATGTTTAATTCTGTAGATACAAATATGTATTTGTATCTGTAGATACAAATATTAAATACTAGCGGACCCGGCGAACTTAGTCTCGCCCCAGTTTTATGCCTTCAGATAAACTCAGTAGAGAATGTGTGATAAACAAAGTTTTTCGATTAGTTTTCCGCCGAAAAAACAAACAACGAAGGCGGTTCTTCAAATCTCGAAAAGGCAACGTTCAGCTGACCGCACCTAAAACAGGGAAATTCGCGATTAATCTCACATACTTCCAACGATTGGCCATGAGATTTACTGATTGTCGTCGGGGAATTGGAAGGGATAATCAGTTGGAATTATCTTATTCGTAAGATAAGGACTTCCTCTTCTTTAATTTTGTTGAATTATCAATATGTACTTGTTTAAAATATTACTGTATAACTCTTTCAGGAAACGTTTTATATCATACTAGCTGACCCGGCAAACGTTGTTTTGCAATACAACTTTGGACACGGCAAAGGTTGTCTCGCTCCTAAGGTAACGCCTTCATATAATAGAAAAACACAGATAGTTCAAGTTTTAATCTGATTTACTTGAATTTAATCGAAATATGTGAAGAGCGATCTGATATACAATGTTTTTCGATTTGTTTCCGACAAACAGACGACGCACAGCTGACCGAGTGAAAAGCAGGGAAATTCAAGTTGATTCCACAAATTTCCATCGATTGGTCTTACGATTTATTGATTGTTATCGCAAAAACCAATCGAATGGAGAGTTGAATTCGCTTGAATTGGAAGGGAAGATCGGTTGGAATAATAGGAATTCGAGGGATAAGAACTTTCTCTCCTTTGAATTTGCCCTTTGATAGTCGCTTTAATTACAATTTCGGATGATTTAGATTCCGCAAAATGATCATGATCGATCCCACCTTCAGCTGCAAATTATGCGTCGAATTTTTTAGCACATCTAGAGAGTTCGAAAATTCTGTCGAATAGTTGGTCGCCTCATTCTCGTTAAATCACATCGAAAATTATTCATCGTTCGGTCATCTGCCTTCAAAGCTCGTTTATGCGCCATCGTACATTCATTCCAAATAATGATTTAGCATTCTCGCAACAATTTCGCTACACGTTGGCTTGTCAACCGTGAGAAGAAAGCGGAATGTGCAGTTCGACCGCCTTTCCACAATATGGAAGCAATATCAGAGGATACAACAGCTAACTCAATTGCGATCTTGACCGAATTGTTGCCAGAATCAATGAAATTACGAATGTCTTGCCTGTCCCACCGGCATCATCGAGAAAGTAAATGTCTCCCGTTCCATCGTCAACAACCTTCATCTGCGAATCGTACACGTTCGTTTGCTCGGCATTTAAGGGCGGCACATTTGTTTGGACTCTTTAAGTCCGCTCAACTCGATCAAAGTCTTGCAATTCGCGATTGAATGCATGCATCGAACGATTTGGCGCTGGTATTCCAAATTTCGACAGTAGACTGCCGTACATAAGCACGCACATTTCTTTGATCAGAAGATAATTTCAAGATCGGAATTGGATGTTGTCGTGCGAACTCTGTGAAAATGTCGTCAGCCATTTCGTTCTTTAATTTGTCCCACAATGCGCTCGGGTTCGGCAGATGCAACGTGGGTATGATGATCGCAAAAAATGTACGAATTTGATTCGCTGGAGCAGAAAGAGTTGTTGGCGAGATTCTCGAAGTGTGGCGACTGATTGAAACTAATAAAATTGAGACGCTCCGTTTCGACCTTGACGTTCATGTCAACGCAGCACTGTTGAAATAATCGGCGATATCTTAACAGATGATTGTCAACATCTTGTGAGCTAAACATTTTATTCGTTTCTTCTCCTGAAATACGAATTCGAACTTAAAGGGATAATGAAAAAGAACTGATGACTTGTAAAGAAACCTTTCATTCTATTGACCATCTTTAAATTGAGGTGATAGCCATCCTTTCCACCACAGAACATCAACGGGCATTGAATTGAATCAAATGACTGATGAGTCTCGTACACGTGCCTAACTTTTCCACCATCCCAAATCTTGAGAACAATACCGTGTGATTCCACATTCTCCCCAACAGTCACCACTGCGACTTCATTTATAGTGGGAGCATTGAATTGTCTTACATGGCATCCAAAGGGTCTTTTGTCTGCTCTGATAATGATTTTGTGGACGTCATAATGCATTGTATTCAATGCGGTTTTGAACAATCGGACCAATGCATTATGCTTATGCAGAAGATTTTGAAATTGTTCCACCATTTCGCGTTTAATCTTTTAATATAATACATTTCACAATATTCCGAAATTTATCAAACATCATAACGAATTTTCCATCCTTACGTCGTCTAAAATCATCAAATCAAGCGATACAATGAAAAATTTCTTCGAAAAAAAAACAAAATTTTCGAGATTTTTCTGAAATTTTCCGAGATTTCCACCAAGAATTTTTCTATTTTTCCATACGAAAAGCCATTTCGGAATGATTATTCGAAATTTTTCACATTTACATCATTCAAAATTATCGAAACACAATAAAATGTAAAATTTCGTCGAAAAAAAATTTAAATTTTTGGAATTTTTCCATAATTTTCGAACCAAAATTTTCTATTTTACCAACCGAAAAGCCACAACGGAACAATTACACACAAAATGTAATACAAAAATTCAATTTGCTGTACAAAATGTTCCGAAAAAATCCACATTTTTCGAGTTTTCCTGAATTTTCCGAGTTTTCCACCGAAAATTTTTCTATTTTTTCATTCGAAAAGTCATTTCGGAATAATTACACTGTTACATCGTCCAAAATTTTCAAATCATACGATATGTAAAATTTCGTAGAAAAAACAAATTCAAACTTTTTGAATTTTTCCGGAATTTTCCGCATTTTTCAACAAATATTTTCCATTTTTTTATTCGAAAAGCCATTCTGTAACAATTGCACACAAAATTCCATACAAAAAGGCAATTTTCGATTTTTTTCAATTTTCCGACTTTTCCGGAAGATTTTCCAAAATTTTCTTTCACATAAACCTTCTCCTGTTTGAGCAAAATCGGCCCAGCCGTTCTCAATTGATGAATTACTATACATTTTTGCCACCATTTTTATATATATAGATAAGTTTTGTTTGTAACGTTTTTGTACAATGAAAACTTTTTCTTTCTTTAAACAACTTTTATAAAACTCACATCCGGTGTCGTATAATTCAATAGGTTATGGGCCCAGAACTCCATGCTGAGAGATTCTGAGGACAAATAAAATAAAAAGGAAATATAAAAGGATTAGAAAATGGCATCCACTTCGTTTGCTGGAAAAATATCAGTTTTTGATGGGACTAATTATTCAACATGAAAGACTCAAATGGAAGCTTTGCTTCAGAAGAGCAGATTCCTTCAAATTGTAAAGGGAAACGTTACAGCCAGCGTTTGAAAAAAACTCACAAATGTGCACAAAATGTATGCAAAACTCTTTTCATGAGAGTGTTTGAGAGGTAAATGTGACACAAACTCTGTACCGTTGAGCATGTTAACATGCAAACACATCTCGCTAAGTGTCGGAAAACGATGTTGCTCTTTTTTCTGACTCCCGTCGTGTGTGCGATAAAGATGACACAACTCATATGTGCACTGAGAAACGAAAATACCCAAACACGGAGTAACACATGAATATTCATATAGAGAAAAAAACACATACATACATATATTTACACATATACAGCTATATTTCTTCTTCTTCTCTGCCAATCTTTTAGTGTCGCTCGTTTATGTGTGCACACCATCTTTGAGTGCTCAGGAAAAAATTGTACAAAAGAGTTTTGTTATGTGTTGACTCTGTGTGCGGAGCATCTTCGATCATTAAACTCTTGTGTTTTGAGTTCGCCTGCGCTCATTACCGACGTTTAAAATGTGTTGAGCAGAGTGTTTTGGAGTCTTTTCAATCCCTGGTTACAGCTCCTGCTGAACCAAATCTACTCGAAGAATGGACAGAAAAAGATCAGGATGCAAGAGCCGATATCCTGATGGCATTAGCCACAAAAATTATTATATTAGTGAGAAATTTTGATACATCGAAAAAGATTTGGGATTTTCTAGAAGAAACGTACGACAGAAAATCGAAAAGACAAAAGGCAGAATTGTACAGGAGATTAATGAATCACAAGATGTATGCTGGACAAACAATATCAAAATATATTGAAGAATTTGATGAAAACTACATGCAACTCAAAGAAATGAATGGTAAAGTAGAAGATGAACTGCAAGTTATAATTTTGCTAGATGGATTATCGGATGACTACAAGGAAGTGAAAGCAGCTTACAACACAGCAAATGATTTCCCCACAGTGAAAACTTTAAGATCGAGGCTGTTGGAGCTGCAAGAAAACAATAATGCACCAGATGAGGCATTTAAGGCAAAATATGGTAGGAAATATAACTATAATAACAAGAAATCTGGAAGTAGTAATTTCAAAGGGGATAAAAATGGTATGTCAAATTTTATTAATTGTTATCGTTGTGGCAAACAAGGACATATGGCCAAAAATTTTAAGACAAATATTTTTAAAAGTCGAACTAATGTTGCAATTTCTAATGGATTTGTTGTCACCCATGAAATTGCTCAGAATGTTAGTCACAGATCTGAATGGTACTTAGATAGTGGAGCTACTTCCCACATGACATACCAAAAGAACTTATTTGAAGATTTTGATCAATCGTACACTGGTATTGTCAAACTTGCTGATGAAAAGGAATTACATGTGAAAGGACAAGGAACTGTTGTACTGAATATTAAGGTACAAGGAACACATAAACAAATAAAGCTTTTTAATGCATTGTGGGTTCCAGATTTGAAAAATAATTTAATGTCCACTAGTAAAGCAACTGATAACGAGTGTACAGTTGAAATGTCGTAAAAAGTGCAAGGATAATGAAAAATAAGGAAATATTGGTTGAAGCATATAAAGATAATGGTCTTTATAAAGTTTACATTGATGAAATTCATAACTGCTATGACGTAAACGAACAAAACCACGGCATAGAACAACTTTGGCATAAACGATTTGGCCACCTTAACAATTATTCTTTGAAGAAATTAAAATCTCTTGATATGGTTACTGGAATGCCTAATATTGATATTACTAACTTCCAATGTGAGACTTGTGTAAGGGGAAAACAAATCCGTGATAAATTTCCTAAAAAGAGTGACAAATCTACACGCCAAGTTATGGAACTGGTTCACTCCCATATATGCGGTCCAATGAAAACAGAATCATTGGGGAGAAAGGTTTATTTCGCAACATTTATAGATAATTTTTCTCGCAAAGTTTATGTAACATTTTTGAGAAATAAGTCTGAATATTTAGAAGCGCTTAAAGAATTTAACAATTTTGCTGAAGTCGAAACAGGGAAAAAATTAAAAATTTTAAGAACTGACAACGCTAAAGAAATGATTGGTAATGATGTTAATCAATATTTAAAAGCTAATGGTATTATACATCAACGATCAGTGGAGTACACGCCGCAACAAAATGGAGTGGCTGAACGGATGAACCGTACACTTGTAGAAATGGCAAGGTGTTTGATGTTAGAAGCCAACTTGCCGCAAATATTATGGGCGGAAGTTATACATACAGCATCATATATTCGTAATAGGTGTCCTACTAAGTTAAATAATAATAAAAGACCATTTGAAATTTGGACTGGTAAAAAGCCAAACGTACAACACTTGCGGGAAATTGGAAGCAAATCATTTGTATTAAATAAAAAACATGGAAAGGGTAAATGGGAGCCTAGAAGCGTAGAATACATCTTGGTCGGTTATTGTGATACATCGAAAGCGTACAGATTATGGAAATCTGGCGACAGACAAATTGTAAAGAGCCGTGATGTCAAAATTTTTGAAGGAAAATGTCCAAATGCTGCTGTTACAATATCAAACGCTAATGATGACGGCGATTTTTTTAGAAATTTCAACAAGGAAGACAATGGAACTGAGCATGAATCTCAGGATGCTTCTGCAGCAGATGCTGATGAGACAACGGAAGAAGACAATGCGGAAAATCCTTCAGAAGAAGTCGATAATCAATCATCTGAATGTATAGAAAGAGAAGAACAACCAAATCCAATTTAGTCAATTAAATCTCGTTTGAGGTCCTGGAAGTTCATGAGCCACGAAAGCGTAAACATTTGTTTTGAAGATAATCCTAAAACCATCAAAGACATTTGATCTCTACATTTGGTCTATTTACAAAAATGATTGGCTGGCAGCTATTAATAGTGAATATAATTCCTTGATTGGGAATGGAACGTGGGATTTATCTGAGCTGCCTCCTGGAAGAAAAACTGTAGGTTGCAAATGGGTGTTTACTACCAAATACAATCCAGATGGATCAGTGGACAAGCGAAAGGCAAGATTAGAGGCCAAAGGATATTTACAACAATATGGAGTTGATTATATGGATACCTATGCTCCTGTAGTTCGTCAAAGTTCACTCAGGTTAATGTATGCTTTAGCAGTTGAAAATAATTTAAAGCTAAAACAACTGGATGTGTCAACCGCTTTTTTAAATGGAGATATCGATGAGGAAATCTATATGGATCAACCAGAAGGTTTCGGGAAAGAAGCGAATCGTACCAAAGTATGCAAGCTTAAAAAGGCAATATATGGATTGAAACAAGCTGGCAGACAATGTTTCAAAAAGATCCATTCGGTCCTTCACAAAGTTGGTTTAATTCAGTCTAAATATGATCAATGCGTATACTATAAAAGAGAAAATTCTAGTATTCTAATAATGGCTCTGTATGTTGATGATATGGTAGTTGCATATAATGATGAAGATACATTAGCAACGATGATGAATACTTTGAAATCTAATTTTGACATTAGAGATATGAACCAACCAAGGAATTGCATAGGGTTATGCATTGATTACAAAGATGGACAATTATCAATATCTCAACCTGGTTATATTTCAAGTTTAGTTAGGAAATATGGTTTGGAAAATTGTAAGCCAAGAAAATTACCGATGCAATCTAAAATGTTATTAGAGAAAGATCCAAAAATTCGTGGAGAAGCACAAAAAGTAGAGGAACATCAATACCAGGAACTTATTGGATCGTTACTTCACATTGCATTATACAGTAGGCCAGATATATCATGTAGCGTTAACATGTTATCTCAGTTTTCTAAAGATCCCAGACGACAACATTGGAACTGTGCTTTACAAATTGTTAAATATTTAAATACTACTAAAAAAGCTGTCCTGAAATATAAGGCGAATGGTCTGCCAATAATTGGTTTTGTAGATGCTAACTGGCAGATGCTGCTGTTTCTTGGGAATCAAAAAAGGTTATTGCTACATCAAGGGCAGAGGCCGAGTACGTAGCTCTTAGTGAAGCAGCCAAAGAAGCCATATATCTAGGAAACATTTTGGATGAAATGGGATTCAAGAAGCCAAATCCCATAAGCATTTATAGTTATTCTCAAAGCTGTCAACACATGGCAAAATTTCGGTCTCATCACTCAAGAACAAAGCACACCGATTACAAGTACCACTTTATAAGAGATGCTGTAGAAAGGAAAGTGGTCGATATAAAATATATTTCAACGGATCAGATGCCTGCAGATTACCTTACGAAGCCTGTTCCTAAAATCAAACATTATTTTTGTTATACATCGATAGGGTTAGAATTTTAAACAATTATTTATTGAGGGGGCGTGTTGAATTATCAATATGTACTTGTTTAAAATATTACTGTATAACTCTTTCAGGAAACGTTTTATATCATATAAACAACTTTTATAAAACTCACATCCGGTGTCGTATAATTCAATAAATTTGTTCTTTATAATCGTCTGAAATCACATTTTTTATCAGATTCTTGACGGACAACCGCGTACCGTTGCACAATATAGGTTGATTCAGATTCCGCAATATGATTATGATCGATCCCACCTTTATCTGTAAATTATGTGAGTTATCGTGCCCACCAACCATCCAGCCGGCCAGCCAGTCAGCTCGATCGTCTTAAAAAGTACTGCAGCGAATTTAGATACAATATACTTGCTTTACACTCTTTCCCGTATCAAATGATATATACCATCATCCCTAAGGGTGATGCTATAAAAAGTTCGCTATAAAATATAGATTTATATAAAGAAACCAGTACAGAAATTTCGGTCAGTTAAACTGACTGATAAATACCATCACCCACTATAAGATATTCTTTAAGTCTTGAGTTACTGAAATTAATAAATTTTTAATTAAAATAAAATTACTAATGTATTGTTTTTTGTTTGCTTGTGGATCAAAACCGTAAAAATTTAATTATTTTAGTAGGAGGTACAATTAGGGGCAACAGGTGTCGGTTTAGAAGTTATGGGAGAAATATTAATTTTCCAAACAAGGTCATTTTAAATGGTAGGTACCAGAAGGGGTGATCCGATATAGTCAATATTCATTCCTTATTAAAATTTGTATAGCCAATTTTCATAACCGAACATCATACGCAAAATTTAAGTGAATTCAGTTTACTTACAAAAAAGATATGTATGTAAAACTACGAGGGTCAATTCGCTCATTTGTATGGGAGGTACCAGAAGGGGTTTGGCAAAGGTTTCGGTTTTCATAGGGTCTGTCTACTATTGCTAGATAAATAATCTGACCAAATTTAAATATCCTCCGATAGTCTGTTTGGCAGTTATGAAAGAATCACCACTCATCCCCATGGGTGATGGTATAATGAAACAAAAACGTTAGGACCCGCAAAAGTGTTCGTTATAACTGAAAGTTCGGTTTAAAAAGCACACCGTTTATAACGAACTGGACTGCATTTGATTTTAGCATGGAGATGAAATGGCGAGCTTAGCACCTATTTCAATTCATAACCGTATTATTGGTAGGTAATAAGCCATTAAATTTATTTAAAATGTAAATCGATAAATGGTATTCAGGGTCCAACAAACTAAAAAAGGGAAAAATTTTGATTTTTCAAGATTTTAATCGCTTTGATTAAAATTGTATTAAGAAGTGTAGAATCTTTGTTTGCTGAAAGTTTTTAACGCAATTTTTGATCAATCTAAGGATTGTCCCAGAAAAAAGCCCATTTGTAAACCTGTAGCATATGGCAAAACTGTAACATAACGGTTCGAATTTTTCTTATTTTTATCTTTCAAGTGTTTACGATAATAGCAGTTAATAACACTACTTAGAAAAAATAATTTTTTTAAATTATTTTGTTTTCGCCGCAGATACCATTGTTTGTTTTTTTTTTTCATTAAAAATAGCGTCTCCTTTTTTATTTTTTAAATCAAGAAAAATCAAATACTTGAGATTTTTTGAAACCATCTGTGTAATTTAAACACCTCCACAAACAAATGAAGTATTGAAGAAGAGAATCTATGGACTGGTCAAAAAGTAATGGTCTGTGAAATGAAGTTTTAATAAATACTTGAATTTTTACCTTTGGCGGAACTGCAGAATATTAGCCGGGAGCCCAAACAAAAACAAAAATATACCATTCACTTGGTCTTGGTACCTAAACTTCGAAATGGTAGGTCAAAATGGGAGGCGGTTCCCACGGCGACCTTGGGTGGTCAAAAATGGGACTCATTGGGTTCTATGATGGCCGCCTATGTGCAGGTACTAAAATTAAAGATATTTTCGAGACGAATACTACGGTAGGACCCGTAGGGTCTTGAAATTGACACCACTGGATTCATCTCAAAAATATCTTTAATTTGAGTACACGAACATAGAGAACACCATAGGACCGAAGAGAACCCTTTTTTTAATACCTAGGGCCCCAAAGATTTTTTAAAAATACACCATCGATTTCTTTCATTTGAGTAGCCGCACCTAGGCTACTTCATCATATCGAAGGGGCCCCTTTCTCTTCTGCAATACTTCATTTGTTTTTTGAGTTGTTCGCTTTACGCAGAAGATTTAAATAAGATTTATCTCGAATTTTCCTGATTTAAACACTAAAAAAACACACAATTTTTCAAGTGTATTCAGCCAGTACGGCAAATTATGCAATTTATTGAGTTTTAGTTGGCCATTGGATTCCAATTAATTTGGTACCCCTTCTGGCCAGATTGCCCGTCTAGATCTTGAAATATAGGTCAATATCCAAAATCCTTCAGCAAAAAAAAGTTTTTGCAAAATGTTTTTTTTTTAAAGTCCGCACCATACAATTTTTTTTCCTTAATCAGAAAACCATCCTACATCATAAGAAAATAGTGGTATCTAAAGAACAAAATGACTGAAAACTAGTGTAATTGTTCTTTAAAAAGCAAAATAGGAAACCAGTCCGAAAAAAATAATTAAGGAAAACAAATTTTTTGCACCAAGTTTGATTTCGTGATTATGAATGGCAAAAGTAAGTGTAAGGGCGATTTTAACCAGCTTGTTCGATATAAATTTTATACTGCAAAGTGTATAAAATTTATGTAGAACCAAATATGTTATTGAGGTTATTCCAATGGAATTTGTCGGTAACAAGACAGGTTCGGTGTTATTTTGACCTGATTTAGGTATCATCCGCAATGCTAAATGTACCCTTTTTTGGCATGTTAAAAATAATGTCAAATATGTACCCAATTAGGCAAATTCACCCAACAGTTACAGCCTAGTGATCGATATTGGGCTATAATAACACAGTGCAGCACTAAAATATTGAACCAATAGAGACCGCCAAAATCTGAAAGCTTATCATGGTAAAAGAAAAACACCTTAGATGGGTTTAAAATTAGTTGCTTAGGTTTTTTTCAATTCATTTAAGTCTTAGACTTAAGTCTAGATCTCGTGAACTATTCGAAATTTTGCTTGCCACTCTTCGGCAAATTTTTAGCTCTTAAACAGATCCAAAAAATTTACCTTGAGATAAAATCTAAAAAACAACATCTTACTCAGAACAACATAATTGTAAAAAAATCGCAAAATTGAATTATTGTTTTTTTAATTATTTCATCACTCACGATAACTTTCGAAAGACGCACCCAAATGTTTTGAACTTTTGCACAAATTAATATTTTCCCAAAACTACTTACGGTATTGCAAATGCGCTACATGGCCCCGCCCCTTCTGGTACTACCCATACAAATACATCATTCCGCCCACTTTAGATATCGATAAATAATATCAATACAACCAACGGTATCGTACCCAAATTCTGTACTTAGTAAAGATATTACAGGCTAAAGTTTTGGAAAAAAAATTTAAAGTCTAGCAACGCCCCCTCTGGTACCTCCCATACAAATGGTCCTTTCCGCTCACTATAGAGATGGAGTAAGTACCCAAATTCTTTATTTATTATAGCTATAACAGAATAAAGTTTTGAAAAACCAGTACAGAAATTTCAGTCAGGTAAACTGACTGATAAATACCATCACCCAATATAAGATATTGTTGAAGTCTTCAGTTATTGAAATGAATAGATTTTTAATTAAAATAAAATTACTTATGTATATTTTTTCCCCTGCTTGTGGTGCAAAATCGTCCAAAACTTTACTTATTTGTGTAGGGGGTATAGGTGCCGGTTTGGAATTTATGTGAGAAATATTAATTTTTCAAAAAAAATTTAATTTTGATAGGGGGTACCACAAGAGGTTAACCGATACAGTCCTTATTCATTCCTAACTCAATTTTTCATACGTACAACTTACGAATAATTTGACTGAATTCAGTGCACTTACAAAAAAAGATATGTATGTAAGACTATAGGGGTGAGTTCGGTCCTTTGTGTGGGAGGTACCAGAAGGGGTGTGTCAAATAGTTAGGTTTTCTGAGGTTTCGCCTCCTATCACAATATAAATTAACCGACTAATTTTCATTACCTCTCAAATGTCCGTTTGGAAGTTATGGGAGAATTATTAATTTTCCAAAAATAGGTAATTTTGTATGGGAGGTATCAGAAGGGGTGACCCGATATAGTACATATTCTCTCCTGATTCATATTTTCAGAAGCGTACAAATTACTCATAATTTGACCGAATTCAGTGTACTTACAACAAAGATATGTATGTAAAACTATAAGGGTCAATTCGGTCATTTGTATGGGAGGTACCAGAAGGGGTGTGTCAAATAGTTAGGTTTTCTACGGTTTTGCCTCCTATAATAACATAAATTTATCGACCAATGTTCATAACCCCCCAAGTGACTGTTTTGAAGTTATTGGAGAAATATATAATTTCCAAAAATAGGTCATTTTGTATGGGAGGTACCAGAAGGCGTAAACCGATATAGTCCATATTCATACCTGAGTCTAATATTTATAAGCAAACATCATATGCTAAATTTGAGTGATCTAAGTTTACTTGCAAAAAAGATATGTATGTAAAACTATAAGGGTCAATTCGGTCATTTGTATGGGAGGTACCAGAATGGGTGGGACACAGGTTTCGGTTTTCTTAGGGTTTGTCTACTTTTGCAAGATAAATAAACTGACCAAATTCAAACATCCTCCGGTTGTCCGTTTGGAAGTTATGGAAGAAATATTAATTTTCCAAAAATAGGTAATTTTGTATGGGAGGTACCAGAAGGGGTGGGGCTATTCAGCCCATTTACAATCCCATAAGTTCGTTTTGAAAAATATTGATACTGGTAAATTTTCATACCGATCCGTTAAGGTTTACTCGGTTATCCTGCTGACCAGCCATCCAGCCAGCCAGCCAGACAGACGGACATAGCTCATTCTTCTTAAAAAGTTCTAAAACGAATTTGGTCTTAAGATACTTGGGGTCTAACTCGTCTCCTTTAATGCGTTACACTTTTTTTCGTATCAAATGATATATACCCTCATCCCTAAGGGTGATGGTATAAAAATTGGAAGTCTAGCAACGCCCCATCTTGTACCTCCCATACCCATCTGGTACCGCCCACTTTAGAAATCGATTAATACTATTAATAGACCTAAAGCGATCGCGCCCAATTCTGTATTTAGTAAAGTTCAAGCAGGAAAAAGTTTTAGGGAATAAATCTGGAAGTTTAGACACGCCGCTTCTGGTACCTCCCATTCAAATGTACATCTTCGCCTACTTTAGAGATGGAGCAATAATATCAATAAATCCATCGTGAGAGTACCCAAATTCTTTATTTATTAAATCTTTAACAGGATAAAGTTTTTGAGAAAAAAAATTGAAGTCTAGCCACGCCCCATGTGGTACCTCCCATCCCCATTTGGTACCGCCCACTTTGGAAATCGATTAATATTATTAATAGACCTAACGCGATCGCGCCCAATTCTGTATTTAGTAAAGTTCAGGCAGGATAAAGTTTTAGGGAATAAATCTGGAAGTTTAGACACGCCCCTTCTGGTACCTCCCATTCAAATGTACCACTTCGCCTACTTTAGAGATGGAGCAATAATATCAATACACCCGCCATCATGCCCAAATTCTGTATTTAGTAAAGGTATAAAATGATAAAGTTTTGGAGAAAAAATCTGGAAGTCTAGACACGCCCCTTCTGTTACCTCCCATACAAATGTACCACTCCGCCCGCTTTAGAAATCCAGTAATAATATCAATATAATAGAAAATTTTTTGTTTTACTGAGGGTGAGGGTATATGTAAGTCGGGTTGCTCGACTGAAACTTTCTTACTGGTTTATTTCTATTTTGTTCTCATTTCATTTAAAATTTGTATACCATCTCCCTTAGGGAGGAGGGTATATATCATTTGATTCGGCCCAAAAGTGTAACACATAGAAGGAGTGACTTTAGACCCTAGGTTTCTTTGAACCAAATTCTATTCATGACTTTTTAAGTCATTTGAGCGATGTTCGTCTGCCTGGCTGTCCGCCTGGTTCGCACGATAACTTTCGAAAGACGCAACCAAATGTTTTGAAATTTTGCACGAGTTAATATTTCCCCAAAACTACTTACGGTATTGCAAATGGGCTACATGACCCTGCCCCTTCTGGCACCTCCCATACAAATGTACCACTCCGCCCACTTTAGAAATCGAGAAATAATATTAGTATAATTGAAAATTTTTTGTTGTACTGAGGGTGATGGTATATGTAAGTCGGGTTGCCCGACTGAAACTTTCTTACTGGTTTTTAATTTCGGTAAACGTACAATTGAAAGTGATTTATTTTTCCTTTATTGAATTACTGATGACTTTGTCGAGCTATAATTATGTGAAGAAACATTAAATAAAACCGGCTTGTTAAAAATAGTTATTAGTTTTGCTTTTGGCTATCCTTTTGTTGTATATTGTCTGGTCGAGTTCGTAGCAATTTCTGAAATAAGTCGATTTTTTGTCAGTTTTTCGGATTTGAGTAAGATGTTGTTGTTTTTATTTTTTGATTTTTTTCAAGGTAAAATTTTTAGCTCTTAAGAAGATCTAAGCCTTACCTAATAATTCAAAACCCAGTTAGGGCTTTTTTCTACTATCACAAGCTTTCAGATTTTGGGGGTCTCAATTGGTTCAAGAGTTTGAAGTTGTAAAATATGCCACTGTGTAATAAGCACTTAGAAGAGAAAGTAAAAAGTATCAAACCTATGATATTGATGACCGAATTGACCCTCATAGTTTTACATATATATCTTTTTTGTAAGTAAACTGAATTCACTCAAATTTTGCGTATGATGTTCGCTTATGTAAATTGGTCTCAGGTATGAATATGGACTATATCGGTTCACGCCTTCTGGTACCTCCCATACAAAATTACCTATTTTTGGAAAATGAATATTTCTCCCATAACTTCCAAACAGACACTTGGGGTGTAATGAAAATTAATCGATAAATTTATATTGTGGCAAGAGGCAGAACCCTAGAAAACTTAACTATTTGACACACCCCTTAAAATTAATATTTCTCCCATAACTTCCAAACCGGCACCTGTGGGACAATCAGATTTGGTCAGTTAATTAATCTTGTAAAAGGAGGCATAACCTGAAAACCTAACCATTTGGTACACCCCTACTGGTACCTCCCATATAAATAACAGATATTGCCCCTTTTACATGCATATCATTTTTGTATGTACACTAAATTCAGACAAATTTTGGCAAGGAAAGCGTTAATTAAACGTTGATTCACGAAAAAAATAAGACACGTTGTGCTGGCCCTAATTGTACCTTCTATACAAATAAGTCAAATTTTACACGGTTTTGCTCCAGAAATAAGCGAAAAATAATATATAAGTAATTTTTTTGCACTAGACCGGGTCGGTCCCCATACAACAATTTTTTTTCTCCAAAGTCGAGGAAAATTGTTTAAGATCACCTCGAGACAACTTAAAAAAAATTTTTTTTCCTCCCCCACCCCCGGAAAAACAGTCAAAATCGTTTTTTTATCGCTGTTTTTTTGTTTGCAGCTCAATCGTTAAATCCAAGGCATCAGTGTATAGGTTTCGATGAGTACTATATTTGTCCTGTAGATGTATCTGACATACGACATCATCTTGTAATGATGACCTGATTTAGAGCAATTTATACCCCTAAAATATAAAAATATTTTTTCCTAGGATTAAAGCCCTTTCGAAACCAAGAACATTTTGCTTTGGAATTATACAGTTTTATTCAAAAACAAAAAAGTTACGTATGATAAGATGTATTTACAGCATTAACATAAACATTTTTTTATGTTGTTTGCATTATTATCGCAAATTATTGCATACTTTATAGCGCTAATTTTCTGTAATAATGCAAACAACAGGAAAAAATATTTGTGTTGATGCTGTAAATACATCTTTTCATACGTAACTTTTTTGTTTTTGAATAAAACTGTATACTTCCAAAGCAAAATGTTCTTGGTTTTTAAAGACTTTAATCCTATGTAAAAATATTTTTAAATTTTAGGGGTAGAAATTGCTCTAAATGAGGCCATCATTAAGAGATGATGTCGTATGTCAGAGACATCTATAGGACAAATATAGTACTCATCGAGGCATATACACCGATGTTATGTATGTTACGACTGAGCCACAAACAAAAAAGCAGTGATAAAAAAACGATTTTGGGTGTTTTTCCGGGGCGTGGGGGAGGAAAAAAATTTTTTTTTGAAGTTGTCTCGAAGTGATTTTTAATATTTGCCCTCGACTTTGGAAATAAGAATGTGTGTGAAGCAGTCGTAGCACAATTGTGCTATGAAATGCGCAGCCCTGGTCTATATTCAGTTCGAGACTTAGGAAGAGGAATAATTTTCGAGTGTCTCCACTTCAAGCAAAGCCACTAGACATATTTGTTGTGATGTAAGGCAATGGGAGGTGTTATAATATTTTTAGAAATTTCGGATTAATGACATCGCACCAAGTTGCATTCGATTTTACATCTGAAAAACTTTTAAAATCATCCTGTCAAATTGGAATTAATTTTATAATTTAATTGAATTAATTTTGTAATTGATTCAAATGAATTGGAAAAATAAATAAAATCAATGAAATCAAAATTGAATTTCAATCAATCTATGTAGACATGGTGTTTGAAGTTTATTTTATCAACTTGTGTGGGATACATATCAAATATGGGTAATTCCAGCCTTACGAATTACATTTGAACATTTTTGTATTTTATATTATATTTTGAATAGCTCCCTTCTAGCTCTACATTATGTAAAAAAGGCGTCATGTTTTAAAAACTACAATCCAAGATATAAACCAAACACATGCCTACGTTATGCTACATAAAAAAGAAGTGCGTTTTATGATAGTTCTTGAAATTTTAAAAGTCTTAAATAACAAGATTTAGTATATGCAATTCATTTTTTCATAAAATAGACCAATAGCTCTTTAAAAATATATTTTTGTTGGCCAAATTTGTTCCTCTGGTTTTTAAGCACGAGGTATCAAAGACCTATTTTATGTTACTGACGTTATGTGACAAAATATCCCATAGATGTGAAATGCTTAAAAGAATGTTTGCTTAAGCCATTGTTTTATTTGCGAAATTAACGAATATTATAAAGTCTATATGCCACTAATTGTTAATCACGAATGTTATATTAGAACGCCAATAAAATAAAATCAAAATTTTGATGCTAACTACAATTTTTTTTACTATTATTGGAGGTATTTAATGTTGTAACTACAATTTTATGATAAGAGTTTACTTGCATCATCAGGAAATATAATACTAACAATTTAAATTTTGCAGTCCGTTAAATCAACATGGAAACTAAGAAAAGCTTTGGACATTATAATTTAATGAAATTTAAGTATTCGTCTTAACTAATACAAGTCAGAAAAAAATTTTTGCCAACTTTTAATTTTTCGATCACGGTTGTCACTTCTGTGGAAATACCCATATGTGTTTAATAATCTCTATTTTTTTAACATATGTCATGTTTGTTTGTATTTCATCCACAAAAGAAATGTTTCAAGCTGTGTGACATTTTTGACAACGTTTTTTTTTAATTTTAATGTGTTTACCAATTTAGAGTCTTAACATGAAATTGCCGTTTTTATACTT
Source organism: Muscina levida (assembly GCA_964034835.1). NCBI lineage: Eukaryota > Metazoa > Arthropoda > Insecta > Diptera > Muscidae > Muscina > Muscina levida. The sequence continues at coordinate 101,500,668 of OZ035883.1, read as the reverse complement.
TCTGTCTTTGAATCGTCAAAGTGGAATATCCAAAAAGAACAAATGAGTTGGTTAGTGATAACCAGGGCCAACACAAATATGCATGAAAAAATTAAAAATATGTGCATTAGATAAGCTCGAAAAATTTTTAAAAATGCCTTTAAAACTGATAAAAAATGCACAATACATTTTGATTTGTAGTTAAGTTTATTCACTGTAATTCATGTAATTCATGTAATTTATAATAAAAATTTATAACAAATAGTAAGGTTTTTTGACTAACAGTTCTTTATACATATTTCAGTAGTGCTGAATTCAATGGCGTAGTTAATCTTGTAATGTATAATACATATTATTTTGTTTTTTATAAATAAGTTTTATTCGACCTTTATAATTTTAGAATACTATCCCAAATTTTGAATAATCAGGCACGAGGTCCATGTGATTTTGTTTAAAATTTTTTATTATTTTTCAATATTTCGTCTTTCTTCGAAAGACATCATCAGGAATCTGAAACATATTAAGATACGTACATACATACATATTATTCGCTTTGAATATTACACACGTACATATAAACATAAACACAACAAAACCTAACTTACGAAAAACACGAGTAACAACACAAAACCAAATGCAAGCAGTGCCGCGACCACTTTTCTTTGTAATCTGTTAGGTACTGTTTTTAACATATTCATTTTGCTTTGCTTATTTTCTTTTTCTTATTAGAGAGATGTAACTCTTTGCCAAATTCTCAACGTGCGCTTTGTAGTTGATGCGTTGTGTTGTTGGTGTATTTAACATATGTAGCATCTCTAGCGTTAACCGTTTGTTGTAATTGTTCTCGCACTGCAGAACTCTCACACTCTCTAAGTCAGCGTCATGGTTTTGGGTCGCACAGTGTGTCGACAACGCCGTTTTTTGTGTCAAATTGTTGTTTCTCTGCTTTAAGTCTCTTTTGTGCCCAGCTATTCGCGTTCGTAGTTTGTTTTTGGTTGTTCCTATATAGTATTTCTCGCAGGGTGTTGTTTCTTTTCCGTTGCATTTTATTTTGTATATTACGTTTGATTTATCTGCACTATTTATCTTTGTTTTTAAGTTTGTAAAAACATTTCGAAGCGTGTGGTTAGTCTTGTGAGCTATTTTGTGGTTTGTACTCGTATTGTCCATGCAATTTGATTTTTCAAATCTTTCGGATAGCTTTGGAATATATGTAACAGATTTGTATATTATGGGGTTATTTTCTAATGTGTTTTTACATTTTTGTTTCATAATCAATCTTTCTGTTGTCGATCATTATTTTTGTGCTTCTTCTTATTAGTAGGGTGTTCAAATAAGGGAGTTTCCCGTCTTTTTCCATTTCTATTGTGAATTTGATGTTATGGTTGAAGCTATTAAATATTGTCAATATATTGTTTATTGCACTTTTTTTAATAATCCCAAAAAGGTCGTCTACGTATTTCGTCAGTAACTTAGGTCTAATATCACAGTTTTCGATACATCTATTCAGTAGCTCTTCCATAACTAGGGTGTTCAAAACCGTAAACCGGTTTTTTTATTTAAAACCGTATGTCGGTTTTTGCAAAAATGCCATTTTCGAATAACCGGTTTAACCGAGTTTTTTCCTTCGGGTACTCGGTTTTTTTTAAATTAGTTTGAAATTGAATTTTAAAATTTTACAAAGCTTCTAAAAGCATTTTGTTTTTAAAATGTAAAAAGATTTTTCTAAATTAATTTGAAATTTTCCAAAGCTTCCAAAAACATTCTTATTTGTAAAACGTTAAAAGTTTTTTCTAAATTAATTTGAAATTGAATTTTAAAACTTTAAAAAGCTTCTAAAACATTCTCGTTTACAAACATTGAATACCCTAATTATATGTATTAGGACCGGAAAATATTCTACAACCCAGTAGGAAGTGTCTGCAAGACATCCTCAAGGATAGGTGCATGACCATAGTAAATCGTTGATTGAATTTTCAAACAAGTGTCCTCTTTGTCATGCACGACCTGATGAGCGACAATGTCAGTCAAATTTTCGTTGATGCCTACACAAGCGACCTGTGGCCCACACAATCATGCACGACATGATAGGTGAAAATGACGGTTAAATTGTCGTTGACGACTATATTAGCGACACTTCGTCTACACAATCATGCACGACCTGATGGGTGAAAATGTCGGTCAAATTGTCGTTGATGCCTATGTATGTCTTGAATTGTCATTCAAGCCATATTAGTATGACTTTGTATATATATACATTGGTGCCATTTGAAAAGATGGATTTTTAGCTTTTTATTGGTATGACAAATTGGTTATACTTTTGGAAAACTTCTGACCAAGAGAGAAGTGAATGATATAAACTTTTATACGGCATTCACATTCATTCGAGATTTCAAACTATAAAATTGTTCGTAGGTTTAATAAACTAAACAATTTTTACGTCTGATTCCATTTTTTGGTTCCCATTATCATAGCAACACATTTCTTTTCTTTGATTTTGTTGATTTTGTCTTTGATGCACGACAATATTAGTATTTTGTCGGTCAGCTTGTCGTGAACCGAATGTTTTGACGACAAGTGCATCCATATTTCACATTTTTCTTCCTTAGATTTTGTTGATTATGTTTGATGCACGACTACATTAGTATTTTGTCGGTCAGCTTGTCTTCAACCGAGTGTTTAGACGACAAGTACATACATTTTTCACATTTTGTCTTGAGGACAGCGATGACGACAAAGTCGTTTATGACAGAACTTCCTACTGGGAAGCTAATCTTGTGTAAAGTGGCTAGACTTAAAAATTTTATCCTGATTTAGCTTTACTAAATACAGAATTTGGACACGATCACGTTGGGTGTATTGATATTACTACTTCATCTCTGAAGTGGGCGGAATGGTGCATTTGTATGGGAGGTTCCAGCAGGTACGTGGCTAGGCTTCAAAATTGGTTCACCAAAATATTATTCTGTTTGAGTAATACTAAAAACAGAATTTGGTCACGATCGCGTTGGATCTATTAATAATATTAATCGATTTCTAAAGTGAGTGGTACCTGATGGGTATGGGAAGTACCACATGGGGCGTAGCTAGGCTTCCAGTTTTTTCTCCAAAACTTTGTCCTGCTATAGTTTTACTAAATGTAGGATTTGGGCACGATCACATTATCCGATTGATATAACATACTAAATAAATGCATTTTTTTAAACCAAATTATCTAAATATATACAAATGGTGGCAAAAATGTATAGTAATTCATCAATTGAGAACGGCTGGGCCGATTTTGCTCAAACTTTTTTTCAGTTGTTCGTTATTTCCAGGAGAAGGTTTATGTAAAAGAAAAATGGGAAAATTTGGGAAATTCCGCCGAAAAAGTCGGAAAATTGGAAAAATCAAAAATTGCCTTTTTGTATGAAATTTTGTATGCAATTGTTACGGAACGGATTTTCGAATAAAAAAATAAAAAAAATTTGTTGAAAAATTCGGAAAACTCCGGAAAAATTAAAAAAAAAATTTTTTTTTCGACGAAATTTTGCGTTTTTTTTTATGATTTAATAAATTTGGACTATGTAACTGTGAAAAATTCGGATAATTATTCCGAAATGACTTCTCGAATGATAAAATAGAAAAATTCTTGGTGAAAACTCGGAAAATTCCGAAAACACTAGAAAACTTGGATTTTTCTACGAAAATTTGCATTGTTCTACTTGATTTGATGAAAATCTCAAATTTAATTTTTGTATTATATAAAATTTTATTTGCAATTGTTCCGTAGTAGCTTTTCGAATGGAAAAATTTTTGTTGGAAAACTACGGAAAAGTAAAAAAAAAAAATAATAGTCTTTTTCGACGAAATTTAGCATTTTAACGTATGATTTGATAATTTTGGACGATGTTAATGTGAAAAATTCCGGATAATTATTCCTAAATGACTTTTCGAATGGGAAAATAGAAAAATTCTTGGTGGAAAACTAGGAAAATTCCGGAAAAACTCGAAAAAAAACTAGATTGAATAATTACAGTTGACGTAAAAGTGGAAAATTCGTTATGATGCTTGGAAAATTTCGGATTATTGTAAAATTTATTATGTTAAAAAACGTTTTCCGTGACAGAAAAATATAACTTATGCTTTCAAATGACGTCATTTAAAGCCGAAGTTGTTGATTAAACCGGCTACAATCCGAGTTAGAAGGTAATGGCGTCACATATCACAGTGGAACAGAGAAAAAACACACAAACGTAGTTATTCGTGTCTGATAGTATTATTAGCTGAGTTTTTTTTTAAAAATAAGCCAAAACATTTTATTTCTTTTCGTTGCTTTTTTAAAAAATAACGAATGTATAATATTTTTTGAAATTGACTATTCTAGGAATATATTCTAACTAAGGTAGGGTTTGCTCAATGTTCGAATGTTTTCGAAAAAGTCTGAAATTGTGTTATACAGTTTTTATTAAAATGAACAATTCTTGCAATTTTTTTTGAAACAAATACACCATCGGGCGGGAGCTTTGTTACCACCACCAAACGAAGATCATAAGTTCCTTCAGATCGATTTCGTTGGTGATTTGGCAATTTGAACTGGATCAACGTTGTACAATTTTTACTGCGATTAAAAGCGAAATGATCGAGCAATTGCAAAATCTTCTGCATGAGCTTGGCTTATTAGTCAGATTGTTCAAAACCGCAATGTATTTTGACGACCACAAAACATTATCAGAGCCGACGAAAGAACCTCTGGAGGCCATGCAAGGCAATTCAATGCTCCCACTTTCAATGATGTTTACATGTCAACTCTTCTTTTCATTCTCCATTTAAGTTCGAATTCGTATTTAAGGAGAAAAAACGAATAAAAATTTTAGCTTAATGAATTTTTATGCATATCGATTGATGATACGGCAAGATAGTGACAATCGTCTGTAAAGATATCGCCGGTTATTTTAACAGTACTGCGTTGACATGCACGGAGCGTCTCAATTTTATTCGTTGTAATAAGTTGCCACATTTTGAGAAGCTGGACAACTTTTGCAAGTAACGCATTGGGCCGAGGCACGTATTTCTGCTCCAGCGAATCAAATTCGTACATTGTTTGCGATCATCATAGCCACGTGTCATCCGTCGAACACGAGAGCATTGTGGGACGAGACAAGGACGAGATAGCTGACGACATTTTGCACAGAGTTCGCACGACAACATCGAATATCGATCTTGAAATTAAAGAAATTGGAAATACGACCAACTATCCGACAGAATTTTTGAACTCCCGAGATGTGCCAGGAACTCCCCCGCATAATTTAATGCTGATGGTAGGATCGATCACATTCATGTTGCGGAATCAGAATCATCCAAAATTTTTTAACGGTACGCGGTTGTCAGTCAGGAAACTAATAAACAATTTGATCAAAACGACGATCATCAAGGGCAAACTTAAAGGAGAGGAAGTCCTTATCCCACGAATTCCTATTATTCCAACCGATCGTCCTTTCCAATTTAAGCGAATTAATTGATTTTGATTAAATTACCCTGGAGCTTATATAAAGGTGTTAACTTAGGAGCGAGATGAAGTTAACGGGGTCCGAAGTTGTATGGCAGAACAACGTTTGCCGGGTCAGCTAGTATTTTTATAAGTATTTTTAACTTTTTAGGAAAAAACCGGTTTTCTTTAAAATGCTGTATTCGAAATCCGATTTTTCTAAAAAATCAATTTTTCGAATAACTCGGAAACCGGGTTTCTAAAAAATGAGGTATTTGAACACTCTATCCATAACTAAATCGGCTACTACTGGAGATGCCGATAATCCCATCGGTAGACTCTTCTTTTGTACGTATATTCTGTCCCTCGATTATCCTTTATGCAAAACTTTATAATTTTCATAAATAAGGATTTCGTCATATTTGTATATTTTTCTATCTCCTTCCATTTTTCTTCTATGATTTTGATCGCAAAATCTACCGGTATACTTGGAAACAATGATACAACATCCAAGGAAAACATTGTTTCATCTTCAGCTATGTCTGTAAGTTTCACCACCTCCTTAAATTGTGCCGAATTTTTAACATTGTATAATGATTGTTCCGTAGTGGTTTTTTGAATAAAAAAATAAAAAATGTTGGTTGAAAAATTATAAAAAAATCCTTCGGAAAAGTGGGGACATTGGAAACGACTTTGTAGTTTTTTGGGGAAAGTTGTTTGCTTGGATAATGCCTCCTATTAGAAGATCAGACCTTAGATGACATAAACATCGTGCAATAATTAATCAGACTATACACAATTCATCCACGCCAAGGTGTATGCTTCTATCTTAGCTATCCTTCAATTCCCTGCGTACTGTGGATGGTGTTCTGTGCGCCACATTTCGAGAGGCTTGCTAAAATTTAAATGTGCTCGAAAACGGATTAAATGCTCGCCGAAGCGACCGTTTTTACGGCAGCCATTCAAATTCGTATATTGTTTGCTTTATTCTGAGTCACATGTGCGTACTCATGTGCGGCAATCTGCTTGACATTGGGAATGCCAGCGCCAAATAAGTCGATGCAAGATGCATTCGATCGCGAATTTTAACGGGAGTAAGACTATAATCGAGATGAGCTGACCGAAAGAGTTCGAACAAATGTGTCGCTGTTAAATGCCGAGTACAAGGCCGTAAAATTGACCACGAACATGAAAGTCGCCTTGCAGAACATCCCATCGTCTTCCGAATTCTCGAGGCAACTGCTGGCGCTTGGAAATGGCCAAATTCGTGTTGATGTTTAGACAGAACTGATATCGTTCCCTGCAAATGTTTGCGAGTTCACTTCTTCGAAAGATCACCTCATCACTAAAGTGTTCCCCGGCATTGCACAAAACTATAAAAATATGGATTGGATTAATCAACAAACAGTATTAGCAGCGAGGAATAAGTACATCGATAGCTTGAATTTCATTTTAGAAAGTCAAATCTTTGGAGAACTGCATTCGTACAAATCTGTTTACAGCGTAACCGACGAGGCTGGATCGACCAACAATCTGACCGAATTTTTCAACTCGCTTGATGTGTTGCATAGTTAACAGATGGAAGTGGGATCGATCATAATCATATTTCGGAATCTGAATCAACAGAAATTGTGCGACGGTACGCGGTTGTTCGTCAAGAAACTGATACAGAGTGATTTAACCAACGATCATCAAGAGCAAATTCAAAGAAAAGAAAGTCTTTATCTCACGAATACCAATTGTTCCAACTGTTCATCCATTCCAATTTCCGATTCAATTGGCTTTGGCAATGGCAATCAATAAATCGTGAATAAATCTCGAATTTCCCTGTTTTTCGTGCGGTCAGCTGTACGTTGCCTTTTCACGTTTTGGAGAACCGCCGTGTTGTGTGATTTTGCTGCGGAAAACTAATCGAAAACATGGTTTATTATATCACTTTCTACTGAATTTATCTGAAGGCATTAAATTGGGCGAGACAAAGTTCGCCGGTTCCGCTAGTAAAGTATAATTTGTTTGTAATTTGGCTCAACCAACAGAAAAAAATGCTGCAAAATCGTTGCAGGCCACGTGCTAAAAATTTGTTCACATTGAAGGCTCGCAGCAGATCAGATATGCACCTAAATACTCATGCGAAAGCTTTGGAATACTGTGCAACGCCGCGACTAGGGATTTGCTACAGCAAACTTATATTTTCTTAAGATATCTTGGGTATCAGTTGTATGGTTTGATGAGCTTAACTTTTCTCCGAATCAAGTTATATATTCCCCTTTCCATGTTGCTAAGGATATAAAAATATTATTGAAAATTTGTTGAAAATGGTAATAATAACACACACAAGTTGCGAATACATATTAGTGATTTTGATTTCCCGGCATTTTTCCTTTCCCGGAAAATCGGGATTTTTATTTCATTTTCCCTGGATCGCGGGAAATCCCGGTCCAAAACAAAAAATAAAATTGTCTATGAAAAAAAATTTTTATTTTAATACAAACAAACAAATATGAAATTAAACATAAAAATAATTCTTAAAATCTCGCGTTATGGTTTATCCGCTTAGACAAGCTATTATCGTGAAACCTACTTATGAGCAATCTTCTTATAGACTTAGAGAGGTGCACAAAGGGATTTTTCGAAATTCGTACTTTTTGGGGGAAAAAGGTATAACAAATGAGAAAACTGGTAACATTATACAGGCTAAACGCCAAAAGCTTGCATCGTGGAATTGTATATGAGCAAGCTTCATAAAGAACAAGAAGCTTCTAGGAGGGATTTTTCAGAATTCTTATCTTATGGGTTAAAAAGGCCAAAAAGGGATAAAACCGGTATATTTGAGCAATCCCTTATAGAATTAGAGAGCTGCACGAAGTGATTTTTCGAAATTCGTCCTTATAAGAGTAAAAAAATACCCAATCCAAACGACTAAACCTATAATCGCACACATCCATATCCGAAGGCATTTTCCAAAATTCGTTCTTTAATGCTAAAAATGCCCCAAAAGGGGTAAAACGGCTAAAGGTAGAATCGCAAAAATCTATATAGGAATGCTTCTTATAGAATTAGAGAGCTCTTTGAGGAAATTTTTCAAAATTGTTACCCCTTAAAGAAAAACCGAACCAAACCCAGACTAAACGGCTTAATGTAGAATAGCGAATCTATTTTAGGAGTTCAATACGTTTGAATTTTTCTCTATATATGAAAGCACATTTGAAAGAAAAACAAAATATTGGTAGGTGGAAGACGATAATGATGGTCAAGAAAATTGTCACCAATTGGTAATTTTATGTTAAAAATTTAGAACACTAAATAATTTATGGTTCTAGTGGATTTTAACTTATAAAACATTTTGATATTGACTTTTTAAATAAACGTAATGCAATCCCGGTCGCATTCCCGGGATTGCGGGACAAAAAACTGGCCGGGATTCCCGGGAATTCTCGGGACAAAGACACTAATACATATCCATATATTCATTTTCCCCCACAAAATGAAGGACTATTACCGCTATGATATCAAACATGACCGACTCTGTTTAACTTTTCCCGCTTATACTAACCACCAATTAAGCTAACAATAGCTGTACAAAATGTTAAAGCAAGTGCGGTGTTAGGGCTTAATCCTTTTCCAAAGAGATGCAATAAAGTATGGCCTGTGTTAAATACGTCTAATAGAGTTTCCATTCCTCGACTAGTCTCCAGCATCAAAAACAAAGCGGAGTCATTTAAACTTCAGGTACAGTACTGTGGTGATGACTTTATTCGAAAAAGTTTTGATGATGGCAGTTTCACCAGCAAACAATCACAAACATGAACAAAATGTCTCCATTCACGCACAAATAACCGAAAACTTAGCAACGTATGTGCGATGTACTGGGCGTACAAATGACAAAATATGAAAAATATGATTTATGTATTTAGAGATATGTTTGAGTGTTTGGGAAATACTTAATCATGTCTCTCCATTGGATCTTTAGCTGACACTTAGTGAATGTCAAAATACTCCTTTAAATGTGACGAGATAAATGCCACTAAAAGCAAATTCAAATAAATTTTAATCCCCAGTGCATATGACGATGAGGCCGTCTTTGTAAGGGGACATTTGATAACGGTGCTGCATTAAAACCACCCTTGGGTTACTGCATTATGACAGCCCATTTGTCAACGAGGAATCACAAAATTCAATTTTCGTCAGGAAAGTGTCTTTCTGTCTTTGTTTTGGTCTCCCACACCCCGAGTGTGCCTGACATTGACATTTGGTGTACGTAAAGTGTCATTGATAATCATTCTCTAATGTATTATATGCTTACATTTACTGTGTTGAATATAAAGCCATTTACAACATGTGTGTATGCATATGTACAGTAGGGATATAACTTTTTGAAATTTTTTGCAAATATCCAAATGGCCCTAGCATAGTCAAATAGGCCATTGAAAATTATATAAAAAAATGGTATTACTTTTTCGCAATTGTCAAAAAAGTTCACCCACCAAACGCGGTAAAGTTTTTAAATGATTTTTTTTATTTATTTAGCTAAAAAGCGCAAAAAACTTTTTTTTATCAATATATCAAGCTGCATTTAACATTTGTGTAAATATTTAGGAAGCTGAATGTATGTCATTGATAATTACGTCATGTACTTTAATTGTTTTTATTATTCAAAGAAAATTATATTCCGAGTTTGTGTTTAATACTTAAAAACAATGGATTTTAAAAATGGCGCGACGATATGCAATACTTGTACGATCTTGGTTCTGCATTTTAATACTACCAAAGAAATACAAAATTCGCTTATATGAAATTTAAAGCCATACCACCATTAAGCAACGCTCGATGGAACTCAAGGGCAATTCTTGCTATTTTAGCATTTGTGCTTATCCCGAAATACCGAGACCAGCTTACCCAAATATGTGAATTCATATGTGGAGCATGGTATAATATAATTGTTTCAATAAAGACAACTTCGCAGCTTTAGATCAATCCTTACCACGATTTAAGAACGGTCAAGCATGTCTTAAAAGACACTGGGTTAGAGAAGCTTCAATAATCCCAAAGCAACAGCGAAGCAACATATGCGCAGAACGCGGTATTAAAGTAATACAGGACATTTATCCATTATGCAAACCAACGCGCACGTTAAATTTGAAGTTTATGTCTTTTAATAATTAAACAAAATTTTTCAGTCTACTATTTTACTTTATTAATAAATTATTTAAAATTTGTTATTTAAAATGAATGTTTTTTTTTTGGGAGATTTTTGAAAATCGTTTTCGTGGGTGAGGTATTTTATCCGAAATGACCCCAAAATTATTTTTTCGAAAATAACACAACCTTCGCCATCGCGTGGTGCTAGGGCCAAAATTTGGTTATACCCCTAATGTACAGATGACGATTGTCTGTGGCATAAGAGATGGCAAATTGCGCATTGGCAGTATTAGCAGTAGGTGAAACTGAATATCCCCACCATGTCCGGCGTCGAGGACCTTTCATAACATTTATTCTTCAAAAGAAATGATTTCCTTTCCATTTTACGATTGAAATAGGCCTTCTAATTAAAGTTCAAGAGATTTTATTTTTGTTGCTTACACTTGTTCAAATGTCAGGATACTCGTTTCCGGCTGAACATCACCAATGCAAGCACGGGGATAGGGGCACATTCCATGATCTCGGAATCAAGCAGCGATGACTGCATTGGACACATGCTAGTGGACGAGGATGTACCGTTGTGGAGTAACTCCATGCGGACTCATGTATAGATGTCAAATGGTATCAAACCGCAAAACAGAAGCTGGACATTTTGAATATGAAGCGGCATCAGCTGGCCATGTTTGTGCATGTGACGTTTAGTCGCATTCACCGTGTGGGTATCCTTTGCAAGGATTAAAGAGTCAAATGCGTTTAAACAATTTGTGGTCAGCTACTAACCAGTTGACGTTATGTGTGTATATTTGGAGCGTAAATTCTAAATTTAAGGTACGCATATTTTAATTTGCATTATTGTGATCACATCAATTTAGCAAACTGGTTAACGTGAGCTATTCGAAGTTGTATTAAAAGCTGAAGACTAAATAAAAATGTTAGTTACACAACAAATACCTATGTTTTGTGGGGGATGTGATTTAGACGTTGTCCCTGTTAATTTACAAATTGAAAAAAATAAATCCTTAAATTAAAAATGTTTGTCAAACGGAGTAAACAGTTCTTTAAAATCTATTGATAAAGAAAGCTATATATAAAAGCAAACAGGCTTCTAATAAACTTATTGGTACAACTTCTGTACTTAGGTCCTGAAAAAAAAAACAATACCAAATGGCGCAAGAGACACAGTATCAATATTTTCCACAAACCAAATGCTCCAATGAGAGTTAGAGGAACACATATATCGTTAGCTGAAATGCAAACGGCCCTAACTAACAAAAAAATCAAAATGGGGTTTTTCATTGATTATAATGTATTTATTCAAACTACATGTTCATACAGAATTACAGAGTCCTACGATTAAAAATAGTTGTTTTATTAACCAAATACAAAAGGCCCTTACTACAAAGTGTTCGTTTTAATAAATACAAAGGGCCCTAACTAACACAACAACAAACACAACACCCTTAGAGATGAGGTTATATATCATTTGATACGAAAAAAAGAATAACGCATTGAAGGAGACAAGTTAGACCAGAAGTATCTTAAGACCAAATTCGTTTCAGGACTTTTTAAGATTAAGCTAGGTCCGTCTGTCTGGCTGGCTGGCTGGATGGCTGGTCAGCAAGATAACTCGAGTAAACCTTAACGGATCGGTATGAAAATTTACCAGTATTAATATTTTTCAAAACGAACTTATGGGATTGTAAGGGGAAAAATAGCCCCACCCCTTCTGGTACCTCCGATACAAAATTACCTATTTTTGGATAATTTATATTCCCAGGAAAATTTTTTAGATCTTGTTACGAATGGTGTTGATACTAGAATCGTTTCTTTTTTAATCGACCTTCTATTCTGTTTCTGGTTCCATATAACCGATTATGTACAACATGTTGCATCACAGATTCCGTGGAAGAGAAAATTAATTAAACTTATTTTTTTTGCTGTGACAAAACCTGACCATTATAATTTGTGTAGAGATTACATAAAAACAAGATTCTTTTTGGCCGGTAATGAAACTTTACGTCCATCGTATTCGAAATAAGTATTATTTAGAGGGTATTTATTAAGAAAAACTCAAAAATCGGAGTTAGAATATATTTCGAGTTAGCACCCAATTGAAAACCAATTAAATTTCAAAAAATAGCATATGTAATTCAATTATGAAGCAATTCATTTCATAACATGTTCTAACATGTTGGTTTTGGGACAATTTCAAACAAAAATAATATATTGTGCAACCGAAAGTGGAACTTGTTACTTGTCAGTAAAAGCTATTCTGTAATTGATTCTTTGCAACAAAATATTTTGCTGGGTTTCTTTCATAACATTCAAACGGACGATCGTAGGATATTTAAATTTGGTCAGTTTATTTATCTTGCAAAAGTAAACAAACCCTAAGAAACCCGAAACCTTTCCTATACCCCTTCTGGTACCTCCCATACAAATGACCTAATTGACCCTTATAGTTTTACATACATATCTTTTTTGTAAGTAAACTGAATTTACTCAAATTTTGAGTATGATGTTCGCTTATGAAAATGAGACTCAGGAATGAATATGGACTATATCGGTTGACGCCTTCTGGTACCTCCCATACAAAATTACCTATTTTTGGAAAATTATTATTTCTTCCATAACTTCCAAACGGACATTTGAGAGGTAATGAAAATTAATCTGTTAATTTATATTGTGATATAAAGCGAAACTTCAGAAAACCTAACTATTTAAAACACCCCTTCTGATACCTCCCATACAAAGGACCGAACTCACCCCCATAGTCTTGCATACATATCTTTTTTTGTAAGTACACTGAATTCATTCAAATTTTTCGTAAGTTGTACGTATAAAAATTTAAGTCAGGAATGAATAAGGACTGTATCGGTTCATCCCTTTTGGTACCCCCTATCAAAATTAAATTTTTTTGAAAATTAATATTTCTCACATAAATTCCAAACCGGTACCTATACCTCCTACACAAATAAGTCAAGTTTTGGACGATTGTGCACCACAAGCAGGGGAAAAATTATACATAAGTAATTATACGTAATCATGCATTAAAAAAATGCAAGCTAAAATCTAAAAATCTAAAGTATTTGTTTTCATACTGACATTTGGCAAGCATGCTTAAATAATTTTTCCTTAATTTTGTTTTAAATTATGTACCCATTGTTATTACAGCGATATCTTACTTCATTAAAAATGTATTGACAAGTTACTGACAAATAACTAAAAAATTTGAATTGTAGTTAGGGCTTTTTGTTTCAGAAAATCAGACGTCAAAAGCACGTAACTAACATAACTTTTACAATATTTAAAAAAAAAATTTCTTTCAAATTTAAATATGTCGATGTTTTACAAGTTACATTGAAAAAATTGCTCTAAAAACATTAATATATATAGTTTTATACAGTTTTTTGTTTCTCATGTAAAGTAATGAAAATGTTAGATAAGGACGTTGGCATCAATCGTCAGTTTCAGATCAGAGATATATCACAAAGTATATGCGATATAAATGATATGTAGTATTAGCGAATTCGGGGGCCCAGATGGGGCACTACGGGCCGAGAGGAATGAAAGTCCTTTGTACCACGTCAAAGCCCCATGGGAGTAGGTCACTCCCATATCCAAGATATATCAATCGTCAGTTTCAGATCAGAGATATATCACAAAGTATGTGCGATATAAATGATATGTAGTATTAGCGAATTCGGGGGCCCAGATTGGGCACTAGGGGCAGATAGGAATGAAAGTCCTTTGCGTCACGTCAAAGCCCCATGGGAGTAGGTCACTCCCATATCCAAGATATATCAATCGTCAGTTTCAGATCAGAGATATATCACAAAGTATGAGCGATATAAATGATATGTAGTATTAGCGAATTCGGGGGCTCAGATTGGGCACTAGGGGCAGAGAGGAATGAAAGTCCTTTGCATAGCGTCATAGCCCCATGGGAGATGGTCACTCCCATATCCAAGATATATCAGTCGTCAGTTTCAGATCAGAGATATATCACAAATTATATGCGATATAAATGATATTTAGTATTAGCGTATTCGGGGGCCCAGATTGGGCACTAGGGGCAGAGAGGAATGAAAGTCCTTTACATCACGCCGTAGCCCCATGGGAGTAGATCACTCCCATATCCCAGATATATCAATCGTCTCAGATCAGAGATATATCACAAAGTATGTGCGATATAAATGTTATGTAGTAGTAGCGTATTCGGGGGCCCAGATTGGGCACTAGGGGCAGGGGGGAATGAAAGTCCTTTGCATCACGTCATAGCCCCATGGGAGTAGGTCACTCCCATATACAACATATATCAATCGTCTGTTTAAGATCATAGATATATCACAAAGTATTTGCGATATATATGATATTTAGTATTAGCGTATTGGGGGGCACAGATTGGGCACTAGGGGCAGAGAGGAATGAAAGTCCTTTGCATCACGTCGTACCCCATGGGAGTAGGTCACTCCCATATCCAAGATATATCAATCGTCAGTTTCAGATCAGAGATATATCACAAAGTATGTGCGATATAAATGATATGTAGTAGTAGCGTATTCGGGGGCCCAGACTGGGCACTAGGGGCAGGGAGGAATGAAAGTCCTTTGCATCACGTCATAGCCCCATGAGAGTAGGTCACTCCCATATCCAAGATATATCAATCGTCTGTTTAAGATCAGAGATATATCACAAAGTATTTGCGATATATATGATATTTAGTATTAGCGTATTGGGGGGCACAGATTGGGCACTAGGGGCAGAAAGGAATGAAAGTCCTTTGCATCACGTCGTACCCCATGGGAGTAGGTCACTCCCATATCCAAGATATATCAATCGTCAGTTTCAGATCAGAGATATATCACAAAGTATGTGCGATATAAATGATATGTAGTAGTAGCGTATTCGCGACCCCAGATTGGGCACTAGGGGCAGACAGGAGTGAAAGTCCTTTGCATCACGTCATAGCCCTATGAGAGTAGGTCACTCCCATATCCAAGATATATCAATCGTCAGTTTCATATAAGAGATATATCACAAAGTATGTGCGATATAAATGATATGTAGTAGTAGCGTATTTGCGGGCCCAGATTGGCACTAGGGGCAGAGAGGAATGAAAGTCCTTTGCATCACGTCATAGCCCCGTGGGAGTAGATCACTCCCATATCCAAGATATATCAATCGTCTGTTTCAGATCAGAGATATATCACAAACTATGTGCGATATAAATGTTATGTAGTAGTAGCGTATTCGGGGGCCCAGATTGGGCACTAGGGGCAGAGAGGAATGAAAGTCCTTTGCATCACGGCATAGCCCCATGGGAGTAGGTCACTCCCGTACACAACATATATCAATCGTCTGTTTAAGATCAGAGATATATCACAAAGTATTTGCGATATATATGATATTTAGTATTAGCGTATTGGGGGGCACAGATTGGGCACTAGGGGCAGAGAGGAATGAAAGTCCTTTGCATCACGTCGTACCCCATGGGAGTAGGTCACTCCCATATCCAAGATATATCAATCGTCAGTTTCAGATCAGAGATATATCTCAAAGTATGTGCGATATAAATAATATGTAGTAGTAGCATATTCGCGACCCCAGATTGGGCACTAGGGGCAGACAGGAGTGAAAGTCCTTTGTAATATATTCACAGTCTAAAAGTTTTCTTGTAAAAGGCCTATTTTAATATAATTATTAAATTATAACCCCTAAAAACCAACAGCTTTAAACATAAAATAACCCCCGAATAAAAAATGAAATAACACCCGAATTATTCACGATATGAAACAATCGCCAAATTTAAAAAATTGGTTGGGTGTTATTTCATTGAAGATTATTTCATAATATGAAAACCCCAAATGAGGAATGAAATAATTCCCAAAGAAAAATGAAAAACGGCCCAAAAAAAATTAAGAAAAAAATTTGGGGAATATTTCATTTTTCGTTTGGGCGTTATTTCATTGGGGGGCTTTTCGTGGAGCCACATTTTCGAATGAAATACATTGAATTGAAAACAATTGAATTGAAACATACTACGCGTTCTATGGGTATTTCCAGCGGAAGGACGGACGATATCATAGTATAAAATTACTATATTTTTACCTTTTTGTTTTTGTAAAGTCTCTTCTTTCCAAAGCTGCTGATAAACTTTAAATCGGTTCATATTTATCCCCTTTATTGGCTTATAAGTGCGTAAAAGTCGAAAACAAGGTTTTTTTTATCCGTAACTCAAGATTTTGGGAGTTCTGTGAAATTTGAAAATCTGATTCTTATAGTGCTTAGCAGCACCTACCAGAAAAATAGTATAATTTCCCAGGTATTGTTTTTTTGTCGCTCTGTGTTATCCATACAATAATGTGTGTGTCTGCAGTCATAATTTTGAATACAACATTTTAAAAGTTTTATTTGTGTTAATGTGAGTCCTAGGGATTTTCTCAGCTCCGGTTGTATAATCGAATCTATGTAGTCACGTTCGGGTGTTTTTTCACTGTTGCACTGTGTTATGAATCCAAATTATGTCTTTATACATGCCAACTATAAAAGATTTTACAGATCTTTCGTTGATCGCTACCCCATCTTGCGACCAGCCTTTTAATTGTCGGGGACATCCTACAATTTGATAGAGGCACCATATTTTTGTAGAGAGTTCGGACATTCTGTGCACCGTTATCATGCCACTTATAAAGTTTGCGGAGGTCGTCAACATTTTTTTGAATTTTTAAAAATTTTTTCTATTTGAAGAGAATGGCTTATTAGGTAACCGGGCCTGATCCTAGATTCTTGCTGCTAACGCCTCCAAGAGAGCCGTTGTGTTGAGTTTATGTAACGATACGGACAATTTTTAAGAAATGCAAGACAGAAATTTGAGTAGGATCCGACAGTTATTCCCGTGTCCCAAAGAGGTTAAAGGTCAGGTTTTTAGTAAATCCTAAGTTTTTTTTACTAATTTTATTATAAAAATTTTATTTTTCTCTTTAAAATATGTAAATGTCAAATATTGACGTCTGTTGGCGGCACCTCGTCACTTTTTGCCAACTTGGCTCCAAATGGCCTGGTTATATCTATTTTATACTGTGAAATTTTAAGGACGATCAAACTATTATTATAGCTATTACAACGGTTTATTTTTAATGGGACGTGGCACAGCCCACTTCCAAATGCTCAAGGAGAACAGTCCTTCAGATATTGCGATTTCAAAAATAGGGTCAAATGGGTGAGGACACGCCGACTTAATATATCATTAATGGAACTACCCTATTTTCACCACCGACCATACAGCTACATTCTGTGGAAATTTCAAAAGATCGGTCAAACCGTTTTCGATTCTATGCGGTTCTTTAGACCTCTTTTAAGCTCGTCTGATTTTGCTCAAATTTTGAACATAGCCGTTTTATAACAATTGACACAATGTTTCGCTCCATTACCGAAAATTTCTTCGTCCACATAGTTTACACAAAAAATGAAATTTAATTTTAATGATAAAGTGAAATAATATGCGTTATAGATGTCAAAATGGTATTTGATTTGACTCAACAACTTTTTACATTTTTTAAGACGGTCTACATTTTTTTCGTGTACCTGAGTGTATATAGCCATTTTCGGGAGGCATAGCTCAAGAACTAAATATCTTTAATCTGTTCATATTTACTTTCTCTGCAGAGTTCTAAAATTTGCACATTTTTAATTTTTGTTTTTCACAGTTTTATTTATAACTGAAAAACAGTTTTTTATGCATATGAGCAGATTAAAGGAATTTTAATTCTTAAATTTCGGATTTTTATTTCAGCAAAAGTGGACCAGTCATTCTTGAGTTATGTCTCCCAAACATGGCTATATACTCGAATCGTACTTAAACTTTGGCTATCCCAAAACAGACCGACAAAAATCCAAAATCGATTTTTGCGGTTACCATTTTTAAAGGCCCACTAACGTAAAGTAAGTATGGACCTAAGTGAGCTGACAAGTTAACTTAGCTTAACCTTACCTACGAGCGCCCGACTTTCTTCGTTGCGCTAATATAATTTTGCTTAAACCACACAAATTTTTAAAATCCTTTTTTTCGAGCTTTATATGATTAGTATTAATTTTACTCAAAAGTTTGCGGATTATTTTGATTTTGGGATTGTGTGGAACTTCCGCCAATTGGATCCAAAATCGGATCAGTATTATATTGAAATAATCGTAGTCTCTTGCCAACCACAAATCCACAACCAAACTCATGCTTGTCCGCGTGGCAGCTGTAGTACACGTCACACATTCTCATTCGCGAGCATCCATATCCAGTCCACCGGATTTCCTGTATAGCTGTAAAAATAACATATGTCGAAATATATTAAAGTATATCGGCAATTTATAAAGCGCTATATTTTAGTATTTTATGAGACACAAAGACCTTTCAAATGTGGGTTCTGTTTGTGACAACTTAAATGATTAAAAGATTTTTGTTGAGCTTCACGTCTAATATCAACCGTGATTTATACTACGCGTATGAAATTTGGAAAGGCATTTAATTGAATTTAACCATTGTCGGACCTTCGTCACTGAATAATATACATTGTTTTGGCGATATACTAATAAGCTGTTATTATTGCTCTTGGTTTTGTTGACATGCAAATAATTTAACAAATGTGTCCCACTTAGCGTATAGTATCATAAGAAAGACTCGTTCGCGAATAAAATTAAATTACATTTCCTTGGTGGCTTCAGATTGTCTCCGAAGAGGTTAAGGACAATGGCAACGTGCGTAGTGCCAATGTATAGCATTCCTACGTCAAAGTCCGTGAATGGGTAAACGAGCTGTGGTATGTGTCCAAAGGAAAAGTCAAAACATTCGAGTCCCAAAACGAGATTCTTAATTATTTTGCGTAACAATATTGGTGTAATTAAAAAGAGAACGTACCAAAAGGAACAAAAATGAAAAATATCGTAAAAAATACAAAGTAATTGCTTTAAAATGTTTCCACGGAATAACTTTTGCACAATAGCTGCTCTTGCCCGGAATTGTTTGTTGTAATCTTTTGCCTTCAACTCGAATCAAAATAAGTAAAACTCATAAAGTTACATTTTATTTGTAACCCTTGAATACACCCTCCTTACTAGCAAATAAACTCAACCAAGCTCTTACACCCACGTACACACTCTCATTTACAGCAAGGACGCCTGTGTGTTGGTGTGTGTAAGTATAGCCAACAACTGTATGGCACCAAAAGAATTACTGACAGACCCACTGCCCCTTGCCGGCAACAAACAATCACAAAACTCAACAACAATAAAATTACATTGGGAAATGAAAGCACAAAAAACGAAAACTCTCTGGCACACACATAGACACTAACACGTATAAGGCAAAAAGAAAACAGTCCTCAAAGGTTGAAAGTTTCGACGATCTAAATATCCATTAAGAATACATTGTTGCGAACTTTATTGCTCAGGAGGAACGGGTGAGCGAATGTGTTTGTGTGTTGGCGGGGTTGTTTGTGTGTTTCCGTGCAATACGGATACATATAAGCATTTCGACCATCCATTGGTGAAGAAAGTAAACGAAAAGGAAAACAAATCACAGAAATGTCTGGCACTCGTATTTGCACACTTTGGAGCCCATTTCAATAACAACACTGTTCCATCAGCTCAAGTGGTGTTATGCCATTCATCAGTCCGTCCCACCATTCATCCACATTTTAATTAAATTGTTGTTGAAGAGGACTTGTTATTCCAAGTCCTACTTCGATGTTGCAGATCGAATAAGATCAACGAAGAGAGCTGGACACACAGGACAAGCAGCTAAAGTCTCGAAAACTCCCATTCCTCTAAAAATGTCCAATATAGAGTTGCCAACATTTTCAAACATAGCAGTACAGTCGAATCTGCTTAATTGAAATCGGGAAATAACAGTGCATCTGTTTCAATTATCCGAGGTTTTCAATTATGCGATGTTGGAGTTATTGAATTCATTTTCATTTAAACGAAATAGGGATAATGAAATTTGTTTCAATTAAAAGAAGTTTGGTAAGTAAAATCTGTTCCAATAAAACGATATGAAATTTGAAGAATTTTGCTACATACTTCTTTTGTGCTTATCGGCAAGGCCACGAAAAATGAAACCACATAGATTTTTTTTCTGTCACAAGGTCCAAAATATTTTTTATATTTCAAATGTCATAGATGTATAGAATATGTCAGCACTGTATGCCAGTGCAAAATTTGTGTCTGCTTTGACATTTTACATCTTTTTCATAAGCGGCACGTGCAAGGAGTATTTGGAAAATATACCAATATCGGCAAAAAGGTAAATTTTTTTGTTATTTTTTACACTTTAGGCAGATGATTACTTTTTTTGGATAGAATATAAATCAAACTATTGATTAGCAAGCAAATTTGTGTACAAAGCTTGGGTTTTGGACCAATTAAGGCTTAAAGTAATCAGCCGCAAATAAATGGTGACGTTACTGACAAATTTTTATAAAATGTTTTTTTAATCATTAACTAATTTGCAAAGAGGTTGGATGAGCTGATTTTTTTTTTGAGTACTTTTGAAGTACTTTCATAATCAATGCTTAAATGAAGCCTTATTAGCACATAGCAGGGTATTTTTGCAAACACAGATTGTGTGACGTTACTGACGTAATATTTTAATTTTATTTTCTTTACTTTTTATACCATCACCCTTAGGGATGAGGGTATATATCATTTGATACGAAAAAAAGTGTAACGCATTAAAGGAGACGAATTAGACCCCAAGTATCTTAAGACCAAATTCGTTTCAGAACTTTTTAAGAAGAATGAGCTATGTCCGTCTGTCTGGCTGGCTGGCTGGTCAGAAGGATAACTCGAGTAAACCTTAACGGATCGGTATGAAAATTTACCAGTATCAATATTTTTCAAAACGAACTTATGGGATTGCAAATGGGCTGAATAGCCCCACCCCTTCTGGTACCTCCCATACAAAATTACCTATTTTTGGAAAATTAATATTTCTTCCATAACTTCCAAACCGACAACCGGAGGATGTTTGAATTTGGTCAGTTTATTTATCTTGCAAAAGTAGACAAACTCTAAGAAAACCGAAACCTGTGCCCCACCCATTCTGGTACCTCCCCATACTAATGACCGAATTGACCCTTATAGTTTTACATTCATATCTTTTTTGCAAGTAAACTTAGATCACTCAAATTTTGCGTATGATGTTTGCTTATGAAAATTAGACTCAGGTATGAATACGGACTATATCAGATCACGCCTTCTGGTACCCTCCCATACAAAATTACCTATTTTTGGAAATTAATATTTCTCCTATAACTTCCAAACGGACTCTTGGGGGGTAATGAAAATTGGTCGATTAATTTATGTTATTATAGGAGCAAAACCGTAGAAATCCTAACTATTTGACACACCCCTTCTGGTACCTCCCATACAAATGACCGAACTCACCCCCATAGTATTACAAACATATCTTTTTTCTAAGTACACTGAATTCAGTCAAATTATGAGTAATTTGTACGCTTATGAAAATATGAATCAGGAGTGAATATGGACTATATCGGGTAACCCCTTCTGGTATCTCCCATACAAAATTACCTATTTTTGGAAAATTAATAATTCTCCCATAACTTCCAAACGGACATTTGAGGGGTAATGAAAATTAGTCGGTTAATTTATATTGTGATAGGAGGCGAAACCTCAGAAAACCTAACTATTTGACACACCCCTTCTGGTACCCTTCCCACTCAAAGGACCGAACTCACCCCTATAGTCTTACATACATATCTTTTTTTGTAAGTGCACTGAATTTAGTCAAATTATTCGTAAGTTGTACGTATGAAAATATGAGTTAGGAATGAATAAGGACTGTATCGGTTCACCTCTTGTGGTACCCCCTATCAAAATTAAATTTTTTTGAAAAACTAATATTTCTCACATAAATTCCAAACCGGCACCTATACCCCCCTACACAAATAAGTAAAGTTTTGGACGATTTTGCACCACAAGCAGGGGAAAAAATATACATAAGTAATTTTATTTTAATTAAAATCTATTCATTTCAATAACTCAAGACTTCAACAATATCTTATATTGGGTGATGGTATTTATCAGTCAGTTTACCTGGCTGAAATTTCTGTACATTTCTGTAAACACCATTTTGGATACTGCCCACAATTTTCACAAACGCAAAAAACATTCGTGACATTTCGTCTGCGCACCAAATTCGTATCATTGGGGACGAAATAGCTGCTCAGCAGGGATACAAATAAAATTGCTTATTTTTGTGATATTTTATGTTTATTTACATTAAAAAAAAAGCGAAGCGATGCTTTAATTTTGCAAAAATTAACAAGTCTTAATTAATAAAGACTTTTGTTTTTCGATAATAATGTGTTTTTTATTTTACAGAGTATCCTGGCTTTAGTTCAAAATACTCACACAAAATTTTTATCACAAAAAAAAACAAAAACAGAAGTTAATTCGGACATTTTTTCGTACTAAATAGCCGCTAAAACTGAAAAGTAGGGAGAAATTACAATTTTAATTTTAATGATGCAAACTAACCCAAAAACCAATTTCAACCCTCAAGCTATACACATTATTGAAGAGATAATTTTATTAACTAACACTGGCCGTGTTTTTTTGGTATCCTATATAGGAGACCGGTATAGGATACCAACAAAACGCTTCGCCGTTAACAAAAAGCAATTACTTGGCAGCACAGTAATTTATGTCAAATAATTGTTTGCTTTCTTTTCATATTGTATTTTTGATTTTTTTTTTGATATTTTCGAAAAATGTTGTAGCATTTCTATAAAAATGATTCAAATGACCCTTTTTAGGATCTAAGGTTCCGCAGGGACCTTAAGCCACAAATTGGAACTTTTTTTAAGTGGTTTGCATAACAAATTAGCTGTAAAATAACATTATATTGAAAAAATATCATTCAAATGCAAATTATTTTATTTGACGTTCTCTTTTCTTTTCTTTTCTTTTTTATGTTAACCCCTGCAATTAAAAATTTGGTCACATTTTTATTTTGACTACTATTTTGAACAACTTATCCCCGTTAAGCTTAGCATGTAAATTTATCCCCGTTAGCGTATATGGGATAGCATTTGTATCGCTAAGCGGATATAAGTTACCAACAAAACGCAACCATTTTATCATACAAAAATCAGCTCTAAAGGTCGAACACCGATTTACTAAAATTTTTTTTATGAAACTGGTTTAGTCTTAATATCTCCCCAGGTTGCATCTTCAAACTCCTCTACGATGATTTTTTGGTCGTTTAGGGTCCCTCTATTAACCCAAGAGAAAAAAGACCCGAAAATCCTACCGAAATTCGTACGTGTGACGTTACTGACATTTTTGTGTGACGTTACTGACACTGCTATTATGGCGATTACGTGATGAAAACATAAAATTTAAGCCCACCTTTTGGATAAAAATCATCGTTCAGCCTTCCTTTTTTAAATACTGGTCAATTATAAACATAAACTCTTTTCAATTCGCTAATTTTTACACAAACGTTCAGTAACCTCAAAACACACTTCCAAAATCCGGTGACGTTACTGACGGCTTAAAATGGTCATAACTTCACAACAAAACGAGACACAGCAAAATGGTCTGAGTATGAAACAGTATGACGAGTTATTTCATATGCCGCTCTCAAAGTTGAAGAAATAATAGTATTTAGTAAAAATATTCACCAAAATATGTGTACGAACGTGACGTCATATCAAAAACCTATAAAAAAAGAGACATTTTGAACCTGACCCTCCCAGATTTTAATGAAATTTAGCATACAACTAGATTTTACCTATAGAAACACAACCTCATTTTTTGAAATAAAATTTTTGAAAAAATGTGGGCGTGGCAAGTTATCGAAATATTTGAAAAATGACGGTAGTAGGTACTTTTAAGCTGAGATTAGTAAGGAATGACTCAACAGATTTGAAAGAACTTGGTGCCATTAGAAAGGTGTATAAGCCAGCTTTAGAAAACATACACTGTAAAAATATTATATTACACGGAAAACATTATAGCAGGATACAGTTTTGGAGAGAAAAATTGGAAGTCTAGACACACCCCTTCTGGTACCTCTCATAGAAATGAACCACTCCGCCGACTTTAGAAATCGAGTCATAATATCAATATAATAGAAAATTTGATGTTGTACTGAGGGTGAGGGTATATGCAAGTCGGGTTGCTCTACTGAAACTTTCTTACTGTTTTTTTGTCGAGGAATTTGTAGAACACATGAATAAGCTGGTGAGATGAATTTACTTAAAAAATTTTATTTAAAAAAAGATAAGAAAAACCTCTTTTTAGTTTTTAGATGTTATATATATTAAATAGACCTATCAAAAAATATTTTTTTTTTTAAAAAAAAGACGATCTTTGCCAAAAAAAATTGTTCAGTGTACGAGGGCTGCTATATATATTTCTGGCCTAATAATGAAAATGCGAATATTTATCATCAAAAATTATTTTATTGTTTTTCAAAGTATTCTCCAGCCTGATTTATACACTTTTGCATGCGCTCAAACCAATTGTCGAAGCACTTTTTCCACTCCGATTGAGACACCTCCAAAACATGGTTTTTGAACGCTTCAACAGCATCTTCTGGGCACGAAAATCGTTGACCACGCATTTTTTTCTTGATGTGCGGGAAAAAAAAGAAGTCATTGGGTGCCAAGTCAGGGCTGTACGGCGGATGACCCATCAATTCGACGTTTTGGCCGGTCAAAAAGGCGCTGGTTTGAGCCGATGTGTGAGAGCTCGCGTTGTCATGGTGAAGAATGATTCGTCTTCTCTTGTTTGTTTTTCGAATTTCTCCGAAGACTTCAGGCAAACAAATTGTGGTGTACCACTCAGAATTGACCGTCCTTCGTTGCTCAAGCGGAACAGTCGCCACATGACCAGTTTTGCCGAAGAAACAGGCGACCATTTGCTTCGAAGTGCTTCTTCCACGAACAACTTTCGTTGGATTTGGCTCGTCTTCGAAGACCCACACGGTCGATTGTTGTTTTGTTTCGGGCTCATACGCATAGATCCAAGATTCGTCACCTGTGACGATCTTATGAACATCTTTTGAAGCACCGCGATCGTATTTTTTCAACATTTCTTTGCACCAATCGACACGAGCCTTTTTTTGAGCGATTGTCAAATTGTGCGGGATCCAACGACAACAAACCTTTTTTACGGTCAGGTGTTTATGTAATATCGAATGTATGCTGGTGGGAGAAATGCCCAAGGATGCCTCTATCTCCCGGTATGTCACATGACGATCTTGCATTATTAGTTCACGCACGGCATCAATGTTCTCTGGCACAACGGACGTTTTTGGACGACCTTCACGGAATTCGTCGTTGAGCGAACTGCGACCACGATTAAATTCGTTATACCAGTTTTTCACGGTGCTATATGATGGTGCTTGATCACCATACAAAGACTTAAGTTCATCGATGCACTCTTGTCTGGATAATCCACGTCGAAAGTTGTGAAAAATGATCGCACGAAAATGCTCACGTGTCAATTCCATTTTTTTTAACGGAATTGAATTGTTCAAAGCTCTGTAAGTTTAACAATTCACGATTAAATGACAACACGTCCTGAGTGATGTTATGCTAAAAAATGTCAACCTTTCCAATGGAAATATCAGATTGCACCTGGCAACACTTATTGTTGCCTAGGCCAGAAATATATATAGCAGCCCTCGTAATACGGTCCAGCTCACTGGATCTTAAATCTAGACACAACATTTTTTGGGATTCATCATAAAACAAACCAAGGTACATTTTGGGGGTGGACCGAAGCGACTTTAGTTGGTGAGTCGGTCTAATGTACATATATACATTTTGGAACTTATAGGATGGTACAGCATTCAACCGATGTTCTTCAGTTGTGGTCCACCCATTCCACACCATTACCAGAAATGGTAATACAATAAGTGACTTTAAATTAGGGGTGGATGCAATATGATTAGGTCAAAAACTTTGATTATTAGGCTTGGCCCCGCACATGGGAGATACTTTGTTAAAGTGCGGTATCTGAAGTACTAGATCGTTAGGCGTGGCCCTGTCCGTTAAACGTAATTTGTTAAATGTAATGTCTGAAGAACTATTTTGCGAATGACCATGAAATTTGGTGTGGATTCAAGTATACGTATTTTAAAAGAAAAGGGAGGCATTTAAAATAGGATGTGCAATAAACACGAATATGCGTGATCAAGCCCAAAATGGGTTACCCTGCCCAATTCTATCATACAAACGCAAAGATGGAGAACTATAGCACCATTCGACTTGATATTTGATATGGCTTTATTTGAGACCTGTATTGTATGTGACCGAGAACAACGACGGTAAAAAATTTAGAATACTCACGAATTTAAATCAATTACAGGTAGTGCATCGGATTCCATCGGTTTTGATATCGTTGATTTTGTCAAATGTTTGATCGCAAAACGTATTGCGTTGAATACTGCATCCTGCTATAGTGCGCAACTCTTTTGAACATTGCAGACTAGCGCAATAAATTGAAATTTTCTGAAAACCCCATATGTAAAAAATCGTTGGAACCCCTTGATCGCGCATTACAGGATTTAAAAAGCAATACATGATTGAGATATCCATCTTAAATTAAATTTAACCAGAAAATATAAGGGAACCGATGTGTTGCTACTATGTATTCCAATAATACCGACACCGTTTGCCGTTTGATTTCAAAAGATTACAGTTTCCATTTCCGTTCAGCTGAACGGCATGTTTACGTGTAGAAAGACCCACTGATTAACATATGTACAATCCCTTGGTTCTCCTATACACGTTTTAAAAGCTTTGCTATAAATTTCTGTCATTAAAAAAATATTATCCTTTAACATACCTCAAAAGTTGTTGTTTAACATCGATGAGGATATCATTCCACCCAAAATAAAAAAATAAAATTAAAGTCAATACTTCTTTAGGCAGGACGAAGTCTGCCCGGTCAGCTAGTGTTATATATTCTTAAACTGTTAGTTGCCAGTTAGTCTTTATCAAGCCTTTAAGGCGCTGAGGCATTAAATACAAATTTTGTTAAACATAAATAAAATAAGCCACGAAAATTAAAACAAAAAAAAATTGAATTTCTCCGCGTTAGGTATTTTGGACTTCGTTTTACTAAACGATTTATACATGGTGTTATGTCAGTTGTTTCCAAATTCCTAATTACTCTGTGATACAAAATTGAACTTTTGGAATCGGAATGGGATGAAACCAAAAGGAAATGAAAGTTGACATTATGTATAACAAAACCCTCAAGGGATTTCTTAAGTTTAGTGCGAGATTTTTAAACGCATTTGAAGTTGGTGATTTTTGGACGCTGGCTAACAAGAAAATTTCATTAAAAATGTCATAAAATAATGCTATTTATCCCGGAAAGTTGTGCTATCTTACTGTTCTTGGGGTCGAGGAATCCATTTTTGATATTTATTTTTATTTTTAAGCGCCGCCAGAGGGCGCTTTCGTACATTTTTTTGGTTTAAATTGAATTTTTTGTCTTTTCACACGATTTCAGCTGTAGATTAAGAGCTATTGAGCTGAAATTTGGTATGCGAGCTTCTATCCACCAAGCGGAAATTGGGTTCTAAGATGGTCATTATCGAACGAAACCTACTCCCACCTCCCATACAAATTGTACCTTTTTTGGGGTCTGCCCCTGCGATCAAAAGCGGAAATTAAGAGCTATCGGAATGAAATTTGGTATGCGAGCTTCTATCCCCTAAGCGGAGATTAAGTTCTAAGATGGGCATGATCGAACAAAATCTACTCCCACCTTCCATACAAAATAAGCCTTTTTGGGGAAGTCCGTCTGTTTTTCCTCGCTATTACAACCGTAGATTAAGAGTTATCGAGCTGAAGTTTGGTATGCAAGCTTCTAACCTCTTAGAGAAAGTTAAGCTCTAAGATAAGCATGATCGGACAAAAGCTTCTCCTACCTCCAATGCACACTTTCCATATTTGGAGGTTTAAGGAGTTTTCGTCTGGTCTTGATCTTCTTAGAACTTAACTTTCCCTAAGAGGTTAGAAGTTTGCGTACCAAGTTTCAGCTTTATATCTCTTAATCTAATGCTGTAATTGAGAAGACAAGCAGACGAACACCCCCAAATAGGGCAAGTGTGTTTGAGAGGTGGTAGTAGTTTTTGTCCGATCATGCCCATCTTAGAACTTAATCTCTGCTTAGGGGATAGAAGCTTGCATACCAAACTTCAGCTCGATAGCCCTTAATTTACGACTGCGATCGCAAGGACAGACCTCAAAAAAGGTAAAAATAGTATGGGAGGTGGGAGAAGGTTTTGTCCGATCATGCCCATCTTAGAATTTAATCTCCCCTTGGTGGATAGTAGCTCGCATACCAATTTCAGCTCGATAGCTCTTAATCTACGGCTGTAATCGCGTGGAAAGACAAAAAATTCAATCTAAACCAAAAAAATGTACGAAAGCGTCCTCTGCCGGCGCTTAAAAATAAAAATAAATGTCAAAAATGAATTCCTCGACCCCAAAAATTTTAAGATACCACAACTTTCCGGGATAAATAGCATTATTTTATGACATTTTTAATGAATTTTTTTTGTTAGCCAGCGTTCAAATATCACCAACTTCACATGCTTGTAAAAAAAATCTCGCACTAAACTTAAGAAATCCCTTGAGGGTTTGGTTATACATAATGTCAACTTTCATTTTCTTTTGGTTTCTTCTCATTCCGATTTTGGTTGTTGCGCAGTGTTATTTTTGTCATAAATGTTGGAATTTTTAAAGCGTTCTGAACATACGTAATTAACTTGTAGATTTAAGCTGACACTATTAGGACAGTTACTGTGTTTTTCGTTGATTTTCTTATTAAGTTTGCCATCGTATTTGATGGAAATAAAAGATCGTGGAAGTGAAGTGCGTGTTCAACTTTGAAGAAAAATCAATACAAGAAGTGATTATTTGAATATTACGCCGCACAGTGGTCCGTTTCCATGATCTAGCGTAACGAAATTAAAATTTTCGACTTTCGAAATCTATTATACCATAATCTGATTTGACGATAACTAACTGTTCATTTAGCAAATCGATAACTTCCAAGTTTACAAATTTGCCATAATTGACTAATTGTCGGCTTTTAAAACAAGTGCAGATTGTGCTGAAAAATTGGGAAAACTCATATTGCTTAACATTTTTTGGATTTTCTTAAAAGATAAAGGTATGTAGTTTACGAAGGAAAAATGTATCTTGAGGTGCTAGAAAATTGTAGTAGAAATCAACACTTTTGTTTAACCCTTTTTGTGACCGATTTTCAACTTCTGTAGAGTAGAACTTAGTTAGCCGGTATCGGCCTGTGAAGAGACTGTTCTTTTATGTTAATATATTTCGGCTACTTTATGAAATTCCCAACATTTGCTGCTTTCAGTTGCTTATGCTCACTTTGTTGCAATTTTTAAGCAACATGTCGGTCAGCAATTGCAACCTATTTTTTAGTATGGCTGTCCGAGTCAGAGTGGAGTATTGACTCGAAATAAATTAATAATATCATTTAATATGTCTACAAATCTAAACAAAAAGAAAAAAAAATTGAAAAAAATAAAAAAAATTGTTTCCTTTGTTTTCCTTTTAGCAACATGTCGGTCAGCAATTGCAACTCGAAATAAATTAATAATATAATTCAATATGTCTACAAATCTAAACAAAAAGAAAAAAAAATTTTGAAAAAATTTTGTCAAAATAAAAAAAAATTTTGTCAAAAAAAATTTGTTTCCTTTGTTATATTATTCTAGAAAAATTTTAATATTGACGAAAATTTTATTATTTTTTAGTGATTAACAGGGCAACCGGAAATATGCTACAGCATGTTTTTTTACAACGAGATATTAACAAATGGGTAATGTATTTACATGTTTCATGGTTTTACAAGTGTTTTGAGACCTATTTGTTAGAGCATATTTTGGCATATTTTACCCATAAAGTAATATTTCGGCAAATTTTGGTTTTAGGAGCATAAATTAAAATAACCTCCTTTTTTAAAGCATAATTTGAATTTTTTATGCCATATTATTTTAAAAATATCCCTTTTTAAGCATATTTTATGTTTTTCACATTATTTTTTTGTTCGTAAAAACAAGTGTCTTTGCAACTTTGCTTTTTTAAAATGTAACAGCCAAATCTGCTACATGTTTTACACAACTGTGAAATGTTAAACGTTTATTTATCCTGTTTTTCGTGCTTTCTTATTCAATAAGTAAACAAAACATAAAAAAGAGGTGCTTTTCAACCACCACCGTATTCGACCTTGAAGCAGTTAGCTACTATGCCAACAATTATGAAGACATTTTAGAGGTCCTAAGTGCATTAAACGATGAGGATGCACAATCCATTAAAACTGCAAAGGATGTCTTGACAGACCCCAAACTAGATCTAACTTGATTTATATTGCTTCAAATTTCGGTTTTATTGCAAAACATATTACAAATTTGCAAACGTCAGGTCTTACGCTTATTGAACAAGTTCAGGTGAATGAAGACACTTTTACATTGATAGAGAATTAACTGATTCCGAAATAAATTTAATAGTAAACAAAATTGAATCAAATTTAGATTTTTGTTACTTTAATGTTAAATAAATTCATGTGATATTTTTTTAATTGTTCCTTAAATATTTATTTCTATTTTATTTTACTTACTCAACATTTGTGTATGTAAATTTACAAAAAATACTTACAAAGTCTGAATTTAAAATAATTTTTTTTTTAATTTTAAAGCTGTTTTTTACTAAATAAATAATAAAAATATTTCTAATCCATATGAAAAAAATTGTGTGACTTTAATTTTTTAGAGCATGTTTTTGTTGATTTTAAGGTAATATTTTGCCATTTTTCAGGTCATATTTTATGCGCATAAAACACGATTTTGAAGGCATATTTCCGGTTGCCCTGGTGATTAATTAAGTTACGCTAGATCAAGCAAATAGACCACTGTGCACCGGTAAGAATAAGCAGCAAAAGAAATTTAAAGAATTGTGTAAAATAAAATGAAAAATTTGTCGTAGTAAGAACTGATGAAATAAATGCGGAGCAAGAAGAGAGTGTATTTTTAACTTTTTAATTTATTTAAAGGATATAGTTCCAACGAATTATGTCCGCAGTCAGTATTTAAGAACTAGAAGTAGTTGGAACCAGCTACGTAGTTGGTATGCTAGAACTATACCAGTTGCTAGTACAGGGTTATGCAGAAGGAAATGAGTATATTTTCCCCAATAACAAGCCTATGTACAATTCGCCAGTTAAAAGCCTTTGAAGGTTAATTGACTCGGAACATGTTTACTTAGGAACTAACTATGCTACAGGTTCTGAACTAGTTTCATTTTCTGGCGCGTGGTCTAGAGGCATGTAGCAAAACTATAAAAATTTTACAAATTTGTACAGGAGATACCATAAGGGGCAGCACAACGTGTCCGTTTTTTTTGTTCAATCTACGTGTAATAAGCGGTTACCTTTGTGTCGGGCTTTTTATTGATTTTCCTTGGCTGCACATATGTGCTGAAATTGGGCAAACATATATAAAAAGTGCACCAAGTACCTTAATTGAATTATTTCTTGTGTATCGCACAATTGATAAGATTTTTTTATTAGTCATAATATAAGAATACTAGCTGACCCGGCAAAAATTGCTTTGCCATAAAATTTATTTCTAGTAAATATTTTGGTTGTGAAATAAAATATAACGAATGCGTAGTGTGTAGCAAATGGATCTATGAAATTGTTCTGTATGCAGAGCCTTAGGCTCTTTGTAGCCATTATATTTACAAAATTTGTGGGGTAGATCAGTGTATTCAGAATTAATTTCGAATGGTAGATTAAGCTTTTTATTCTCATCCATAACAGCTTTCCGTGCTTCATCTGCTCCTCTAATGAAGTCAACTGGCAGTTAAATTTCTAGATTTTTTAAATTTCTTTCGATGCAGGCATATGCACGAACTCCATTTTTTCAATTGAAGATATTGACAGTTAATTCGATAGAATGTTGTTCCGGTTTTGATAACCGCATCCGACGGCATAAATGACAATTGGTAAAGAATCAGAAGAACAGTGTGTTTTAAGATGATATACAATAATAGAGGTGATTGTTGAAGCTGAAAGGTCGCTATCAATCTCGGTCCACCAATAGTTTGTACATTGATGACTTGTTAGGTTATAAATATTAAAGTTGTAAACGTGGGGTCGTTGTTTGAAATAAATTGCGGATGCATTTATATTCGGGCATAGTTTTAAAGCTTATACATTAGACTGGTCGCATTTTTTATGGGGAATTTTTTTTAAATTTAATTGTGTGCGCTGTTTAAAATATGAGATTTGGTGTAAGAAATCATGTCCGAATTTTTCAGCTCAATCCGACGGTGCCTAATCGTGCCTAGTGGGGCCCAAAGTTCCCCATATTATAAAAACATCTATTTAAACAGATCTTTTTAGTTATACTAGTTGAAAAGCCGGTCCCATGGCTCCGTTACGATCTTCCGCAGAGAAAGTACTTTAAGTATGCCAAATTTCAACTTCCTATGTCATCAGATGGCTTCAGAAAGTTGCGGAAAGAATAGGACATACATACAAACATCCGGACATATTAAGAAATTATCTTATATATGAAAATGAATTGGTAAGGCCATCACGCATGGACCGATTCGACTAATTTTTTGTCACAATGTTCGTAATAGGCCGAGAATGTTTTTTATATAAAAAAAATGGCCACGCCCATTTTTACGCCCACTTTTTTAATATATCTAAAATTCCAATAAAACGCTCTAAAAATTTAATTTCTTTACAGATTTAGCTCTATAATGTTCTATATTGAAAATATAATAGGTTATATATTTTGTAAATTTTTGATTAAATGGGCGGAGTAGCGGCGAAACTACAGGTTCAAATTTTCAGATGAAATTTTTATTTTCGATTAGTGGGCGGTTGGCTTGTGGCAAACCTATATTTAAATCCTAGAGAGATAAAATTTGATATCACGATAGTACTCTCCAATACAATTATGAATATCCAGACGAAATTTTAATTTTCGATCAGTGGGCAAAACTGAATTTGAAATTTGATATATTTTCAATCAGTTGACATTCAGTGAATATTACTATTTCGCGAACAGTTCAAATTGACAGCGGCGGAATTAAAAAGTCTTCGGAGCATTTGTTTATTTTTAACTGTCATATATGTTCCTTATTGCAGCCCCTACCGTCAAGAGCTCTGTAAACGAAACCGTAGGTTCGAGCGAATTAACAGGCGTGTTAACTAACAGAGCCCAGCAGCGGAAAAGACGAGGCATTGTAAAAATATGCCTGCAAACATGCCTTCAAAGGCAGTTTGTTGACATTCAAATACGCCTTCCTTTTCCAGGCATGTATACAGGCTATAATAAGTCCTTCACTAAGCCTAACAAAAAATTCCATACCCATGCACATTTCGCTTCCCAAATGAGACCTGTAATGAGGCCTCTTACTAGGGTGAGAAAAGATCCCGCAGACATGCCTCTTTCCCTTCTAAAAACTGGCCTGTGAGCAGCCCTACTGTGTACCCCACAAAATACCATAGATGTGCACAAAGGGCATGCAAACTTTCTTGCCTTAAACAGGCCTGTTGACAGTACTATTAGTAGAAGGCAGAATTGACGTTCATAGCCATGCACTTGTCACTTCTCCGATTAGCCCTGTATACAGGCCTCTAAAGGGAAGGAAAGACAGATGCTGTTGTTTATGAAAACCACATGTTTGTTATTTGTCGTACAACAACTATATCACGTGATAGCCGAGTAGGTAGCATGCCCAACTATGAGTGCTGAGGTCGCGAGTTCGATTCCCGCTGCTGGAGTTTAAAAAAAATAGTTATTACAAATTGTAATAAATATTGTAGTAAAAATTTATAAAAAGTAGGAAATCATTTAATATGGAAATAATTCGCATATGTTTTTTTTTATTTAAGTCCTTCTATAAATGCTCTTTTGCAGGCCTGCAAGCTGGTCTGCAGTAGCAATGCCTCATAGAAGGCCCTTGTTATTAGGACTCCAAGCAGGACATACTAGACATGCCTACTGAAACGCCTTCAATGAGAAAGGGAATGTGCAGGCCTTGCCTGCCTATGACACCCTATGTTAATTTGAAATGAAGACTGCATTTGAAGGGTAGGGCTTCTGACTGCCTTTGCAGGCCTGTAAGAAGGCATGCAAAGCCCCATTTTTTGCTGCTGGGAGGTTGTATGCATGAATGTATGCGTGTATGTATGCATGTATATATGTATCGAGGTTCGCATGCAACAAAACTAAGAAGTGTAAAACATGAATGAAAATCTCAACAAATTCGTAAAATTTTGGTTGTTATGAATGGATAATGTACCAAATTATGTTTATATAAGGTACAAAGTGATTATATTGCGGAACAATTACTTTAAAATTGAAAATAAAACATTTCAGGTTGCGTGGTACGTTCTGCGATCACCTACTGAACATACTCACTAATCGTACATTTTGTTGTATACAACCCAACATATGATTCATTGTTTACAAAAATTCGCTCGAACCTACGGTTTCGGGCAACATTTTACACAAAATTTAACAGAGTGGCTTCTTGGATACTCTTTATGTATTGCTCTGTGCTTATTGGTTCCAATGTGTGAATGCTATACACTGGAGAGCGAAAAGTTATATACTCCACTGTATTTCGATGCAGATGTACCTAAGGGGTCATAATCCAAAAACCGAATATGAGGAATAAAGGAGAATCAAAAACAACACTTATATCCAAGAACAACAAAACTGTATTAGTTAAGTGTTTGTTTTTGGCATTTCTTTACATTTTGGGGTGATTATGAAATTAAACGCAGTGGTTCGGTCATTCGGTCTATTTATCAGGGTTTTTGGGGTTGAACTTTCTAAGGAGACCCAAGCCGCTATTACTGCCGATTTTAGCTCTCCAATGCTATTGCATTGCCTGTTGTTGGAGTACATTTTATGAACAAGTACACCCCCACATTTTCAATAGGGTTCATGTCATGGAAACAAGCTGGCCCCTCTAAGACTTCAACGTTGTCTAACCGAACCCAACCTTTAGTTTCCTTATTGGTGTGCTGAGAAATGTAATTTATCTCCCCGTTTCGCTTTAAGAAGAGCAATAAATTGATTTACAATTTGTCTCTCTGGAGTTCATACTCTTCGGGGTAATGCGACAGTTTGGAAAGGCCAGCCCAAAAATTTATTTTATCTATTTTCGCGAAATAGAAATATCCGTCCACTGATTGAAAATATTTAAAATTTCAATTTCAGTTCTGCCCACTGATCGAAAAATAAATTTCGTCTGAGTGAGTGTATTGGGAGTACGATTAATGGGAAATGTTTAATATGAACGAGAGAGAAGACAGTGATTCTAGATCTTCATCTTTGAGCTAATATTTCGTCTGCATATTCATAATTGTATTGGAGAGTACTATCGTGATAATCGTCTGCAAATTTGAACCTGAAGTGTCGTGTACTATCTGTGTACCAAATTTAATCACTCTAGCTCAAAAAAACGGTTTGACACGCCCACTCCGCCCATTTAATCAAAAATTTACAAAATATATAACCTATTATATTTTCAATACAGAACATTATAGAGCTAAATCTGTAAAGAAATTAAATTTTTAGAGCGTTTTATTGGAACTTTAGATATATTAAAAAAGTGGGCGTGGCAAATTTTCTCCGCCTACTACGAACATTGTGACAAAAAATTAGTCGAATCGGTCCATGTGTTCTCAAGTGATGGCCTTACCAACGAACAATAATTAATTTTCATATACAAGATAATTTCTTAGTATGTCCGGAAGCCATCTGATGACATAGGAAGCTGAAATTTCATGCTAAAAGTTTTTTCTCTGCGGAAGATCATAACGGAGCCAGATTTTTGATGTTCGTTCTATGGGACCGGCTTTTCAACTAGTATAACTAAAAAGATCATGATTTCTTACACCAAACCTCAAATTTTAAGCAGCGCACACACTTAAATTAAAAAAAAAATTGCGAACGGTCTATTGTACATCCATTGTAAATACACGACTTTGCCCCACTTTGACTGCAACTTTGTCCGAACGTTTTTCCAAGTGAGCGCGTTCTTTTTTAAAATATGTCCATTATATGCCTGAATCAGCATATTTAACTTAATTTCCCTTTGCACCCCATGAATGAGGTATGGGATAGCTTCTCGCGTTGTTGTGAATTAACACGCTTTCTAGATTCACAACTAACGTCACCTACTTGTTTATCGACGAATGCGAACGTCACTGTTTGAGAAGCTCTTACTAGACACGCCGATTGACTCGATACTTAATACTGCGAAGTTGCTGTCACCAACATTCGAGGGGAGCCGACAATGAAAGAATTTTTTTCCTTTTTTTTTTTCTTTTTTTTAAGATGACTGGAGCCGGGTTTGAACTTGCGATCTCCAGCATGGTAGTCGCGTGTTCTAACCACCATGCCACGGCCGGTCCCCCAGCATATGGTGTGCTTAAAATCTAACACAAATATCATACTCTCCATTTTATCCAGCTTTGTAAAATACGCTTTCAAAAATTGTTTCTTTTTACAATAGTATTACATTACTCAAAATTCTGACGTGCTACAAAAAAACACCGAGACACATATATCTTTACTGTTAGCCTAAATTCACAATCCGGTAACATTTATCTTCTGTACTCAAAAAAATTTGATTTTGTCGTACTGTGTAATAAATTGTATTTATATGTCATAAATTGTTTAGAGCGGCTTAAATTTACGTGATAAAACTTCATCCTAAATTTGTATAAGACCATATTTTTAATAGTTTTTAAATTGTTTATTATTATTGACTCTTAAAAGCACAAGACATTGTTAAACCTAGTACTTATAGTATTTTTTATGTACATTAGAGGGATCGCAGTGATATCAAAAAAAAAATTTCCATAATTTTGTCTTTGCAGATTTTACGGTAGCCAAAGTTTGAGCACGATTGGAGTATGTCATCTAATGCCGCTTGGGGCTTGAAGTTTCGAAGCACCAGTAGCCACATTTGGAGGGCTTTGATTTGACATAACTCAATAACAATTAGTCCCACATTTCACATTTCATTTTATCTATTCACATATCATTTCTCTGCATAATCAATAGTTTCGCAGATATAAATAAATTAATGAAAATAAAAATTTTCCGTTTTTATTACTTTTTATACCCTTCACCATGCGCATGTACAGAGTGAAGGGTATATTAATTTATTCTTTCATTTGTAACGCCCATAAGGAGGCGTGGTAGGTATGACAATATATATATATATAAATGATCAGCATCGGAATCTGAGTCGATTTAAAGGTGACCGTCTGTCTGTCCCCGCGATTACAGCCGCAGCTTAAGAGATATATTGCTGAAATTTGGAATGTAAGCTTTTTTTCCTCAAAGCGGAGGTAAAGTTCTAAGATGAGCCCGATCGGTCAAAAACTTCTCCCACCTCCCATACAAACTCCCCCTTTTTCGGGTCTTTCCCTGTGATTACAGCCGTAGTTTAAGGGCAATCAAGCTGAAATTTTGTATGTGAGCTTCCCTACACTAAACGGAGGTTGAGTAGTAAGATGAGACCGATCGGTAAAAAACTGCTCCCACCTCCCATACAAAATTCTACTTTTTGGGCGTGTCCGTATGTAAGTCCCCGCGTTTACAGCAGTAATTAAAGAGCAATCAAGCTGAAATTTTGTATGCAAGCTTCCCTATACTAAGCGGAGGTTGAGTAGTAAGATGAGACCGATCGGTCAAAAACTACCCCCACCTCCCATACAAAATCCCTCTTTTTGGGGGTGTGCGTATATCAGTCTCCGCGATTACAGTAGAAATTATAGAGCAATCAAGCTGAAATATTGTATGCAAGCTTCCCTACACTAATCGGAGGTTGAGTAGTAAGATGAGACCGATCGGTAAAAAAATACTCCCACCTCCCAGACAAAATTCCTCTTTTTGGAGGTGTCCGTATTTCAGTCTCCGCGATTACAGCAGTAATTTAAGAGCAATCAAGATGAAATTTTGTATGCAAGCTTCCCTACAATAAGCGGAGATTGATTAGTAAGATGAGACCGATCGGTCAAAAACTACTCCCGCCTCCCATATAAAATCTCTCAATCTGGGGGTGTCCGTATGTCAGTCTAGGCGATTACAGTAGAAATTATACAGCCATCAAGCTGAAATATTGTATGCAAGCTTCCCTACACTAATCGGAGGTTGAGTAGTAAGATGAGACCGATCGGTAAAAAGCTACTCCCACCTCCCGTACAAAATTCCTCTTTTTGGGGGTGTCCGTATTTCAGTCCCCGCGATTACAGCAGTAATTTAAGAGCAATCAAGCTGAAATATTGTGTGCAAGCTTTTTTGCCCTAAATGGATATTTAGTTCTAAGATAAGAACGATTGGTCAAAAAGTACTCTCACCTCCCATACAAACTCTTCTTTTTGGGGTCTGTCCCTGCGATTGCAGTCGTATTTTAAGAGGTATATAGCTGACATTTTGTACGCAAAATTCAATCTCTAAGAGGAGGCTACTTTCTAAGATAAGCAATGTCGGTCAAAAACTACTCCCACCTCCCATTCAAACTCTACCTTTTTTTGGGTTGTCCGCCTAATTGCCCCCGCGATTTCAGCCGTAGGTTAGGAAATAGCGAGCTGAAATTTGATATGCAACTTTAATCCTATAACAGGAGCTTACGTTGTAATATGAGCAATATCGGACGAATACATTTTCCACCTTCCATACAAACTCGCCCTTTTTGGGGGTGTCCGTCTGTATGTCCCTGTAGTTTATGAGCTTTCGGGCGGAAATTTGGTATGTCCAGAAGCAGAGATTAAGTTGTAAGATAAGCAACATCGGCTTTAAACTACTCCCACATCCCAAACAAATTTCCATTTTTAGGGAGTTACAAAATTCATAAAAATATTCTTCAACTCATAAACTTATCGGTAAATCGAATAAAATCGATAAAAATTATTGACAAAAAATGGATGTGTGAAGCTAAAAGTAACGTCCACTTCTCAACAACTACCCTTTTTTGTGGTACAAAGTTTAATAAAATATACTTGTAGTGCAAATAAGCAGTTTTATCACCATTTTTACAAATGGTGAAGGGTATCTGAGCTTCGGCATAGCCGAAGATAACTGCCTTACTAGTTAAAAAGCTCGACAAATTTCAAGGAACTCCTTAACATGATCAAAAATATTACGTCTTCAAATTTGCATCTGTAGTAGCGGGAGCTGTCATATTTTCTCCGCCTATTGAACCAAAATGACAATTTTTTCTAATTGTGACTGTAAGCAGACGAAAATTTAAATCTGTTTTTAACAAAATCTGACGATATGTCTACATTGCACAATAGGTTAAACAGGTACCAAAACTGTGCTTAAGTCCAATTTTCCAAATACAAATATTGCACTCTTCTTAATGCTTTTTTGTACCGAATACTCCAAATTAACTAAGTTAGTTTTTTGTTTTTGGTTAATATTAAATTCCGTTTGGCATCACGCAGTCAAAGACATTGCATTGTAATCACTTAATACATTTTGTGAAAAGCCTGTATTGCTTTCAGAGATTCAATTGCTTGTTTAAATAATTTTGTGAGTTAAAAGGAAGAAAGTGAAAATGGAGAACAATATACTAAGTAAATGTTTATGTTTCTTGTTGAAAAATGTGATAAATTTGTTTGATTTGCTTGAAATAAAGCATAGATTGGCAGAAGCACTGCACGGCGCTTTTGTTCTCCCACATTGCCCACACATACATATTGAAAAAGAGTAAGCAAAATCATTTATTCTAGTTCTAGCAGTCGATCGTGGTGGTTGTTTAACTGCACGTTAATATGTTGCTTAGCGTACAATCAAAAAATGAATGACAAGTGGGAGAATGATTTTTTGTTGTTATATATATGGGTAATTCCAGCCTTAAAAGCACTTTGAATAGGGTCCCGTGGAGCTATTATGTAAAAAAAGGTGTCATATTAAAAAAACTACAATCCAAGATATTAACAAAACACATGCCTACGTTAAGCTACGCGAAATAGAAGTGAGTTTTATGTAAGTTGTTGAAATTTCGAAAGTCTGCGTGTTGTTTACGATTTAGTATAAGCACTTAATTATTTCATAAAATGGACCAATAGCGCTTTAAAAATATATTTTTATTGTGCAAATGTGTTCCTCTGATTTTTAACCACGAGGTAATAAAGACATACGTTATGTGACAAATATTCCCATAGCTGTGAAATGTTTAAAAAAATTTAATTATAATTTGCGAAACTAGGGAATATTATGAAGTTTATATGCCAATTAATTAAAATCAAAATTTTGCTGCTACCGGACCTTTTTTGTACCATTATTGGAGCTATTTTGTTGTAACTAAAATTTGATGATAAGAGTGGACTTGTATCATCATAAAAAATATTATACATATTAACATTTAAAAATGGCGACCAGCACATGAATGCATTTTGTCAGCATGCTAAATCAAAACGGAAATTAAGAAAAGCTTTGGACATTTTAATTAAATAAATTTAAAGTATTCGTCGTTACCAATACAAGTCGGAAAAAATTGTTTGCCAACTTTTAATTTTTCGATAACGGTTGACATTTCTGTGGAATACCCATAAATAATATGGGCAAGGCCACCGTTAGTAACGTCACGCTCGTATACATATTTTGAACAATATCTTTACTAAATACAATTATTTCTCCCACTTTGAGAGCGGCATATGAAAGTTCTCGTCATAAATGTTGTTTAATACGCAGAGAATTTTGCTGTATCTCGTTTTGTTGTGAAGTTATGACCATTTTAAGCCGTCAGTAACGTCACCGAATTTTGGAAGTGTGTTTTGAGGTTACTGAACGTTTGTGTAAAAATTAGCGAATTGAAAAGAGTTCATGTTTATAATTGCCCAGTATTTAAAAAAGGAAGGATTAGCGAATTAAAAAGAGTCAATGTTTATAATTGCCCAATATTTAAAAAAGGAAGGATGAAAGATGATTTTATCCAAAAGGTGGGCTTAAACTTTATGTTTTAATCACGTAAACGCCATAAAAGCAGCGTCAGTAACGTTACGCAAAAATGTCAGTAACGTCACACGAATTTCGTTAGGATTTCGGGTCTTTTTTTTCTTGGGTTAATAGAGGGTCCTAAAAGGCCAAAAATCGTCGTAGAGAATTTTTTAGATGCAACCTGGGAAAATATTAAGACAAAGCCGTGCGAAATAATCTCATAAAAAAAATTGTAGTAAATCGGGCTTGCCCTTTAGAGCTGATTTTTGTATGATAGAGTGTTAGTTAATTTCATTATCTCTTAAATGATTTTTGCGTTTGCGAAAATTGTGGCCGTATCCAAAACGGTGTTAATTTTGTTAAACTCTTCTCCAGCAACGTCCGCAACTAATATTTGCGATTGTGTATGTTGGAACGCCTCAACGAATTCCCGTGCACTGTTTACTATGCAGTGACAAACTTTTATTTGATTGAGTATAACACACTTTACTGTGGCTCCGATTTTGTCTACGCACTCTTTTCCGCAGTTCCATACTGATATTTGCTATGAATTTGTTTTTAAACTGTGATGAGTTCAGTATTTCTTCCTCTTTTCTGTTAGCCCTCAATTTTTTCATTGCTTCGACCTTTTTATACCATTACCCTTAGGGATGAGGGTATATATCATTTGATTTAATACATAGAAGGAGTCACTTTAGAACCGAATTCGATGCATGACTATTTAAGTCGTTTAAGCCATGTCCGTCTGGCTGTCCGGCTGGTGTGCACGATAACTTTCGAAAGACGCTACCAAATGTTTTGAAAATATCCACGAGTTAATATTTCCCCAAAACTACTAACGGTATTGCAAATGGCCTACATGGCCCCGCCCCTTCTGGTACCTCCAATACAAATACATTATTCCGCCCACTTTAGAAATCGTGTTATAATATCAATACAACCAACGGGATCGTACCCAAATTCTGTACATAGTAAAGCTATAACAGGATAAAGTTTTGGAGAAAAATTGGAAGTCTAGCCACGCCCCTTCTAGTACCTCCCATACAAATGTACCACTCCTCCCACGTAAGAGATGGAGTTTTAATATCGATACACTCGACACGATGACAACCAAATTCTGTATTTGGTTAAGCTATAACAGGACAAAGTTTCGGAGAAAAGAACTGAAAGTCTAGCCGCGCCCCTTATGGTACCTCCCATACAAATGTACCACTCCGCCCACTTTGGAAATCGGAAATAATATCAATATAACAGAAAATTTTATGTTTTACTGATGGTGGGGGTATATGTAAGTCGTGTTGCCCGACTATATCAAATGATATATACCCTCATCCCTAAGTTGATGGTATGAAAAGTAAAAAAAAAAAAACTAAAAAAAATTCGTCAGAAACGTCACGCAATCTTTTTTTGCAAAAATACCCTGCTATATGCAAATAATCCTTCGTTTAAGCATTAATTATGAAAGTACTTCAAAAGTACTCAAAAAAAATCAGCTCATCCAACCTCTTTTCTTAATAGTTAATGCATAAAAAAACATTTTATAAAAATTGTCAGTAACCTCACCATTTATTTGCGGCTGATTACTATAAGCCCTCATTGGTCCAAAAGCCAAGCCTTGTACACAAATTTGCTTTCTAATCAATAGATTGATTTATTTTCTATCCAACAAAAAGTAATCATCTGCCTAAAGTATAAAAAAATAACAACAAAATTTGCCTTTTTTGCTGATATTAGTATATTTTCCAAATACACCTTGCACGTGCCACTTATGAAAAGGATGTAAAATGTCAAAGCAGACACAAATTTGGCACTGGCATACAGTGCTGCCAGATTTAACACATATTTGACATTTGAAATGTAAAAAAAATTTTGGACCTTGTGACAGAAAAAAAAATCTATGTGGTTTCATTTTTCGTGGCCTTGCCGATATTCTAAATTTTCCTTATTCTATTCAGAAATGTTCGTATTTCAAATCTATATTTTGTTTTCTTTTATTCAATGTTTGAAAGAAAAAACGCCGCGTAATGGGTATTTAAATCGAACTCAACATTTTTCGCACATGTACAAAGTCAAAATACGGTGAGATTTGTGTGCCGGTTCCTGAAATAAAGCCACATTTTTATCATAACGTTAAAGGTGATGCGATTGTTTATGTAAATGTAAATGTAACATCGTGTAAGCTTTGAAAATTTCGGCGAAATCGGTCGATTGAATGTAATCACAAATAAACATTTGGGTATTTCCAGCGGCAGGATGGACGATTTCATAGTAAAAATATATATATTTAACATTTTGTTTCTGTTTCTTTAACTTTTCGAGAAAACTACAAAATAAGAAAAAAATCGTGCGTCCGCAACGCTAATAAATACCCATATTGAAATGTTATTAAATGTTATCTATATATATAAAAGGCTTGGGTGACTGACTGATCACTCCCCAGCCCAAATGGCTAAAGCTAGAACCGTAAAATTTAGAATGTAGGTTTCTTTTATGACGTAGGCGCGCACTAAGAAGGCATTTTTGGAAATTCGGACTGCAAGGGGGTAAAATGGGCATGACACCGCCCCATACAACTGTAATTTTAAAATGGTTGCATCTTTTACACCATTATAGGTACGAACTCCAGATTTGGTACGT
This sequence comes from Muscina levida, assembly GCA_964034835.1. Taxonomy (NCBI): domain Eukaryota; kingdom Metazoa; phylum Arthropoda; class Insecta; order Diptera; family Muscidae; genus Muscina; species Muscina levida. The sequence continues at coordinate 101,456,386 of OZ035883.1, read as the reverse complement.
ATATCGGTCGTATAAGAAAAAATAATTTTTGTTTATATAAAGTGGACGGTGCCACGCCTCTTATTGAAAAATTGTTATACTGGCCAAATAAATGGACCGATTGTAATGAAATTTTCACTGTGAGGTTCTGTCCGCAGGGCCTCTATCATAGGCTACATAAAAACAAAATTAGACAAAGGGGCGTGGCACCGCCCACACAAACCGAAATTTCAATCGGTCATATCACAATAGCCATTAGAGGTATGAAGATGAGATTTGCTACAAATGTTACTGATACAAAGAGGAATACGTCTGGCTGGAAAATGGGCGGTGCCACTCCCCTTTGGAAAAATCGTTATCCCGGTGAAATAAATGGGCAGATTGCAACAAAATTTTCACTGTGTACCACTGTCAGCGGCTACATAAAAAAACATAATAAGACAAAGGGGCGTGGCACCGCCTTCACAAACCAAAATTTTAATCGGTCATATTTCACAGGCCGTTAAAGGTAAGAAAAAATTAGCATTTGGTACATGGTGGATAATGTATCTCTGGGAAATAGGCGGTGCCACACCTCTACTGGATAAACTGTTAGTCAGTCATATAAATATAATGATTGTAATAACAGGCAGAAAGGGGATAAAACTGGTACCATCACCCAAATCAAAAGGCTAAATCTATAATCGTGTATGATGATGATTCCTATAGAATTAGAGGGAGTACCAGTCCATTAAAGATGTGCGTTACGAATGTTTCTTTTGAAATTCGTACTTTTAGGTATAATAAGGTACTAAAGCGGTACAATCACTCAGACTAATGGGATAAAGCTACAATCACATATATGGGATGTTTGTTCGTCTTATAATGATTTTACCTGTATTGCTTAAATTCATAACAAGATTCATTGTAAGTATGGGTGCAGCAACGCGAGCCGGGAAAGCTAGTAAATATATATATAAATGGAAATTATATTAAATAGCCAATTTCAGACGTTATCGAATAAAACCCTATTTTTTAGGTTATTGCGTTTAAAAAAAAGCGGAGTTATTTGAAACTTGGCTTAACGAAAATTCAAAGCAAGAAAATCAGAATAAACTTTTGCCTTTTCTGTAAAAACGTGGGCTACACAAGGTCCCAGTCAGTTTGAATTATATTGCTTTATGCAGTAGAACGTTTTCAGGAACTATATTTCTGGTTGCCTATTACAACTACGGTCCATTAAATATTCATACACTTAAACAAATATTTAAAAATAATTTACTTGTAATGGCTATTTGGAGAAGAAACAGCAGAGTAGCGGCATAAAATATACATAGCCCATAGACTGCATCACGTCCGCAAAACTAGCCGCATCAATTACCTGTTAGACGTATTTAATAAATACTATAGATCCATTCATTTCGACAACATTTATAAATAGACGCTTACAAAAACGAAGCGTGCTTTTTGACAAATCAGCTCCACAAAGATAAACAGACCCAAACATTGTGAAAGACATAATGGTAATTTTCTTTAAATTAGGAAATGAATCCCGTTCATCTGAGAAATTTTCTGAAATGCTTCCTTTAAAATAATGTTTGGTTTAAATCTAGTTTACGGACATAACTTCGATTTTGCCCAAAATTTTCTTACAGAGATATTTTACTATCCCTAGTAAAAAAACAAGAAAAATGTTTGGAGCCAAGTCCATATTTCCCGTGTTATGGGGAATACTGCCAGAAAGTGGACAAAGAGAAAGGTGATGTCATTGACAAAACATGAACAACGATATGCGTTTTGATTTGAAAGGGTGCACGAACAAAAAAATTTTACGATTTCTGAAATCATTAATGTACTTGTATGCGTTGTTTGCAAAATAAACAAATACGTGTAATATTATATGAAAATCCTATACAAATTCAACTTTTTTGTTAGAATATGGTGATAATGGCACTATTAAAAGCCAACATTTTCTGAACCCATGGGGATGAATTTTCAAAAGTATGTTTTATTTTGATTTTAATTACCCTTTTCCGAATTTATTATTTCAACAATTTGAAATAAAAATAAAAAAAATTATTGGAAATTTCCCGATTACGAACAATTTGTGCATGGGTTGTTTGGGCGGAGGGCCATGGGCTTTGCCGATTTGGATGAAACTTGGCACCTATTATTTGTTTATTCTAGGAGGTATATGTTTCAAATTTTAACACTTTCGCTTGGATAGGAAAAATCTATACGACAAAATCGATTTTATGCAAAAACTCGATTTGGATTGTATAAACGGTGGACGGTGGGCGTAGCTGCTTTTGGTAAGAAATAAATGTTTTTTCTTAACTTAGTTGATATAATGCTCGGTGCAAAATGTATGAAACCATCCGACTGTGGGCCACTTTGTTCTTTTAAAGATAAAGCAGCAACTTCCATTGTTCAAGCGATCTTTTACTAAAAATGGTTTTGTGTTTTATTTGCGACCTTCACTGGCAAGTTACTTACGCGGCAAAACCAAATTAATTTTATGCTCTGCCTTTTGCAGCTATTCTTAAAGAGGGAAACTGGAATAACGCAAATTTAATATTTTGACTTTAATTTTTTTTTTTTTGGCCGACCACTGTGCAATGGTTGACTTTTAATTTTATTGATTGCGGAGCCTAGGTAGATAAAATCATTTACCACTTCGAAATTGTCATCAACGCCTTTGTTGAATATCATGCCACTCATGTTTACTGCAGTTTTCCTCAAAATCGTCTACATCACTATGTTAAAGAAGTCACACGATAGGCCGTAGTTTTGTTTTAGGACTCGTCTGGTATAGAATAGCTTCATAAGGCCTTGCCAGTCTTCACTGAATACTTCGTGTCAGTCGGTGTCATTCTATAAAGGCCGGATAGAGCTGCCGAAGGCAGTTTTATAGTCTGCAAAAAGATAGTACTTGTCGATCTGTTTCTCTTGGGGTTTTTTTCAGGATTTGCCGATACGGTAGCCAGAACTACTTTTTTTAGCAGTACATGTACTGTTTTTTTGTTAATGTACTTTTTTATGCACAACACGTAAAACAGTACGCAAAAGTACTTTTTTTAACCTCTTACTGTTTTTTATTTTACTGATTTTTTGAACCAAATACGATTCATGACTTTTTAAGCCATTTGTGCCATGTCCGTCTGTCTGTCCGGCTGGTACGCATGATAACTTTCGAAAGACGAAACCAAATGTTTTGAAACTTTGCACAAGTTGATATTTCCCCAAAACTACCTATTGTTTTGAAATTGGGCTACTTTGCCACGGCCCTTCTGTTACCTCACATACAAATATACCATTCCGCCTACTTCAGAAATCGAGTAATAATATCAAAATAACTAGCGCGATCGCGCCCAAATTCTGTATTTAGTAAAAGTAAATGGGGATAAAGTTTTGGAGAAAAAACTGGTAGTCTAGCCATACCCCTTCAGGTAGAAATCGAGTAATAACATCAAATTACCCAACGCGATCGTGCCTAAATTCTGTATTTGGTAAAACTATAGCAGGATAAAGTTTTGGAGAAAAAACTGAAAGTTTGGCCACGCCCCATCAGATACCTCCCATACAAATGTACCACTCCCCCCACTTTAAAGATGGAGTAATAATATCAATACACTTAAAACGATCGTGCCCAAATACTGTATTTTGTTAAGCTATAACAGGAGAAAGTTTTTGAGAAAAAAACTTTATCCTGTTAAAGTTTTGGAAAACCAGTACAGAAAATTCAGTCAGTTAAACTGACTGAGAAATACCGTCACCCAATATAAGATATTGTTTAAGTCTTGTGTTATTGAAATTAACCGATTTGAAATTAAAACCAGTTAGAAAGTTTCAGTCGGGCAACCCGACTTACATTTACCCTTACCCTCAGTAAAATAAATAATTTTCTTTATATTGATATTATTACTCGATTTCGAAAGTGGGCGGAGTGGTACATTTGTATGGGAGGTACGAGAAGGGGTGTGGTTAGGCTTCCAGATTTATTCTCCATAACTTTATCCTGTTATAGCTTTACTAATTACAGAATTTGAGCACAATTGCGTTGGGTGTACTGATATTATTACTACATCCCTAAAGTGGGCGGAAAGGTACATTTGTATGGGAGGTACTTTATATAAAAAATGAGAAGTTTAGCGACGCCCCTTCAGGTACCTCCCATACAAATTTACCATTCCGCCGAATTTAGAGATGGAGTGATAATATTAATAAATCCAACGGGATCATACCCAAATTATGCATTTAGTAAAGCTTTAACAGGATAAAGATTTGGAAAATAAATTTGAAGTCTAGCAACTCCCCTTCTGGTACCTCCCATACAAATATACCATTCCGACCTCTTTAGAGATGGAGCAGTAATATCAATGCACCCAACGTGATCGTGCCTAACTCTGTATATAGTAAAGCTAAAGTAAAGTAAATTGTGGAGAGAAAAACGTTAAGTCTAACCACACCCCTTCTGGTACCTCTCATACAAATGTACCATTTCGCCCACTTTAGAGATGGTGTTGTAATATTAATACACCCAACGTGATCGTGTCCAAATTCTATATTTAGTAAAGCTAAATCAGGGTCAATTTTGGAGAGAAAACTGAGTCTAGCCACGCTCTTCTGGAACCTGCGTAAGTCGGTTTTCCCGGCTGAAACTTTCTTACTGGTTATATAATAAAATGTTTTGTACATTTTGTTTACAACGTTGGTATTGTTTGAGAAAGCAGAACTTGAGACATATCCGTCTGTCTGGCTGGCATGATAATTCGAGTAAATCCATATAAAAATTTAACACTGTTAATAGTTTTCTAACCGAAGCTGGCAAAAAAGCTCCAGCCTATTTACAATCCCCCATACAAATGTTACATACAAATGTTACAAATTGTTACAATTTATTTGTTACTTATATTAAGCGCCTATTTCAAAAAGGCTGTGTGATGCTTTAAACCCTTTCGCAATAACTTGTGCAATTAAAATGGATTTACTAACTACATTTATATGTATGTACTCTTTGCAAATACGTTTATGACAAGATTTTATTTGTTTACATTGATACTGTTCCTTATTGAACTAACTCTCAAAATATGTGGTTCAATATATTTTTACGTTTTTATTGAAAATGTACTGTCTTTTTTCCTTAATTTTGCTATTTTTTGTCCACATAAGTACAGTTTTTCCGGCTTTAATATCTGGCAACCCTATTTGCCGTAGTGTGATGTATCTGGTCTGTTGTTTATTTAAAATCTTTACTAGACGTGGCGTTAGGCAAGGCTACCTGACATGCGATGCCTTAAACATACATATGAGGATGATAATGAAGAAAGCTGCAGTACACACGCGTGGCACGATATTTAACAGAAGCTACATGCTACTTTTGCACTATTCATATAGACATGATTGGTTTGAAACTGCAAGATTTGGCTTCAGCCCTCTCAGATATTTAAAAAGAATCAGCCTACATGGGCCAAACGGTGAACGAGTAAAAAAACAACGCCGTCAATTTCAACGAACCTACTCGTTTGGGACGCTGCACTATGGTCCAGCGGATCACTTTTCTTGGCCAAAACTATTTGAATGCAAAAAACGCATTAATTGTGGGGTTAAATAGTAAAACTAGGCTATTTTTTACAGCTACATTAAATTATCTATCTTATTCTGAATTTTAAATCCGAAAAGTGTGCACTAAGTTCAATATTTTCATATAAAATAAAATACTTGCGTAAGAAGGGTCAGTCTGCTTCTTTTTCGAGGGCCAATCAGGTTTCGTTTACAATGTCATGACAAGTCAAAATGGACAAACTGCTTCGCCAATCATTAAATCATTCTTAACTCTAAACTAATAAAGATAAAATTATACTAATTAAGTATATTTAGAAGAAATCCATAGCCTCCAACGTGCAGTTTCCAATTCCCAAACACATTTTTTTAAAAAAGAATATATATTTCAAATTTTTTGCCTTATTATCAATATCATCAATGTAGGACTAGGAGGAGTATAAAAATAATTACATACATATTTAAAATTTCCAAAATCCTTTAAAAAATAAAAGTTCTTTAATAAGGAAACGAAACCTTCAGAGAAAAAAGTGACGTTACTTTACAAAAAACTCTAAAAATTAGATTTTTGTGATTCAGTATTATTTATTGGCTTTTGATTCCAATGTTCTTTTTCCCCAACAATAATTTATTTTTTTTTAAAGAAAAGTTACTGTTTATTTTCCTCCTAATTCTATGTAATCATGAGGAATGTAAGTGCAAAGTAGAGGCAGATTGAAACAACTTTTGTTATGTTTGGGTATAAATATGGAACTACCACAGGCCAAACTGACAGATTTGCCTTTTTTAATTAGAAGAAATATTGTTATGTAAAAAGGGTCACACTGTACTATGTTGTTATAATTTATTATTTGAAAATGTACACAATTACCATTTCTAGAACCAAATATTTTTTGGAAACAACAGATTTACTCTTCTTACGCAGCACCCTCGGTATGTTAAATATATTGTTCTAATTAATGCTTTCCGAGCCGATTTTGCTGCTGCTGTCAGAACACATAAACTTGATTGAAACAATTTTAAATTCCTATGACACTTTGTCCACTTTGCTGCCGAATTAATACAAAAAGGCCGCATTTTTTCAGATAGCTGATGGCACACATCTACTTTAATATCTTCATCTGTACCTTTTAGTGCAACATATTTTAACAGAAAGTACTTTCCACCTCCTCTTTTCTCTTTTGTCAACCAAATATTAAAAATATCAAGATTTTGCAAACAGAGGTTGCCTGAGAGAAACATTTTTTTCTTAAAAAGTGCACGTTATACTTTGGTAAAATGTTTAAAACTATCTTCTGCAATTTCGGATTTTTTTATGTTTAACATTTTTAAACAAAACTTTAAAAGCTTCAATGAATTTAAAAATGTTAAAAAAAGATTACATTTATCCCAATACATATGTGCAATTTTTGCAACAACGTTTTATCATTTTAAACTTTTTTTTTTATTATATTATCAAAATACTTACTGTCACCTTCGTTATCCATAATGTTGGTTTCACTAGACATTGTTCTTATTGTTCTTTGGTGCAACTTAAAGAAAACACCAAAAAAGGGCCCACGAAATTCTGTTTACAAAATCTCTGAGAATGTCAACTTTGGTGGTTTCTAACATAACGGTAAACTGCCGTTCTCTAAAACAAAATATGTTTTTGTTGCCTCTGAGTGTTTTCTATTAAGATTATGGTTAAAATAATTCATTTAATGATCCTAAAAAAATGAGTTTTGGCCAAGAAAAGTGGTCTGCTGGACCACCGTGCGCTGTGTGAACGTTGACGACTACAACTTTGAAGTAGAAGATGTTCTTTTCTATCTCTTTTCCAGCTCAAAAACTTTTCGGGAATGAATTTGCTGGACGCCGCAGAAGAGGGCTACCAAAACTCAAAACCTTAGAGAACTTCGTGCCACTAAGAATAAAATCAGCCTATATAAGTTACTAGTGGGCCCGGCAATGCTTCGCTATTGCATCTTATTTTTTTTTTAAAAAATGGGCGTAAAAGTGGGCGTGGTCGAAAAAAGTACCCTATAAGTCATGCCAGAGTCTCAGAGGTTTGGTCTTCTATAAGGTACAAACAAACAAATATTCCATTTTATATATATAGATATTAGGCCGGGTCGATTTGTGTGGAGGCAAAAAAATCGCCCATGGCTCAGTGAAAATCGTATTCTAGGGATCAAAATAAGAAACTTTGCCGAAGGAACCATACCTCTAAAACGAATTCTACTACCCCCCAACTGTTGACTTTTGTCCCGTAGGGTCAAGTTTTGAAAAATACCACTTTGACCCATTTAGAGTGCCCCAATCGAGTCCAAATGTATGACCGACCCCCACTAACTTTGGAGGGCCGATCCACCAATGCCAATGGCACAACCCCTGGAACTCCCCTGGGGGGTTCCCCATACAAACATTTCAAAAAATCACAATTTTTGGCACTTTATTTTATTATTTTTTATTTATTTTATTTATTTTTATTATTTTATTTATTTTTTCTCTTTAGAAATTTATTTATTCAGAACATATGTAAAAAAAATTAATTTAACTTAGTAATAGAAAAGAAAATAAAAAAGTTACTGTTCGAAGTCTTTTTTGCTTTCAAGTCTGGGCAATTTCGCACGGCTCTCTAATGTAAAGTAATTACAGATAATTCATATTATGCGCATTCGGAAAATATCTTGTTATGAATGTTGTTTGATGATAGCAAAGAAAAGCGCGACTGTGCTATCAAGATAATTCTACGCTATCGAACCGATGTTGACGACCCAACTGGACTTAGAGCTTATAAAAAACCAGATATAAACTTTTATTGCACAAGTTACACGGAAATGATCAATATGGATGACATAAATGACGTTTTAGAACCACCATTCACGCGAAGCATTCCATACGATACTTTGAAAGAATATTTAAATCAAGATGATCCGCCGTTTAATGATCCAAAAATTCCATCACACATACAAGGAACAGAACGAAAAGTTCAATTGATAGCTAGCGTTTCCAAACGTGTTATACCGGAAAATGTAGATTCTGTTATGGCGACGACATTAGAGAGCCGTGCGAAATTGCCCAGACTTTCTTTTCTATTACTGAGTTAAATTAATTTTTTCTTTTACATATGTTCTGAATAAATAAATTTCTAAAGAGAAAATATAAATAAAAATATCAAAACGAGAAAATATAAATAATATAATAATGTTTGTATGGGGAACCCCACAGGGGAGTTCTAGGGGGTGTGCCACTGGCATGGGTGGATCGGCCCTCCAAAGTTAGTGGGGGTCGGTCATACATTTGGACTCGATTGGGGCACTCTATATGGGTCAAAGTGGGATTTTTCAAAACTTGACCCTACACGACAAAAGTCAACAGTTGGGGGGTAGTAGAATTCGTTTTAGAGGTATGGTTCTTTCGGCAAAGTTTCTTATTTTGATCCCTAGAATACGATTTTCACTGAGCCATGGGCGATTATTAAATCGACCCGCCCTAATAGATATACTAGCTTTCCCGGCTCGCGTTGCTTCACCCGTACTTACAATGAACCCTCTTATGACTTTAAGCAATACAGGTAAAATGCCAACGCTTCATATGACAAACGAATACCCCATTTATGTGATTGTAGCTTTATCCCATTGGTCTGAGTGATTGTATCGCTTTAGTCAATTTTTATGCATTTTAAAAGATATATTCGTATCGCACAACTAAAATGGAATTTTGAAAAACCCCATTCGACAGTTCTTTAATTCTATAGGAATCAATTCTATATACATTTTATTAACTCTACCTTTAGGTATTTGATCTAGGTGATATCATCAGTTTTATCCCTTTTTCGGTATTTTTACAACTTATGCACGAATTTTAAAATTACTTCACATCGCACAATTTTTGAGACTATACCTTTAGCCGTTTATTACCAGTTTTATCCCTTTTCAGTACTTTTTACCCCAAAAAGGTAAGAATTTCGAAATCCCTCCTTGCTTCGTTCTAATTCCATAGGGAGCAAGCCTATATAACTTATCATGATTACATCATTAGCCGTTTGGTCTGGGCGACATTTTTATCCCCTTATCGATTTTTTTACCCAGAAACATCGGATTTAAAAAAAATACTTCAATCCAATTTGATAGCAAGCATTTCCATATCAATTTTCGCGATTATACCATTTGCCGATTTTTTTAGGTGATGGTACAACTTTTATCCCTTATTGGTAATTGTTAACCCATAAAAGTACGAGTTTCCAAAAATCCGTTCTTAGCTGACGTTTACTCGAGAAGAGGAACAACAATCCCAAATTTCATCATCCTATCTACAGACAGTAGACAATTTAAATTCATTGAATTATTTAAATTAACATTTAACATTAACTTTTTTTTTTTATATATATATATATATATATGACCGACGTAACAATTGTTGAAAAAGGGGCTTGGACCTGCCCATTTCCCAGCGAGACGTAATCCCCCATGTACCATTTACATAAGTAGCAAATCTCATCTTCATACCTTTAATGGCTCGCGAAATATGACCGATTGAATTTTCGGTTTGTGTAGGCGGTGCCACGCCCCTTTGTCTACGTATGTTTTCATGTAGCCTAGTGAAAATTTCATTGCAATCGGTTTATTTACATCGCCCAGAAAACGATTTTTGAAAAAGGGGCGTGCCACCTCCTATTTTCCAGTGGGACGTTATCTTCTTGGTATAAGTAACATATATAGCAAATCTCATCTTCATACCTTTAATGGCTCTTGAGATTTGACTGATTGGAATTTCGGTTTGTGTGGGCGGTGCCACGCCTCTGTTTCTAATTATGTTTTCATGTAGCCTATGATAGAGTCCCTATGGACAGTATCACATAAAGAAAATATAATAGCAATCGGTCCATTTATTTGGCCAATACGGCTATTTTTAAAAGGGGGCGTGGCACCGCCCACTTTCTACAAATAAAGTATTTTTTCTTATACGACCGATATAGGTACCAAATCTCGACTTCGTACCTATAATGGTTCAAAAGATACAGTCTTTTTAAAATTCCAGTTGTATGGGGCGGTGCCACGCCCATTTTACCCCCTTTCAGTCCGAATTTCCAAAAATCCCGTCTTAGTGCGCGCCTACGTCATAAAAGAAACCTACATTCTACATTTCACGGTTCTGGCTTTAGCCGTTTGGGCTGGGGAGTGATCAATCAGTCACCCAAGCCTTTTATATATCTGTGGACTTTTGACAAAACAACTTCTCTCGAAATAAAAAATTTTTGCAAGATTTTTATATTAAATATAAATTTTTAAGACGGTTTTTTTGGTGTAATCCTTACATTTCTACGCCATTTGGTTAAAAATCTACAGTTCTTGCCAAATCAACTTCTTTCATTATATTTAGAAAAAATATCTGATAAAATATATTGTCTGAAAGAGTTTAAAAATGTTCTAAACTGCAAGAAACAAAATTTGTATATCCTTTTGACAAAACATCTAAATTGTAGTTAATATTTTTTTGCATATATACATTTTGTTTTAACAAAACAACTTCTCTTGAAAGAAGTTGTTTTATCAAAACTGAAATTTAGAAAATATGTAACTTGCTTGAGACAGGATAACTTTTTAAATGGTTTATAGAGAAAATTAATTTTGACTAAACGACTTGTGTGAAAAGAAGTTATTATGTGAAAACAAAAACTGATAAAAAGTAAAATATTGTTTGCAAAGAAGTGTTTTTGTGGACTTGAAAATAAATATTTTGATTAAAAGAAGTTGTTTTGGAGTTCATGCAAGGTATAAATTTGGCAGCCAACACCACGTTTAAGAAACACAAAAGCAGCAATTGGCATGTAAATCATTGCTAGCGACAACAAAATAAGACTCATGTGTATCATATTTTCCGTACGGCGTTACGTTTTAAAGCGTAGGCGTTGCGTTTTAAAGCTAAAGTGATTGAGGGAATTTCATTGCCAAAAGTTTTTATTTGAGTGAGTTGCAAACAGAAAAATGGAAAAGTATATAAAAGATACGGCCGCGAATCAAAAATCAGATAATTCCAATGTTTGTAAAGATAACGAATTGGATGAAAATGTCAAAAGGAAAGCTCTTCTCAAAGGGTCTGACGTCGAAATGAATAATGATTATCAACAGTTAAATCAAATAAGTGACGAAGACTTTTCCACGAAACGGATTTTGATGACTCGGATTATACTCCATCCGATCAAACTTATGGCAGTATACAAAAAAGTACTCAGGAAATGGAAGAATATATCAGTGAATCGAATGATGATGATGAACATCCCACAACAACAAAAAAATCGAATAAGGTTAACAAAAATTTGGGAAAAGAATATTTTACTAGCCGAAATGTGAAAGTTGCTGCCAAAAAGTTCATACAATTAGATCACTGTAAGAAAAATTGTCACTCAAAGATAACTTTAGATGAGCAAAAACATAAGTTTAAAACCTATTGGAATCTTGGAGACTATAGCAAACGACGTCTATTTATTTCGCAAATGATTGCTATAGAGAACAAGAAAACTGCGACTCTTATAAAAGCTTCGAGACCACGAAACCGACAATATGTGTACAAATACCATTGTGAAAAAAATGGACAAAAGATTCGGGTATGTCATAAATGCTTCCTAAAAATATATGGAGAAACAATCCAGGCAATTAAAACAGTGAATTTACATAAAATAAAACAAACTTCTGGAGGACTATTACCATACGATAGACGTGGAAAACATGATCCACACCACAAACTATCGATCGATAAATATAATGAAGTTATAGATCATATAAACAGCATTCCGAAGTACGAAAGTCACTACAGTCGTCGACATACAAATCAATTATATTTTGAACGTGGTCTTAACTTGGCAACATTATACCGGTTATATACTGAAAAATACTCTGATTGCGTATCGGAATCAAAATATAGAGATATATTTACTACCCTAGATATTAAGTTCAAGAAACCTCAGCTTGATCTGTGTAATACATGCGAACTCTTTAAATCAAAAATAAGAAACTCCATCGACGAAGATGAACAAAAATCGATCAAGTTACAACAAAAGAAACATCATGACGATGCAGATTTTTCGTATCAAAGCAAGAAAAAGGATAAGGAACTCGCAATAAATAGCGAAGATATAAAAATGTTCACATTTGACTTACAACAATGTCTTCCAACTCCTTATTTACGTGCTGCTTTATTTTTTTACAAGAGACCATTGTGGACTTTTAACTTAACCGTGCACAATGGAGCAGCGAATAAAGCCTTGTGCTATATATGGAACGAAACCATTGCAAAGCGGGGTGCAAACGATATTGGGTCTTGCATATTTAAATGTCTGCTGGATTTACCAAATACAGTTCGTCATATTGTTTTATATAGTGATTCCTGTCCTGGTCAGAACCGCAATTCATATCTTTGCGCAATGTTTGAGAAAGTTTTGGAAGATCACGCAAGTATTCAACTTATTGATCATAAATTTCTTGTCGTGGGTCATACGCATCTTGAATGTGATACTGTACATGCGCAAATAGAAAAGAAAAGAAAAAATTTCTTCGGATCTATTGAACATTCACACGATTGGGCAAACTTAATATCGGCCACCAATAAAAATTATATTGTTCATGAATTAAGACAAGAGGATTTCTTCGATTTTCGTGCACTACTAAAGGACAAATATACATGGAGGTCACATAGCATTTCAGGTATAATTTTAAATACCTACATTCTTTTCAACACTATATTATTTTTTTAATCTTATGATTTTTAGGTGAGAAGTTTGAGTGGAAAAACGTTCGATGGCTGAGATACGAAAAAAGCAAGCCAGGAGTTTTGCAGTACAAATTTTCATTACACCCAGAAGAGTCATTTCAGATGCTAGATATAAACTCGCGTCGCCGTAAAGATCCATCCCCCCAATTGGCCACAAGCTACAATTCCCCTTTGCCTGTATCACAAAATAAAAAGAAAGTTTTATTAGATATGCTGCCATTAATTGGTACAAATTACCACAGTTTTTATCACAATATTAAGGCAGAAGGTGATATCCCCATTGAAGTTCACCCAGACCTTGACGAAGATGATGGTATTCAATAATATAATTATGCTTTTAAAATGTGCAGAGTTACAGTTTTTATTTCCTTCCCTTTGAATACTTTTTTGTTAAACTTAAAATTAGTTTTCCCTTCAGAAATATAATTTTGTACCAATATTGTCTAATTGAATTCAAGTATTTATGTTATATTAAAAATAATAATAATTTTTAAAATAGCCTATTTCGACTTTTTTTATTAGTTCCATTATAACAAAACTACTAGCCTAGAGATAAGCGCAAAATATGAATCACGTTTTTGTTTAAAACCATTTTCACAAAACAACTTGTGTAAAGTAAGTTAATTTTTTTGTTGAAAACAATTTCGACAAAACATCTTATCTTTTTATTCTTAATTTTTCTGAAAATCTGTTGGCATTAGAATAGAATTATTGATATCTTCAATTCAATTTAGTATTTAAATTTAATACTACACTTTCTCCTTTTCACCAAATATTTCAAAATCAAAGATGTTAGATATATTAACAGTTTTTTCGTTCTCCTGTAAAATTTCAGTTTTTGAAAGAGGTTGTTTTGTCAAAAGTCCACAGATATATAGATGTAGGTTTGATCCAATTGTGGTTTTTAATCGTAGTAAATCACACTGTATCACATCGAATACTTTTATTAGTAGGCATTATAAGATTTGTAATATCTTTTTATCCGCAATAACCAGTTGAATGCTGTTCAAACTTACTAGATAACCATTCCATTAGCAATTCTTTAAAGTTCTTGCTGAACACTTTCGATTATTGGCATAAATATGTCCTTATTTTATTATTATTATTATTAGCCTTTAAAACAACTTGACAGCATATATACATATTTATATCTTAGTGTCTAAGTCAGAGGCCGAAATGATTAGAGATTTCCATTCGTTTCGATCTTATGCGCACAGTCCGTCAGTCCTACCAAGCAGCATCAGTGATTCCTCCACCTGGTCCTTCCAACGTAGTCGCGCTCTCCTTCTATTGCGCCGTCCTTCGAGGTCTTGAAAGAATACCTTTCGCGCTGGAGTTTCCTCATCCATTCTCACGACATGGCCTAGCCAGCGTAATAGTTGTACTTTGATTCGCTTGACGACATCAATGTCGTGGTATAACTCGTACAGCTCATAGTTCATCCGAATCCTAAACTCGCCGTTTACGCAAATGGGTCCATATATAATATTTTGCGGAGTATTTTTCTCTCAAACACCGCCAGATGAGCTGCATCTGCCTGTGTAACCACCCAAGATTCGGAGGCGTACAACAGGACCGGTAAAATTAGTACCTGGTACAGCTGGACTTTGGTGGTTCGAGATAGGGTGGTGATTATGAAGTGCTCGCGTAGTCCAAAGAAACACCTGTTGGCAAGCACTATTCTCCGTTTTATTTCGAGGCTGACACTGTTGTTTTTGTTCATGGCGGATCCGAGGTAGATAAATTCATCCACTACCTCAAAGTTTTCAACGTTCACGCTGCGTCCCCAACGGGTGGACACTTTGTTCGATGATACCATTAACTTTGTCTTGTCCTCATTCACTGCCAAACCCATTTTCGCTGACTCCCTTTCAACTGATGAGAAAACAGATGTTACCTCTCGCATCGTTCGACCGATAATGTCGATATCATCGGCATATGCGAGCAGCATGTGGCTCTTATTAAATATGGTGCCAGACATGTTAACCGCTGCTTTCCTTAACACCTTCTCCATCACTATGTTGAACAGCATACATGACAGACCGTCACCCTGTCGAAGACCTCTCGTCGTATCGAATAGTGCAGATAGATCCTTGCCAATCCGAACAGAGGATTTGGTATTCGTAAGGGTACACCGGCAGAAACGAATTATCTTCTCAGGAATATAGTCGATGCCTGATGGGACTATCCAAGGACGCTTTGTAATCGACAAAGACGTGGTAAGTGTCGAGTTGCTTCTCATGGAAGTGGATTTGCCTGGTCTTAAGCCGCACTGAAAAGGTCCAATCAGGTTTTCCACAATTGGCTTTAGACGTTCACACAGTATGCTAGACAGGACCTTATACGCAATCGGTAAGAGGCTTATTCCACGGTAGTTTTAATACTCACTACAGTCACCATTTTTGTAGATTGGACATAGCACACTGAGATTCCAATCCTCTGGCATGATCTCCTGAAGCCAAATATTCTCTATGAGCTGTTGCATGCTTAAAACCGGCTCATCTCCACCCACCTTAAACAACTCAGCTGGAAGACCATCAGCCCCAGCGGCCTTGTTGTTCTTTAGGTGGGATATGGCAGTTGTTATCTCAGCTTGGCTCGGAGGTGGACACTCGATGTTATCATCTCGGATTGGTACATAGTCTTCATTTTTTTACTTAATTAATTGGTCCCTTTGCAAAACATTCTAATTCCTCAAAAATATATTTGTTTGCTTAATAATATTTTTTTTTGGTATTATGCTGATGGGATGACGGCATAAATGATTTCAGTCAGTTTAAACGATGTTATTTCATTCACTGTTTTTTGGTGTTATTTCCAATTTTTTGGGGTTTATTTCATTGGAGGGGCTTTTCGTGGAGCCTTATTATAACCATATCTCATGCATGGGATGTAAACGGAGTTTGGTTTTTTACTACTAACTTATTAGTAGTAAAACAATGCTTGCCTACGGTTTATATTTACACTTAAGATTTTTTTATTATGTATACATGCAGACTTAATATTGGTTTGACCCGCGGAACTTTGACAAAATCTCCTTTGTACAAGAACACACGGCAAGCTCGTTGCCGACCTTCCCTGTCTGTACCTGATTGTATCCATTCAAATGCAAAACCGTTTGCCGCCATCAACAAACTGTGATTGTTTAGTGAATTTATTTCCATTTGTTTTTCAAGCCCGTCGTTCATTTCCGAATCCAGAAACAGGCACCAACAACATCAGGGACAACTTATTGCATTCGCATCCATTGAAGAGACCGTAAAGCAAGTTCATAAACGGATTGTACTTTCTAACCTTTGAGCGAGAACTCACCGACGATGCACACACACATACACACACTCGCAAACCGGCACACTTTCCCGTTTAATATTTCAAGTGGTGTGTTGCTGTTATTCTACCCAGCAGCAAAAAATGGGGCTTTGCATGCCTTCTTACAGGCCTGCAAAGGCAGTCAGAAGCCCTACCCTTCAAATGCAGTCTTCATTTCAAAATAACATAGGGTGTCATAGGCAGGCAAGGCCTGCACATTCCCTTTCTCATTGAAGGCGTTTCTGTAGGCATGCCTAGTATGTCCTGCTTGGAATCCTAATAACAAGGGCCTTCTATGAGGCATTGCTACTGCAGACCAGCTTGCAGGCCTGCAAAAGAGCATTTATAGAAGGGCTTGAATAAAAAAAAACATATACGAATTATTTCCATATTAAATGATTTCCTACTTTTTATAAATTTTTAATACAATATTTATTACAATTTGTAATAACTAGTTTTTTTAAACTCCAGCAGCGGGAATCGAACTCGCGACCTCAGTACTCATAGTTGGGCATGCTACCTACTCGGCTATCACGTGATATAGTTGTTGTACGATAAATAACATACATGTGGTTTTCATAAACAACAGCATCTGTCTTACCTTCCCTTAAGAGGCCTGCCAACAGGCCTTATCGGAGAAGTGACAAGTGCATGGCTATGAACGTCAATTCTGCCTTCTACTAACAGGACTGTCAACAGGCCTGTTTAAGGCAAGAAAGTTTGCATGCCCTTTGAGAACATCTATGGTATTTTTGTGGGGTACACAGTAGGGCTGCTCACAGGCCAGTTTTAAGAAGGGAAAGAGGCATGTCTGCGGGATCTATTCTCATCCTAGTAAGAGGCCTCATTGCAGGTCTCATTTGAGAAGCGAAATGTGCATGGGTATGGAATTTTTTATAAGGCTTAGTGAAGTACTTATTATAGTCTGTATACATGCCTGGAAAAGGAAGGCGTATTTGAATGTCAACAAAATGCCTTTGAAGGCATGTTTGCAGGCATATTTGTACAATGCCTCGTCTTTTCCGCTGCTGGGTAGTTGTTGTTTTGTAGTGTTTGTGTTTTGTATTTTCCGTTGTAAGTGCGGAGTATGTGTGTTGCAAAAGCCCAATAACGAATTGTATTGTTGTTGTGTTATTGTGTTAAATGTTGTTTTCTAGCATTATTTAAATTTGTATTGTACATTTTCCGAACTTGGGAGTATTTCCCTTTAGTTCGGTCCCCTCTCACTGCTAGCTGATAAACATCGTAATGTATGTATGTATGTGTGTATCCAGTCATCCTAACATGACATGTGTGTGCTTGGTGTTGTACAAAAGCATTAAGTAAAGTATTTTCACCAAATGTTAGAAGGAATGCAAAAAGTTTTGCTAAATAAAATTGGAAGATTGAAGAGGGCAAGCAAAGTGTGAGGGATGTTCAAAGTATTTCACACTCCGAAGAGCTTGAGGCTCCACAAAAGGAAAGGTCCTGTGTACGCCAGAGTTCATTAAGATTTAAAGTATGTGACATACAGGAGAAATATGTTAAATATGAACCCAACATTAAATACAAATAAAATGTAAAAGTGCTTAAACGCTCACACGCATACAATCTTGTTTTGTTTCTCTCTCCTTTCCTCTTTCAACATCCTCCTTTTACCACTCAGCGAACGTAAATAATGCTTAGATAAGTGCCAGAGGCACTGGAAACAAACCATTGCTAAAGAGCCTGAGGGCAGCTCTATGAGTGTGGGTTTGTGAGTGGGGAACAGCGACAAATGGAGTGGGCCATGTGTCATATATGAACTCGTATAATTTTTATTAAAGTTCCCCAAAGTTTTCCTAAGTTTATGTGCGCCATAATGTGTCACTTGAAATTCATGTTGTAATCGCAGTCTGGCAACATATTCCTCCCCTCTCGTTATATCCGTTTGGAATGTGATTTATTTGGGTGAGAGACTCAACAATACAGATAATTATTAACACTTAAGTACATTTTAACAACTTTAATTTTTATCGCCCTTGGCAGAAACTTGGGTTTTGCTTTAAACGCTACGTTAGAAGGTAATTAAAGATTACATAGGTATATGTTAGACAGAATTGCGTAATTTTTGTGTAGAAATTTTGGGATCGGTTGGATTAAGTGGAAATATTTCAATGAAACGAATTTTCAGAATTGAATGCCATAAGGAGATATTTATAGATATTAAAAGTCAAAAATGTAAAGTATGTCTAGCCCTTTCGCTGCCATTGTTGCTTATAAGTAGTGATCTAGGCTTGTACCGGGATCCCGGAAACGGGTTTTCTGGGAAATCATCCCGGCAATTAGAATTTTCCCTGTATTACCGGGAATCCTGGGATTCCCGGGAAATACAAAAATTATTTTTTCTTCGGTTTGTTAAGCAATGATGCACAGAATGGCTTGAAATTTTGCACAGATCATAAACAGAGACTACGTTATATTTCGACAAAAAATTATGTAATTCGATGAAACGCTGTTCAAACGCCGGACCGGAAACGTAGAAATATCAATTATTTTCATACCTTTGTATACAATTTTTCGGATTTTTCGTCCATCTCGACCCGGCGTTTCTAAAATAAAATTAAAAACTGCGGAAACGCCGGTCTGGGAGCGAAGAAATTTCTATTATATATTTCAGTTTTCCCGTGTATCCCGGCACGGCGTTTCTAAATTACTTACTCAAATGGGTCGCGAGTTGGGGATACTGAAGAACAACATTAGTAGAACAATTCCACCAATTTGATTTGATTTCAAATATGATTTTTTTTATTTCCCGGGAATCCCGGGATTACCGGGAAATATATTAATCCCGGTTTTCCGGGAAGTGACCGTGAATGCCGTTTCCCGGGAATTAGGGAGCACTACTTAAAAGCAACTTCTATAAAACGACAGAAAAGAAAGGATGTTATAAAAGTATGCACGTTATTGAAATGATCCAAAATGATCCGGGACATGCGATTGGTGGAACGGAAAGTACAAAAGTTACCGAAACCAGGAATTGTATTAGAGTACAATAAACAAATAGGAGGAGCTGACCTCCCTAATATGTTATTGGAATTATACAAGATAATCATCGCACTAATAAATTATACATGAATAAATAAATTCCTGGCTTCTATATAGTTGAACCAAATGTTATGCATATCCCTTCATAAAAGTCCAGATAGAAATAGCAAAGCAGCTCTACATGCTACGCCATCGGTCGCAAATTCTGTTCGAAGGAAAAAGTACGCCCTTTGCAATATTAAAAAAAAATAGATTTAGCTTCAGCGTTACCATCTTCCTCCGTTGTATCTAGATCTAACCGCCGTCAAATAGCACATGCATCTCCACCTTTGGGGAGAAAAGGATAATGCCGCCTTTAAAAGATTCCATCGAATCACTCGTACGATAATAAAAAAGTGCTTCTGAACAAAAAACAAAGAGAAAATACCTTGATTATAAACATTTGCTTGTGTATTTATTTACTCCAAAAATACTTCCTTAACGGCCCAAAGTTGCTTATAAGCAACTTTCTATATTTAGTGATAGGATCGACATTCCAAAATAGTTTATTAAAGTCTACTAAGCCAGGAAATGAGTTTAAAAACAGTTGTTCCACTTGGCCTAGGTGGGTAAGAGTTGGTAAAACCAGTAAGAATATTTCAGTCGGGTAACCCGACTTACATATACCAAAAATTATCTATTATATTGATGAAGTGGGCGGAGTGGTACATTTGTATGGGAGGTACCAGAAGGGGCGTGTCTAGACATCCAGATTTTTTCTCCATAACTTTATCCTGTTATAGCTTTCCACAATACAGAATTTGGGGACGATCGCGTTGGGTGTATTGATATAATTACTCCATCTCTAAAGTGGGCGGAAAGGTAAATTTGAATGGGAGGTACCATAAGAGGCGTCGCTAGACTTCCAATTTTTTTTCCAAAACTGAATCCTGTTATAATTTAACAAAATTCAGAATTTGGGCACGATCGTGTCGAGTGTATTGATATTATTACTCCATCTCTAAAGTGGGCAAAGTGGTGCATATGTATGGGAGGTACCAGATAGGGCGTGGCTAGACTTCCAGTTTACTCTCAAAAACTGTATTCTGCTATAGCTTTACTAAATACAGAATTTGGGTACGATCGCAGTGGATTTATTGATATTATTACCCCATCTCTAAAGTGGGCGGAAAGGTACATTTGTATGGGAGGTACCAGAAGGGGCGTGGTTAGACTTTCATTTTTATATCATCACCCTTAGGGATGAGGGTATATATCATTTGATACGACCCAAAAGTGTAACACATAGAAGGAGTGACTTTAGACCCTAGGTTTCTTTGAACCAAATTCGATTCATGACTTATTAAGTCGTTTGAGCCATGTCCGTCTGTCTGGCTGTCCGGCTTGTTCGCACGATAACTTTCAAAAGACGCAACCAAATGTTTTGAAATTTTGCACGAGTTAACATTTCCTCAAAACTACTTACGGTAATGCAAATGGGCTACATGGCCCCGCCCCTTCTGGTACCTCCCACACAAATACTTCATTCCGCCCACTTTGATATCGAGTAATAATATCAATACACCCAACGGGATCGTAGCCAAATAGCAAATAAGGGGCGGAGTATTAATTTTAGTGAGTAATTGTGCGCTGTAAATTCATATCAAATTGGTACCATCATCCTAAAGTTATAAATGCGGGTATTAGGGCGAATTTGTATTTTATGGAGCAATTCCGCGATATGCAAGAATTTCAAACTTTTAGCAAGACCAACCCGAAAATGGGATGAAACTGTTACCATCACCCAGACCAAACGACTAAAGGTGGAATCGCGACAATAAGATTTAACACTTATTTTTTAGGGTAATTCTGCAATATGAACGGATTTTTCGTACTCCTTGGGATAAAAAGGGGAAAAGTGTTATCATCACTCAGACCAAACCCCAATAGGTTTAATCACCCATCACACCAACAAAGAAAGTTATGTTCGATTTATGAGAAAGATGAGAGCAAAGATTACCGACATAGACTTTCGGATAAAAAGGGATAACAAAGCGGAATTCGAAAATATCTTTGCATCTCATAGATTGGTGTCTCGTTTGACTCAGATGAACTAATTCTAGAGTTGCACCATAAGAAACAACCCAACTAACATCCCTCCACTTATGCATGATGGAGCAATGAACAATAAGGCGCGTGGTTTCTTGGATTACATGGCCGACAAAAAGAATAAATTGTTGATGGCACGTTGGAACGATAATTCTGTCTAGTTATTGTATTAAGCCACAAAGCGACTGACACATGGCCGACAAAAAGAATAAAAATGAAAGAACGCTATGCACAGAAAATCAGTTCACATTTCAAAATTGTTTACATTTTTCGGTGCGCGTCCAATTTCAGAAAGTTCTACCACTAACGAGATGAAAAACATTTCAAGACCCCAAATATTTTGATCCCTAGTTCCCTGTTCCATACATAATTAAACCAATCTAAAATTCTAAATAATTTGTGTTTTATTCAAATTCAACATCGGCCCTTAAAATTTAACCACACTTAAAAAGAAAATCTCTTTTACAATAAAAATTACGGCAGCATATATCTGAATTTTTTTACCCAGTGTGAAGGGTGTCTTATGTTTGTTCTTCTATTTGTAACGCCCATAAGAAGGCGTGGTAGGTATGACAATAAATATATATATAAATGATCAGCATCGAAATCTGAGTCGATTTAAAGGTGACCGTCTGTCTGTCTGTCATTTTAAGAGATATCGGCTGAAATTTTGAATGCAAGCTTTTATCCTCAAAGCGGAGGTTAAGTTCTAAGATGAGCCCGATCGGTCCCTGCGATTACAGTCGCAAGCTGACATTTTGTACGCAAGTTTATATCCTCTAAGCGGAGGCTACTTTCTAAGATGAGCAAGGTCGGTCAATAACTACTCCCACCTCTTATACAAACTCCAACATTTTTGGGTTGTCCGCCTAACTGCCCCCGCGATTTCAGCCGTAGGTTTGGAAATATCGAGCTGAAATTTGATTGATTTGATATTTACCTAATTTTGAATGAAAAATGTTTTTTTTAGCAAAAACCTGATCGGTTTGTATAGGGGATATAATGGCAAAATGACTAATATGGTGAAATAATGCCAGCAGCGAAATTCCACTAACATATTATCAAAAACAAAAACGTTTTGCTATATGCTTCTCAGCCATAGAAAAGGTGATTGTACCAAATTTTATTTCTCCCCAACAACTCCTACTGTTTTTGGCCATCTAATGTATGAAGACGTTACACTGTACAGTACACAGAATATCTTCAAATCATTTCCCTTCATATCTGACACAAATTATTATACCATTTTCCCTACACCATGTACACTCATGGACCATGGACCAATTTCTAACGCCAAGAAGGGACGTCGTTTCTGAGTCGATTAGAACATGTCCGTCCGACTGTCTCCGCGACTTCTGCCGCAGTATAAGAGCTATCGATCTGAAATTTGGCATGCAAGCTTCTGTTTTATAAGCGAAACATTTCAGAAAAAATATTATTGACAAAAAATGGATGTGTGGAACTAAAAGTAACGCCCACCTCTCACCAACGCCCCTGTGTTCTAAACTTGTGCAGAGTTTTAATACCTTTGGTTTCGTCTTTCGAAAGTTAATGTGCGTACCAGCATATTCATATAACTAAACTTTCAATTACTATATCGATGAAGAAAATGCGTATTTTAATTATGTTTACTTTACAGGAGGAGGAAAAAACTGAATAAAATCGGAACAATTTTCTGCCTTATTTGACAGTTAGGGCTGTTTTTTAATGTCTATAAATTATTTGTTTATTAATATAAATGTTTTTTTGTATGAATCATATATTTGATGATCCCCTACAAAAAACTACATATGCAAAAAACGCGATTTCGTAAAAAAACAAGATACGCCCTTTTTCATTAAGCCACTGTATACAGTATACTATAGTTGCAGTCGATATTGATACAAAATCTTTATGGACAGTTCTCTTCTAAACTAGGTGTCCGATCGCAAAAAGGTAGTTGGGAAAATCACTAAGATACAGTTGGGATCTTATCTTGAAATACTTATAGATTGAGATCCCACCTTGAAATGGGTGGTATGCTATTATCTTCTATACTAAGCGTCCAATGCAAAAAGAAGATTGTGATCAAATCGATACCTTAATTTTGAATCTTATTAAGTGTAAAAATTAAGTTTTACAGTGTAAATACTAAGTTGACTTATCATACTTTAGAATTAAGGTATCTATACTCATATTCCAGTCGGAATTTTCCATTAGAAAATTAATTTTAAAATTTTTTTTTCGACTTACAATCTAGTTTACAACGTAAATTAATATGCGATATGGAAAATATCTCACTTACAAACTAATACACAAAAAGTGTGGGCGTAGGATATGATATTATAATTACATTACTCTCTTAATTACAAAGAGATATAAATATTGAAGCTAAAATATTTATTTTTTAAAATTTTCCCAGTCGGAATTTTCCGAAGTACTTACAAATTCATTTATTACATAGTCGATGATTTTGTCATTCAATATATATATGGGTCGTATCAAATGATATATACCCGCATCCCTAAGGGTGATGGTATAACCAGTAAGAAAGTTTCAGTCGGGCGACCCGACTTACATATACCATCACCCTCAGTAAAATAAAAAAAATGCTATTATATTGGTATTATTACTCGAATAAAAAAAATGCTATTATATTGGTATTATTACTCGATTTCTAAAGTGGGTGGAGTGGTAAATTTGTATGGGAGGTACTAGAAGGGGCGTGTCTAGACTTCTAGGTTTATCCTCCAAAACTTTATCCTGTTATAGCTTTACTAAATACAGAGTTTGGGCACGATAGCGTTGGATGTATTGATATTATTACTCCATCTCTGAAGTGGGCGGAAAGGTACATTTGTATGGGAGGTCCCATAAGGGGCGCCGCTAGACTTCCAATTTTTTCTCCAAAACTTTATCCTGTTATAACTTAATAAAATACAGAATTGGGGCATGATCGTGTCGAGTATATTGATATTATTACTCCATCTCTAAAGTGGGAGGAGTGGTACATTTGTATGGGAGGTACCAGGAGGGGCGTGTCTAGACATCCAGATCTTTTCTCCAAAACTTTATCCTGCTTAAACTTTACTAAATACAGAACGGCACGATCGCGTTAGTTCTATAAATAATATAATTCGATTTCTAAAGTGGGCGGTACCAGATGTGTATGCGAGGTACAAGATGGGGCGTGGATAGACTTCCAGTTTTTTTTCTCAAAAACTGTATCCTGCTTTAGCTTTACTAAAATAAAGAATTTGGGTACGATCGCCATGGATTTATTGATATTACTACTACATATCTAAAGTGGGCGGAAAAGTACATTTGTATGGAAGGTACCAGAAGGGGCGTGGCTAGACTTCCAATATGTTTTCCAAAACTTTATCCTGTTATAACTTAACAAAATGCATAATTTGGGCACGATCGTGTTGAATGTATTGATATTATAACTCCATCTCTAAAATAGGCGGAGTTGTACATTTGTATGGGAGGTACGAGAAGCGGCGTGGCTAGACTTTAAGTTTTTTTTCCAAAACTTTATCCTGTTTTAGCATTACTAAATATAGAATTTGGGAATGATTGAGTTCGATATATTGATATTATTACTCGATTTCTAAAGTGGCGGAATTGTACATTTGTATGGAAGGTACCAGAAGGGGCGTGGCCATGTAGCCCATTTTAACTCGTGCAAAATTTGAAAACATTTGGTTGTGTCTTTCGAAAGTTATCGTGCGAACCAGCCGGACAGCAGACAGACAGCATTTTTGCAGCTAGATTTAGCATTTTATTTTTGTATTTAGCCGCAAAATTTTCATTTAGCATTTAGCATTTTTTTATACCATCACCCTTAGGGATGAGGGTATATATCATTTGATACGACCCAAAAGTGTAACACATAGAAGGAGTGACTTTAGACCCTAGGTTTCTTTGAACCAAATTCGATTCATGACTTTTTAAGTCGTTTGAGCCATGTCCGTCTGTCTGTCTGTCTGTCTGGTGGCTGTCCGGCTGGTTCGCACGATAACTTTCGAAAGACGTAACCAAATGTTTTGAAATTTTGTACGAGTTATTATTTTCTCAAAACTACTTACGGTATTGCAAATGGGCTACATGGCTCCGCCCCTTCTGGTACCTCCCATACAAATACATCATTCCGCCCACTTTAGAAATCGAGTAATAATATCACTACACCCTACGGGATCGTCCCCAAATTCTGTACTTAGTAAAGCTATAACAGGATAAAGTTTTGGAAAAATAAAATTTTGAAAGCCTAGCCACGCCCGTTCTGGTACCTCTCATACAAATCTACCTTTCCGCCCACTATAGAGATGGAGAAATAATATCAATAAATTAAACGTGATCGTACCCAAATTCTATTTTTAGTAAAGCTATAACAGGATAAAGTTTTGGAGAAAAAAATTGGAAGTCTATTCACGCCCCATCTGGTACCTCCCATACACATCTGGTACCGCCCACTGTAGAAATCGATTAATATTATTAAAAGAACTGACGCGATCGTGCCCAAATTCTGTATTTGGTAAAGTTTAGGCAGGATAAAGTTTTGATTTTAAAAATTCTTCAAAGTTGTAATTAAATATGGTGTTGGAACAAAAAAATCTTCTAAACGCGAATTTAAGAGAACAAATGTATCAGATAGAATAATGCAAAAAAATGCTAAATTAATAATTACAAAAGGCTAAAACCAGTACAGAAATTTCAGTCAGATAAACTGACTGATAAATACCATCACCCACTATAAGATATTGTTTAAGTCTTGAGTTATTGAAATTTGTAATTAAAACCAGTTAGAAAGCTTCAGTCGGGCAACCCGACTTACATATACCCTTACCCTCAGTAAAACAAATAATTTTCTATTATATTGATATTATTACTCGATTTCTAAAGTGGGCGGAGTGGTACATTTGTATGGGAGGTACCAGAAGGGGCGGGGCCATGTAGGCCATTTGCAATACCGTAAGTAGTTTTGGGAAAATATTAACTCGTGCAAAATTTCAAAACATTTGGTTGCCAGAAAGACAGACCGACGGACATGGCTCAAACGACTTAAAAAGTCATGAATCGAATTTGGTTCAAAGAAACCTAGGTCTTAAGTGACTCCTTCTATGTGTTGCACTTTTTGGTCTTGAATGAACACTTTTTCTTTTATATATGTAAGACTTTGTTTCTTTTTTATTCAATAAATAGTTATTTCTTTGTTGTTTGCCATGGCTCAACAATGCATGGTTGAATTATTACATGACATTGTCTTATTCTAATGAAAAATATTTCTAAGGCAACATTGAATACAAAATTGTAAAAAAATAAACGCATTATAGAGATCTTTTTATTTAAAAATCGTTTTTAAATTTGGCATGATTTTTTGGCATTTAAAATTTTTTAGCTTTTTTTAGCATTATTTTAATGCTGATTTAGCTGCAACACTCTTTTAGATCGGGTCACACTGGTTGCCACATATATGATATACATAATATGATATACAGTGCCCATCCGATTGTCCGTCCGATTGTGTATGTATATTTATTGAACGTGTTTTATTTCGATACGCGCCATCCTAGTGCGTGACACTGAATTTGACCATAAATATCAACAATAAAACACTGATCGTTTAGCCAATTTGATGTATCATTTGATATACTAACACAAAAATTGATAACTAATCACTACGATCGATTTATACAAACAAACTACACTGTATAAAAAATAATAATTATGTTATAGAATTTTTGGAAAAATACTGACATACAATAAGAGCTTACCTTGCACAATATTTAAATCAATTAAGTGTTATTACAAAAAAAAAACCCGTATAACTATGGGCCAAATTCGGCCATGTGTCAAATGATTGGTTTTTCTATTGATTTGTCTACTAGTACAAGATAATTAAACTGGCCAAATTCAAATATCCTCCTGTTCTTCGTTTGGAAGTTGTGGAAGAAATATTCGTTATCTAAAAATATGGAATATTGTATGGGAGATGACAGAATGATTTGGATAATTTTGCTCATTCACAATCCCATTACTACATTTTACTTCATTAAATGCTGGCACCTTTTTATAAGGATTAGTCAGCGTTAAACTTTTATTCGTATTAAATGATATACATTTACCATCATGCCCTAGGGTAATGGTACTTAACCATCATTTTTTCGTCGCATTGTAGCTGTGTGTTAAATATGGTCCGAACGTTCCACAATTGTAATTAATTTGACTAGAATATAACTATTGTTTGCATATCGATTGAACCAAAAGACTTTTATTTGAACAAACAAAAAATAAAAGTCTTTAAGTGAGTTTTATATTTCATCAGAAAAATATGTCTCAGGCTGATTTTTATTTTCGATTTTGATTTGAAAAACTCATTGACTGATTTTTATTTTTGATTTCAAAAAGTCTTCAATAAATATTATTTTGAGACTTTTAAAATATATGTAAATCAAAAATATGTCTTATCTCCGGAGAGTAATAATAAAAATCAGAAATAACTCATAAAATGGGACTTTTATAAATAAAAGTTATAAGAGTTACGGTTTATGGTTTACACACGTTTATTTTTCACTTATCGCGATATGAACTATCGTATAAACGCCATAGATACTACATCACTTTGCCGCTAACCCTCACAATTGCTCCTAAATACCCGCATCTTAAGTCTAATTATCAGGGCAACCGGAAATATGCCCTAAAAACCGGGTTTTATGCGCATAAAATATGACCTGAAAAATGTCAAAATATTACCTTAAAATCTACAAAAACATGCCCTAAAAAATTAAAGTCACACATTTTTTTTCAAATGAATTAAAATTATCTAAAGTAAAAAAAACAGGTTAAAAATTAAAAAAAAAATATTATTTTACATTCAGACTTTGTAAGTATTTTTTGTAAATTTACATACACAAATGTTGAGTAAGTAAAATAAAATATAAATAAATATTTAAGTATAATTATTTAAGGAAAAATTAAAAAAATATCACATGAATTTATGTAACATTAAAGTACAAAAAATCTTAAACCATGTCTCCTAAGTATCACGGTGTTTTTGTATGTTGAGCATCTTATTTGAGATTGTTGTTGCAATAAACTACAAAATATTGAGATAAATTATCGAACAAAAAATTTTGTATTTAATATTTTGTATCGACCTTTTTAGTTATATTTATTTTGTCTATTACAACGTTCACCTGAACTTGTTCAATAATACCCTGTCCACACTACGTCTCGAATTACCTAATTCGCTCTTTGAATTACTTACGCGAATTACCCTGTCCACACTACACGTACTTAATTCGATTTGACAGTTTCTTTTGTTTGTTTACTTTGCTTGTATGCAACTCGTGGTTTTTTAAATTTTGCTTTTAAATTTGTACTAATAATTCGTGAAACCCGATCTCTAGCTTAATTAAAATGGAAAATATTAAAGAAAAGGTCGAATATCAAAAAATGAATAAAATTTGTTTCATTTTGTGTTTATACTTGTGTTTGTTGTTTACATTTCATTTTCATTTTGACAGCTGTTTCGATATATTCCGATAAAAATTAGAGATGGCAACGATTTTATCATAATTCAGAAGGTAATTCGAAATGAATTACCTTCAAAGAAGGTAATTCGTTCTCAAAATTTTGTATGGGGAATTACGTAATTCGCCATGTAATTAGGGGTTGAATTACGAATGAGAGCGCGAATTACGAAAAATGACTGTAGTGTGGACATGGTATAAGCGTAAGACCTGATGTTTGCGAATTTTTAATATGTTTTGCAAAAAACCGTAATTTGAAGCAATATAAATCAAGTCCCAAGTTCATTCCCACAATCGATGGATACCATGAGCAATACATGTCACATGCGTCACTTTCGGATAAAATGCTACTTTAGCAGCCTTTACCATGTATGGAGCTGCATCCGTCACAAAAACATTATTCTTATTGAAGTTGACGGCCAGATTTTTGATGGCGTCGTCCCACAGTCGAACAATTGTTGAGTAATTAGCCCTTTCGAAGGCTGCTGTATGTAGTAAAAATTTCTCACTTGCAATTTCCTTAATACACCTGCTAAAATTTTTGAAACATTTCTACCAGTTGCATCTATAGTTTCATCGATTGAGATCCATTGAAATTGATTTTTTAGTATTACTCGTATATTGTTCATGCAGTCGTTGTATACATTTTTTAAATGTTTAGTTCGAAGAACTGTTTCGGATAGCACTTGGTAGTCCGTGTATTCCTCAAATAGTGTTCTTATATTTTGATTCCTCATTTTGTAAAGTGGAATGTGAGCAGACACAAAAGCTTGGCACAGTTTTTCTTGAAAATCATGTTCTTTTGAGAGTCTACCGGAACGTTCTGGCAAAAATAATTGTTTGGTCTGCTTATTTTCGCTTCTAACTTAGTTGAATATGTTTGCTGCTTTCCACATGTTGCTTCACTTGAAATCTGCAATCTGCTGCAATAACTTTGCTGCAGATTTTAGAATAGAAGAATCCACCGTCAGCTCGTAAGTCAGGAAACGTTTCTACAACCGCCTTTAGTTTTGCTGCTTTTGTCGGATTAGCTTTAGGCATTATGCCCAGGGTCGAAATCGGTGGTGGTTGGAAAGCACCTCTTTTTTATGTTTTGTTTACTTATTTTTTATTTATTGGCTGTTACATTTTAAAAAACCAAAGTTGCAAATATACATGAAACATTACCCATTTGTTAATATCTCGTTGTAAAAAAAACATGCTGTAGCATATTTCCGGTTGCCCTGCTAATTCTGTTCTAAACCTTCGAAGGATTTTGTTGTCGCTCGGGAATCATTTGATGTTACAACATATTACTTTAACACTTAACATAGATATGCTAAAAATTTGCCATCATTGTGTGTGATAGCCACAGTAAATCATATTTACACTCCATTGTTTTGTATGAAGCTTTTTTCACTTCCGCGTAAACGCCGTATGGGAGGGGAAATTACCTCATGACTATATTGCCTGTTAATTCTTCATTTCAATTATATTTATTCTTCCACTTAGGCAAACAAGTTTGTGTCACAATCTGGAGTACAACAAAAGTTCTTCATCTCTGAGTATATGTTATTAGAGGGTGGTAAAGATTTTCGTCTGCGTCTGGAATACAAATGTGTTCTTGGTGTAAATAATTTAATTACTATCACATCGGAATTAATCTTCAAATCTGATGTATTTGTGTTCACCAAAACAAATCTGCCAGCTATGACAAGTAACCCCGCCATTCATTTACACAGCGGATAAGAGGTTGCATTCAATGGTATTGTGTTACCAGTAAAATCCTCTATACACCCAAACACCTATATACAGTTTCAAAAACTTGCGGAACATAGTTGTACTGTTATTAACATTTCATAAGGCAAAATAACTTTAACTTTATTGTATTGCATTTGTGTGTGTGTGTGTGTGTGGGCGCGACAGTGTTAAAATGAATGCCTTTGTGTGTTTGCAATCAATTGCTGATAAGAATTGTGTTGGGGTAGTTAAATAAATACTCGCTTTCGAATGAAATACCTCCAATCCATACACAGCATTTGAGTGTGATTGGAATCGGTAAACCCCAGAAGATTTGTCGTCATCTCCTTACAAAGGTTTTCAATACATGTCGACAAATGTGATATGACGACGATATATGTACATATCTATACATACGTAGATGTGTACTCTTTCAGCAGTTAAAGAGGTATATGGAAGGCCTTCTTTGGGGCTCCCTTTGAGGGTTCGACCACAATCAAAAATTTGTCTGTGCCCAAGGATTGTTTTTAACGGTGTCTCGCGACTACAATGCGAGGAAATCAGACTTCTAAACACTTTTCCCATAGGTTTTGACCTTATAAACACGGAAAAAAATTTAATAAATTTTCCAAAAAACTCCTCAAGTTCTGCCTTGAAAGTTTCAAAAAAATAATGTCATTTCGATGCTAGCGATTTCAAAAACTTGAAAAACGAAAATTTTTGTTTAGAATGTAGGGTGAAAAAGTATTTATTGTAGTACAAAAAATTGAAAACGGATAGCAAACCCTTATATTTCATTTTTATAAACCATTTTTACGGACCCTTTTTCAAAGAAAATTTTTAAAAATTCCTTTTATCGTTTTTGTTGCCATTTGAGGTCAACCCATTTGTCATTCAGGCAAGGTGTGTACATGCGCCCACAATATTTTAGGTGTCTACGTCCAAAAATTTTATTACATATCGCAGGGTTACCCCTTTTGGCATTTAAAGAAAAAGCAATGACTAAAGTTGCAACTCACCAAACTTTCAATATTATAAAAAAACATATTCTAAATCGTGTCTAAAAATTAAAAACTTTTCATGTGTTTAACGTTTTTTTTTTTGTTTTTACGATAAAATTATAATGATGAGGGTTATGCCTTTTTGCATTCTTGGTAGCGCCGTCAGTTTTTTGATTAATTCTACATGCCCCTAAAAAATTCCACGTCCAAATGTAACGATTTTATTGTGTAAATGGTAATGGCGAAACCAAAAAACAATAACATACTTGTGAAACTACAAAAAAAGTATTTTCTTTATAGTTATACCTGTATCGCCCATCTTAAGGAAGGCTGTGAAAAAATCGTGTCTAAAAGTTAATTGGTTTTGCTTTAATAAAGTTTTTTCTGCATACCCTGTAAAATTATGATAATAAGGGTTACGTCTTTGTGCATTTTAGGAGACGAAATGCATATTAATGCTAACAACTACAAAGTGTAACACATAGAAGGAGTCACTTTAGACCCTAAGATTCTTTGAACCAAATTCGATTCATGACTTTTTAAGGTTTGAGCCATGTCCATCTGTCTGTCAGGCTGGTACGCACGATTACTTTCGAAAGACGAAACTAACTGTTTTGAAACTTTGGCCAAATTAATATTTCCCCAAAATTACTTACGGTATTGAAAATGGGCTACATGGCCACGTCCCTTCTGGTACCTCCCATACAAATGTACCATTCCACCCACTTTAGAGATGGAGTTAGGGTTGGCAGGCATCGAATTCGAAAAGTCGGGAAACCGGGACTAAAAAGCGGGATTTGTCGGGACAAATGAAGAAATGATATTATACTGGTTTTGAAATTTTTATTAAAAAATATTATTTGAAAACTCAATGCAGTTTCGTGCTGATAACAACCATTATTATAATGGATAAAAAAACTCAAACATAACAATATTCAGATATAACTTATACATACACTATACGCTCATATTTTTTTTCCACATATACTTTGTGTTATTTTGCACCGAATTGTCTAGTTGTACTCCCCCGTCAGTTGTCAAAAATTACTGGAATTCCTGACAGCTTTTATCAATATTCAATCTTATGATTATATCAGCCTTTATAAGATCAAAAGACATTCAGTTTCTATCTTTCGTGTATAAATTGTTTAAAATGCTAAATACTTTTTCACAATGAGCGTTACTTATCTTTAAAGAAAGGAAAGTGATTAATACCAGTGATGGAAAAATGTTAAGTGCACACAACTGGTTCATAAGAGGAAATTATTTTTTTGTACCTTCTTTAAGATGTTGCTTTGATTATTCTAAGTATAGGTATTAAATATTAAAAAGTCGGGATTTTCCCCTCAATTACTTCAATAATCGGGACTCGGGATTTTCGTGAGTAGTCGGGAAAATCCCGCCAAATCCCGACCATCTGGCAAGCCTAGATGGAGTAGTAATATCAATACACCCAGCGTGATCGTGCCCAAATTCTGTATATAGTAAAGCTAAGTCCTGTAAAATGTTAACTGAAAAACTGTAAGTTTAGCCACGCTCCTTCTGGTACCTCCCATACAAATGTACCACTCCGCCCACTTTAGAAATCAGGTAATACTATAAAATTGTATGTTTTACTGAGGGAGAGGGTATATGTAAATCGGTTTTTCCGACTGAAACTTTCTTACTGGTTTTCAAAAATATAGTCATCTATCGAAGCAAAACCCTAAAGCGAGAATTGTTTTGATTTGACTTTAATTTATTTTTTACTTTATGTTATCTTTTTGTTGCAGAAAATGTTAAAAAATTTACATAAAAATATTTTATAACTTTTCTAAAAATATTCCTCTGGAACGAATTTAATAAAAAACCATTCAAATATATGCAAAAAAGTGATTCGATTTGCTTTGTTTCGCACTACGTCCCGTTTTGTCGGCCCAATTAACGATGCAGATCAGGGTAGTAGTGTAATTTAAATAAACATAAAATTATTAAATTTGTTAATCTAGCTAAACGATCAGAAAGGTTATTTATTGTCAACATAAATGGAAATTTCATTGTCACTCACTAGGATGACGCGTTCCATGACGAGTTCATCATCAGACCCCTTTGTGACGAATTGTTGCCATTTGGTACGTCATCAGCTGTGTATATATGTACAATTATGTGTAATGTCCATGCATCAATCCATGAATTAACCGTTTATATTGACTTGAGAATAGAAGAAAGTGTTTCCACACAATTCCCCTTTTTCCCTCGTATTGAAAACTTTTTCAGCTAAGCTTTCTTGAGTGGAATATGTTGTTTTACTACGTTTTCATCAAATGTGATGCATAGTTTTAGGCCGTGCTAATGCCAATGTGTTGTGTACAATTTTCATGTGAGATGTGATCGTGTGATATGTTTTATTATTAAATTTGTTAATCTAGCTTAACTATCACACGATCTCATCTCACATGAAATTTGTACTCTAAACATAAAATAAGTAAAATCAATTTGATTAATTGAAATGGATTTCGGATCCTGCAAAAGGCCTGATTTGTAAAGGCTTTAAACTCTTCAGCTGGGTAACACTGAGACTCACGTGAAATCCACAACATGATTGTGTGCGTAAGTCATAATAGTAAGACGCAGTGTTCACCTTAGGAATGTCAAATGATTTGCGATGCGCACAATAGCATTTTGATTTGTGTGGTAATTGCAAATGAAATTTCTGCTCTGATCCCCTAACAAAATATGTTACATACAGAGAAGAGCAAAAGAAAAATGTGTAAATTAAATGTTTGTAAGTGTGCCGATGTATGTTAGTCAACAAATCATTTTCATGGTAACTCACGAGCAAATTTCGCAACTTTGATTTATTTGTTCCTTTTTGTGTCAATATATGAAATTAGATGTAATATCTGCTATGGTATTTTTTCTATGCAAAGTAACCACAAATATGAATGTTATAAAACCAATACTTGCACAGTGTGCAGTGTGCAATGCACACCTCGCCTGAACTAAAAATAGGTTGACCTAAAATGGTAACAACATCTGTAAATAGGGTTTTATTGGGAGTCAATTGCACATTAAAAATCTACTTGAATCAAAATCCAAGCTGATCCCTTTACTTTTGTGTTTTTTTTATCTCTGTTTTGTTCTTTTGTTAAGAAGTGACGTTCTTTGCCCCATGATTCCACCATCAAATCGTAGAGAAAATCGTATCTTATTGGTAGCGTACGGACTTCAGCTTTAAGATATTTCTGTCCAAGTTTTACGAAAAAAACTATAAATTTGTTATTTTTATTTTTGCAAAAAATTTTATATATTTCTCTTTCTTATTTATCTAGATATCTAAATAGAGCAATTCCATATGAAAACGATCAAAATTGGCAAATTTTTGGACGACCCCTCTCCGATTTTAAAATAAATAGTCTCAATCGATTGCCCAGCAAAAGATAATGTACCTACATATTTTTTTTTTTTTTTTATTGTGACTGGTTTAGTGGTGGTGTACACCACTGTCATGTGACAAAATTGAAGAATTCTTCATAAGGGACCTCATTGAAAGTTGTTTAAAAAAAACTACTAAAGCGATCGCAACGAGTGATAGCTCGTTGGAAAGGTATTGAATCAGGCTTTAATTGAAAAATAAAATTTTCCTAATTTTTCCCAGAAATTTACCTTTTTCCCCATGAAAATTAAATTTTCCCATGAAAATTAAATTTTCCGATTTTCCACAGAAGCTCCTAAATTTTCCGGCTAATTTTATTTTTTTTGGATTCCTCATAATTTTTGCTTTAAGAATCAGCAATAAAAAAATGGGCCCCGACTCCTTGTTTGGACAGGAGAAGAGCATTTAAGAGACCACCTCATATGTTTTTGCTGCTTTTTATTGTTATTATAACCATTTTAAACAAATTTTGAACAAAATTTGTATAATCTCAGTAACATCGAAGAGGAAATATATAATTTTATACGGGAAGAAGTTAAGCCCATCAGTGCATATAACTGAGACCCTAGATTCCTTCAGAAAAAATAAGTTTCGGGGCTTCTTAACCCAATAAAGCTATGTCCGTCTGGCCGGCTGGGTAAATGGTTACGACGATAAATGAAGTAGTTCTTAATCAATTTCAATAGAAATTTACCAGTGGCATAAAATTCACTAGTCGCGATGTTGGTTGGAAAATGGGCGAAATAGCCACGCCCCCTCAAGTACCTCCCATACAAAATTACCTATTTCACTAAAACCACTATATTGTCACTAACTTCGTGATGGAGGGCTCTACGAAGCTAAAATTTGGATGGTATTATTATTTGACAGCGTGTAGTATATACTGAAATAATGGGTCCGCTTGCCCCGCCCCTTCTGGTACCTCCCATACAAATTAGCATAACCTTTTATACATTATTGTAGCCAAAAACCACATTTTTGTTCTGGTGTTAACAAAACTTTGCACATCTTAGTTTTTTTACACTATTATGATGTGGTAACAAAACTAAGCATATCGGTTCAGATTTAGATATAGCCCCCATATATATGTGTGTTTCACGATATATACTTTTATTACGGAGGTAGTGAAGTTTGATTATAATCATAAAGAATAATTAAACTCTTGACATACAAGTATTGCATATCAATGGAAAGGGAATTACATAAGGTTTGATAATTTACAAAAAATAATTAAAAGCACATTTTATTTTGGACATAATTCTGAGTCAAATATGAAATTTGGTCAAAACGTATTTTTTGGAGAAATAATATCTTATATGAAAAATAGCGTAAAATCCAAACGGACTGAAATATCTTAACGAAATTTTGGAATAATGTACATAAAATTGTCCTTAAAAAAACGAATAACAATATGTTGCCATATCCTACATCAAACTACCCAAATTCCCAATATGGGGAAAATATGTTCCAAAATTCCGAATTTTTTACTAAAATGGCCACACTGTCTTTGTTTATAGCAGGGATGTTGAAATACGTTACGGTTAACTAGTCCACATATGTGGTCAAAAAAATATATAATGAGCTTTCTCGTTGGCGCTTTGCGATTTGATAATTTTCAAAAACAAAAAATTTTTTTTTTAAAAAATGGGGTATTTTTGACATCCCTTGCCGGGGAATCTTTTTGCTGAACTGATTCAAATTTAGCATTAAATGCATCTGTATCAACATTTCTATGAGGAATAATAAAGAAATAGACACCTCCCGGAAGAAATTTTTTTTTTACAAACGAAATAATATAGTCGCCTTTTTGCAAAAAACAGTAAAAATAGGCCTTTTTTTGGAAACTTTTACTTGCGATGCTTATAAATTTTGATTGGAACAAAATATTTGACATATTTTTTTAGCAATTTCATTCAGAATTTTATAAGCTAACTAACGATATAAATATCTTTAAAATCAAGTGACAACTGAGCTCACACCCTTAAAAATACTAAATTAAACTCGTCCAAAAATTACACAATTATTTTTATTTTCTCAAATATCTCTTGACCTAAATGAGATAACATGTACATGTAAGCATGTTTTTTGAAGGTTTTTCGACGCACTATCCAAATACAAAAAATCTTTTAAATCAGTACATAAATGGACATTCCTCAAGCATTTGAAATTTTGAAACACCCGAGGTGACCAACTTTGGAGGGACACGCAGTGGCCCCCACACTCCCTAGGGAGCCGAATATTTCCAAATCATCTCGAAAACACCTCAGCTTTAACTATTTTAAATTTCATCAAGATACCATTATCCGTTCAAAAGTTACAGAATTAATTCCAAAAAAAACCAAAAAGGAACCACTGTGCTATATTGTGAAGGCAGGCAGACCATATTCACTACACACTCAACTTGGGGCTCTTAAAAAAAATTGATTTTTTCTTCATAAATGTATTTTTAACTGTAAAATAATTTTTAAAATGTATTTTTAATAATAAAATAAAATAATGTTAAATAATTAAAAATAATTCAATTATAAAAAATATAAAAACAATGAGAACAAGGTGGTCTCTTAAATGCTCTTCTCCTGTCCAAAAAAGGAGTCGGGGCCCATTTTTGTATTGCTGATTCTTAAAGCAAAAATTATGAGGAATCCAAAAAAAATAAAATTAGCCGGAAAATTTAGGAGCTTCTGTGGAAAATCGGAAAATTTAATTTCCATGGGAAAAAAGGTAAATTTCTGAGAAAAATTAGGAAAATTTTATTTTTCAATTAAAGCCTGATTCAATACCTTTCCAACGAGCTATCACTCGTTGCGATCGCTTTAATAGTTTTTTTTTAAACAACATTCAATGAGGTCCCTTATGAAGAATTCTTCAATTTTGTCACATGACAGTGGTGTACACCACCACTAAACCAGTCACAATAAAAAAAAAATATGTAGGTACATTATTTTTTGCTGGGCAATCGATTGAGACTATTTATTTTAAAATCGGAGAGGGGTCGTCCAAAAGGTGATCGCTTTCATATGGAATTGCTCTATATGTATATAAAAATGGTGGCAAAAATGTATAGTTATTCAGCAATTGAGAACGGCTGGACCGATTTTGCTAAAATTTGTTTTCAGTTGTTCGTAAGTGCCAGGAGAAGGTTTGTGTAAAAGAAAAATTTGGGAAAATCCTCCGGAAAAGCCGGAAAATTAAAAAAAAAACCGAAAACTGCTTATTTGTATGGAATTTTGTGTGCAATTGTTACGAATGATTTTTCAAATGGAAAAATAAAAAAATTGTGTTGGAAAATTCGGAAAATTCCGGAAAAATTCGAAAAATTTTAATACTATTTTTCGACAAAATTTAGCTTTTTGTCTACGATTTGATAGTTTTTAACGATGTAACTTGCGAAAAATTTGGAAAATTATTCTCAAATGAATCCGAATCGAAAAATAAATAAATTTTCGGTGGAAAACTCGGAAAATTCCGAAAAAAAATTTTGCATTTCATCGAAAATTAAATTTTTGTCGGTTTTCGAATGAAAAAATAGAATATTTTAGTTGGAAAATTATGGAAAAAGTTAAAAAAATTACTTTTTTTTCGAAAAAAAAATCTTATCATATATTTCGGTAATTTCGGGCGATGTTAATGTGAACAATATCGGAAAATTCCAGAAAAAATTCGAAAGATTTGGATGCTTTCGACGAAATCTTCCATTGCATCTCTTGATTTGATGATTTCAGACGACGCACGGTGGGGTAAATTCACGATCTGGGCGGCCAAAATTCGATTTCTCAAAAACCAATGTTTTTAATAATTTCCGATTGTAGGGTAAAGAGAACAAAATGCTTCACTAGGTTCCGTTATTTTTTCATTCCATTTTGCTTACATTCGTTTTCTACACGCTGTTAAAGTTACTTGTTGCTAATTGTGCATTTTCTATTTTGTTGTGCTCAGGTAAAGCAACAATTTCAGCAGGCTGTGGGAAGGCGTGTGTTTAGTTTAAACATTTAAGTAAAATCAAAAATAATAAATCAGGTTAATATTATTTAATACACTTAGCTAAATAAAATTACAATTCAAATTCATACTAGTAAAGCAGCATTGAAAAATATGGTATTTTTGACAATTTCAATGGGTAACAAAATCGATCTATGGACAAAAAGTTATGCATCACCCCTTTTCACCCCTTCAATCTGTGATTATATATAATCTTTAACATCGTATTGTTCACATGCAAAAAAAAATTTTGCGGGTTTTTGCGGTTTTGGGTTTTATAGCCATTTACCTACTGCGGAAGAATGAACTATAATTTCTGCGGTTTTACTGAACCACTTTAGTTAACATACTGGATGTCCTATATCTCTATGCATTTATAGTTAGAGGGTATCCAGATGAATAAAAAGTTATAGGGAGGTAGGCCTCCAAAATGCAACCTTGTGGAGATATATGGGAAATACTTGGAATCTTAAAATTTTTATAAAAACCATTTTTTGTATAAAAACGGTCACAACCTCTACCCTCCGAATGTTAACATATTATTATTTTTTACGCCTCACCGAGTAATATTTTACCATTCAGCTTCATAAATTTGCTTCAAATAATTTTGGCCGCCCAGATCGTGACTTTACCCCGCTGTGCGACGTAAAGATGCAAAATTTGTTATGTTGCTGAAAAATTTCGGATTATTGTGAAATATAGTGTGAAAAATGTATAGTAATTTATCACGAGAGAACGTTGGCCCAGTTTGCTCTATTTTTTTCAATTGTTCGTAATTGGCAGGAATTTTTTATGACAGAAAATTTTGGGAAAATCCATAGGAAACGCCGGAAAAATTGTGCAATTGTTACGAAATGGCTTTTCGAATGCAAAAATAAAAAATTATTTGCGAAACACTCGGAAAATTCCGGAAACGCTCAAGAAATTAGATTTTTTATCGGCGAAATTCTGTAGTTTTCGCATGATTTGATGATTTTGATGTTGGTTGGAAAATTTAACGAGATAAATAATATCTATATATATAAAAATGGTGTAATAGTAATTCATATAGTCATTCATCAATTGAGAACGGCTGGACCGATTTTGCGGCAATTTTTTTTCAGTTGTTCGCAATTACCAGTAGAAGGTTTATGTGAGAGAAAATTTTGGGAAAATATTCCGGAAAAGCCGGGAATTTGGAATAACCGAAAATTGCTTTTTTGTATGGAATTTTGTGTGCAATAATTGCGAATGACTTTTCGAATGGAAAAATAGAATAATTTTGTTGCAAAATTCGGAAAATTCGAAAATTTTGATTTTTTTTTTCGACGAAATTTAGTTTTTGTCGTATGATT
Source organism: Muscina levida (assembly GCA_964034835.1). Taxonomy (NCBI): domain Eukaryota; kingdom Metazoa; phylum Arthropoda; class Insecta; order Diptera; family Muscidae; genus Muscina; species Muscina levida. Next base: position 101,415,747 of record OZ035883.1, on the reverse strand, counting down.
TGATAGTTTTGGACGATGTAACTGCGAATATTTTTAGATAACTAGCTGACCCAGCAAACGTTGTTCTGCCATACAACTTCATCTAAGCTCCAGAGTAATATTAAAACACATAATGCTCAAATTTTAATGTGACTTATTTGAATTTAATCGAAATCAGTGAAGAGCGGTCTGTAGCCCGTTTCTGTAAAAAAATCGGCAAGTTACCGATTTGTATGACGTCACACTGTTTCAGTCTGTAGTTACCGATATCGACAGAACTACTGTTTCTGTATGTTGAAATCGTTAAAAATTCGGTATGCGATGAAAAAGAACACAAATCGAGTGAAACGTTACGAAAATGAATCAAATGACAACAACTATGAAAAGTGTCTGATTGTTTTTATTTTGAGTGTTTTTTGGCACTTTTCAATTAAAGAAGAGACGTTAGATGCATTTATCATGCAGAATATTTTAGTCGTAATCTTTGGGCATGTATAACTTTTCATTCATAAATTGCTTATTATTCAAAATATTTTCAAAATTTATTTGAAAATAATTTAATAATATTCGTGATGTGTAAAAAATCAAAACAAACCCAGTAGGAAGTTCCGTCATATACGACTTTGTCGTCAACTCTGTATTCAAGACAAAATGTGAATAATGTATGTACTTGTCGTCAAAACACTCGGTTGACGACAAGCTGACCGACAAAATACTTATGTTGTCGTACATCAAACACAATCAACAAAATCTAAGAAAGAAAAATTTGAAATATTGATGTACTTGTCGTCAAAACACTCGGTTCACGACAAGCTGACCGACAAAATACTTAAGTTGTCGTGCATCAAACACATTCAACAAAAACAAAGGGAAAAAAAGTCATGCTATGATAATGGGAACAAAAAAAAAAGGAATCTGACGTACAAATTTTTAAATTTATTAAACGGACGAGAAATTTTATAGTTTGAAATCTCGACTGAATGTGAATGCCGTATAAAAGTTTATATCCTTCAATTCTTTCTTGGGCAGTAGTTTTCCAAAAGTATTAACAATTCGTCTTTCTAATAAAAAGCTAAAAATCCATCTTTTCAAATGGCACCAATTGACAATTCAAGACATACATAGGCATCAACGACAATTTGACCGGCATTTTCACCCATCAGGTCGTGCATTTTTGTGTAGGTGACGTGTCGCTTATATAGTCATCAACGACAATTCAATCGACATTGTCACCCATCATGTCGTGCATGATTGTGTGGGCGACAGTTCGCTTGTATAGGCATCAACGAAAATTTGACCGACATTGTCGCTCATCAGGTCGTGCATGACAAAGCGGACCCCTAAATGTCATCAACGATTTACTATGGTCATGCACCTATCCTTGGGGATGTCTTGCAGACACTTCCTACTGGGAAGAAACAAATACAATAAGGGAATCGGTATTCGATTATAATTTTATCTTGATAGAAAGGAAATACAATTTAAAATTTATTATTAAGTGTTACCCTGCGTAATGGCTATTTTTATTTATCAAAAATTATATTTGATTCCTTTTCATTGAAATTCAAATCTCGTTAATTAATATTCAAAAATTTCAATTCAAATTCAAAACACAGTAAGTAAAATTCAAATTTTGCATTGAAAGATCGAAAAAAACAATTTAAATTTAAAGTTCGTCAATTAAAATTCATAACACATCAATTAAAATTCAAAACTCATCAAATGAAATTCAAAACTCAAATGAATTGACGAGTTTTAATTTTCATTTTAATATTTTGAATTTAAATGAGTTGAATTTCAGTTGATGAGTTTTGAATTTTAATTGACAATTTTAGAATTTCAATTGCTATTTTTATTATTTTAAATGGGAAATTTGAATTTTAATTGATGTGTTTTCTATTTCAAATGCACTTTTCGAATTTCAATTGATTTTTTTTAAATTCTAATTGGAAATGTTCTAGTACAAATTCAATAAATTAGTTGTATCCGAATATATCAAAAATTGTTTGTTACTTCATAACACCGAGATATATAAATCATTTTTCCATTATTACAGTGATAATAATCGTTTATGAATCCATCTTAAAAGGGTTTTTAAGGCTATCACTGATATCCAAATTAATAAATGTGATTTAATCGAAAGTACCCGTTTATCTATGAGTACTAGTTATTTTACATATGCACAACATTTTACATTTATGGAAATCGGTAAAGTTCTCACCTGGCAAAAAGTCAGTGAGAAAACTATCGATTCAAATTTTTTACAGAAACACTTTATTAAAATGTTCCTATGAAGTGAAATCAGAACATGCGATTGCTTGTCGATTTGGAATGAGTGAATTGAACAAAAATCGATTCGTATTCCTACAGAAACATTTCAGGTGATAATGACGTCAGGGTGACGTCAAATCGGTAATATGGGTCGGTAACTGCAATCGTTATGAGTTACAGAAACGGGCTACTGATAAACAATGTTTGTCGATTTGTTTTCCGGCGCTAAAATAAACAATGAAGACAGTTTGCCAACACGCGAAAAACTGAGAAATTCGAAGTTGATTCCACAAACTTCCAATGATTGGCCTTGCGATTTATTGATTGCCATCGCAAAAGCCAATCGAATGGGGAATTGAATTCGCTAGAATTGGAAGTGAAAATCGGTTGGGATAATAGAAATTCGAGGGATAAGGACTTCCTCTCCTTTGAAAAAATTTGGCGGGAATGTCATCAATCCAGTTGAATCATCAACAGGAATTTGGCCATTACAAAGCACCAGTAGATATTTGGAAAATGCAGTAGCCGATGGGTCGTTTTGCACCGCGACTCTCATTCCAACCCCTTGTCATTCCCCCACAAAGACATTAATTTCATCAACAGCAGTAGAAGCGTTAAGCCACACCAAAATGTTCGATCGCAAAAAGGATACAGTTGGGATCTCATCATAAAATAGATTGGGATCTTACCTCGAAATGAGTAGCACGCCGTCGATATTCATATGGAATGGTAAAAGGGTGGTTAACATGCATGTGATCAAATCGATACCTCAATTCTAAACCAAGGTATGTGTAAAATGAAAATTTTACAGAAAACGCCTTTAAAGTTTTTGAGTACATTATATAGATTGCACTTATATGTTAAGTTAAAATGTCCTAAATCTACTAAATCATGTATTCACAAACCGAATTGTTGGAAAAAGGTATTTCTCGAATAAACCGGAAACCGGTTTTCTGAAAAATTCAAGTATTTGAACACTATAATTGCATCCAATGCAGAAAATTTTGCAATTTTTATATCATTTCGTGTTTTATCGAAATAAAAATTGCATAACCTTATCTAGTTCTATTGCCGAATCACCAACGAAATAGATCTGAAGGAACTTATGATTTTCGTTTGTTGGTGGTAACAAAGCGCCAGCTCGATGATGTATTTGCCCTTGAAGCTGAATGTGTGGAAGCAATTTCGAGCAAAATGTGAGGAATTGTTTTTAATAATAACACTGAAACAAAATCAAACTTTTTCGGAAACACTCGAACGTTGGCCAAAACCTTATCTCAGTTTACACTTTGCTTAAGATATTCCTAGAATATTTAATTTCATTAAATATTATGTCTTCGTTTCTTTTTTTTCAGCAACGAAGACAAATAAAATGTTTTTGCGATCTATTTTAAAAAAGTGAAAAAAAAATATTTTTCACTGAGCTAGAGGTTTACTCAGCTCCAGTAATACTATCTGAACTGCATTCTTTCTACTGTTCCACTGTCTTATGAGACGCCATTACCTTTTAACTCGGATTGTTGCCGGGTTGATCAACCACTTCGGCTTCGAATAATAGATTGTATTTCCATAGAGAATGGAATATGTTACAATGGCACTGGCGGATTTATCAAACCGGCAATTTCCCCTTGCCACCAGCGCAGCATAAGTCGGTAGTTTCCGATTGTAACTTCAATGCATTGCAATGCTGGCATACGACAGACAATGATCCGATACCAACGCAGCGAAGATCTTTGTAGGCGATTGTGGAATCGTATTCAAAAGCAGCGCGATTCAAGTCTATATTTACGACTGGTCTTCTAGTAACATTTTGTCAAATTTAAGGTGCTGATTGTGCAGCGCGAAACTGTGCAATATGGGCACGCCTCCATTCATTTTTTTGGTACGTTTCTTTTGCGTTTGATTATTACGGATGTTCTGACTAATTATAGCTCAACGCGTACGTCGTCCAAAGTTTGATTGTCTAATAGGAGGCATTAGCCTAGTAAATAACTCCAAACAAATCCAAATTTTTCGATTTTTTCACCAAGAATTTATCTATTTTTCTATTAGAAAAGTCATGTCGGAATAATTATCTAAAATTATTCGCAGTTACATCGTCCAAAACTATCAAATCATACGACAAAAGCTAAATTTCGTCGAAAAAAAAATTCAAAATTTTCGAATTTTTCCGGAATTTTGCAACAAAATTCTTCTATTTTTCCTTTCGAAAAGTCATTCGCAATTATTGCACACAAAATTCCATACAAAAAAGCAATTTTCGGTTATTCCAAATTCCCGGCTTTTCCGGAGGATTTTCCTAAAATTTTCTCTCACATAAACCTTCTACTGGCAATTGGGAACAACTAAAAAAAAATTGCTGCAAAATCGGTCCAGCCGTTCTCAATTGATGAATGACTATATGAATTACTATTACACCATTTTCATATATATAGATATTATTTATCTCGTTAAATTTTTCAACCAACATCAAAATCATCAAATCATGCGAAAACTGCAGAATTTCGTCGATAAAAAATCTAATTTCTTGAGCGTTTCCGGAATTTTCCGAGTTTTTCGCTAATAACATTTTATTTTTGCATTCGAAAAGCCATTTCGTAACAATTGCACTCATATTTCCCGGCTTTTCGGAATTTTCTGAGTTTTCCACCGACAACTTATCTATTTTTCCATTCGAAAAGTCGTTTCGGAATAATTATACGAAATTTTTCGCAAGTTACATCGTTCAAAACTATCAAATCGTACGACAAAAAGCAAAATTTCATCGAAAAATAGTATTGAAATTTTTCGAATTTTTCCGAATTTTCCAAAAAAAAATTTTATTTTTCCATTCGAAAAACCATTCATAACAATTGCACACAAAATTCCATACAAAAAAGCAAGTTTCCTGCTTTTCCAGAGGAATTTTCCAAAATTTTCTTTTACATAAACCTTCTCCTGGCAATTACGAACAGTGTTGCCATTTTGGTGCTTAAAGCACTGTTTTTGGTGCTTTTTTGACTCTCCCATACCCTTTTTTTTTTCTTTATATCCGTCACCCGAAAAAATAATTATGGTGCTTTTGGAATTTATTTCCAGTGCTTTTGGTGCGTTTCATCTCTTGGATATAATTACACAAAGTTATTTTTTCTGTGTACCATCACAGTTAATTTAAGCATAATTGTACCATCACTGTCAATTAAGGCAAAGTCCAATGTAGTATAAATAACATTTAGCTATTATATACATTCTATGCTAACATTATAAATCATATAAATTGTTTTTGCTACCTGGCTTATAACTTCGAAAAATCTTGTGAGGACAATAATGTATCTAGAGATGAGAAATTTGAAATTAAAAAAAAAACTTGATTGCGTTTACTCATAGTCTTGTGACCGAATTGAGGCGAAAAATGTAAAAAAAAAATTCGAGTTATTAAAAAAATTTATGATTTTTTAGTATAAGTAATATTTTTAAAGAAACCCAAAAGGAAATAGTTACTTTTATAAAAGAATTTACACATGATCTAAATATAGTCACAAAAATGGAAACAAGCCTAGAAAACGTAAAACTTCACAAATGGCAATGTACTGAAAGAACTGATACATTTTGGATTGAAGATTCTAATTTAAAAAATTCCGTTAATGAGCGTCCTTTTGAAGAATTGTCTAGTTTCGTTTTACAATTATTATCTTTTTCCATATTTTAACGTAGAAGTGCAAAGAACGTTCAGTCTAATGATATTTTTAATCCAAATTATAATAGAAAAATCTTGCTCCAATAATTATAAGCTTCCTTCAAGTGTTTAAAGCAAAATCAACTCAATTGAATGGTATAAAAAATCTAATTATTGTATTGAAACTGTTTTGTCGCCGAATGAATGCGATGACGAGAGTGAAGGCCTTGTATTTTGAAACAATTAAGTCCAAATGTACAAAAAACAAAGAAAAATGTTATATAACACAGTGCAACACATAAATTGGTGCTGCCTTCGTACCCAGCTATTTTTGAAGTATATACCGAGACTAAAAAAATCCCTAAAGGATTTGGCCCCATTACATCGAAACATTTTTTTATGGACTGTTCGGAACTGGACTGTTTTCATAAACTGTTCGGAATTTTTTCTTTTCGTCTTCGGCAAAGTTGTAGATCTAATCCAGAGCAAAAAAAGTCTCAAACAGATTGACCCAAAAAAATTGCATCTAGTGCATGAAAATTGTAAAAATATGGGGAAAAATGCTATTTTTTCATGATATTTTCACCATAAAATTATGATTATAACACAGTAGCACATTTTCCAACTTCAAACTCTTGAACCAATTGAAACCCACAAAATCTGAAAGCTTATGATAGTAGAAGAAAAACCCTAACTGGGTTTTGAATTATTAGCTAAGGTTTTCTTTTAATTCATTTTTGAAGTTTTCGACTGAGAGGAGGATTTTAGTAGCCTATATCTCGTAAACTATTCCAAATATAGCTTTTCTCTCTTCAGCAAATTTTTAGCTCTTTATCAGATCTAAAAATTTTGCATTGAGATAAAATCAAGAAAACAACAACATCTTACTCAAATTAGCAAAACTGTAAAGAAATCACTTTCAATTGTACGTTTATCGAAATTAAAAATGCTATGCTTTTCAAAATGAAATAAATACAAAATAGAAATAAATCAAAAAACAATAAAAATCTATGAAGAAATTTTACGAATTTTTTACATTTTTGTTTTTTTTTTTGAGTGAGATTTTGTTGTGTTTTTGATTTTATCTGAAGGTTAAATTATTAGATCTGATTACTTTACTTTACTTAGCTGGTACTTCTATGCAATCCCAGTGGATTATATACCGCACGTAGAAAAATATTATAAGCGCCTCGATCTTCTGCGCTTCTTCTCCAGTTAGTCACACCGAGTTCTGTAAGGTTCTCAGTAACCTGGTCTTTCCAACGGAGTTTTGGTCGCCCTCTTCTGCGCCGTCCATCGAGTTCATTGTCGAAGACTTTTCGAGCTGGAGCATTTTCATCCATGCGTACAACATGACCTAGCCAGCGCAGCCGTTGCACCTTAATGCGTTTGACCACGTCAATGTCAGTGTACAGCTCGTACAGCTCATGATTCATACGACGCCGATACTCTCCGTTAACGATGATGGGCCCATATATTTTACGGAGTATTTTTCTCTCGAATACCGCCAGAACCGATTCATCCGCTTGTGTCATAACCCAGGATTCTGAGCCATACATTAAGACAGGTAGAACCAGTATCTGGTATAGCTGGAGTTTTGTTCGTCGAGAGAGGACTCTGTAATTGAATCGCTTGCTTAGTCCGTAGTAGCATTTATTTGCAAGCAGGATTCTTCTCCGGATTTCTAGGCTGACATTATTTGCTTTATTGATGGCGGATCCTAGGTAGACAAAGTTATCTACCACCTCGAAATTATAGTTGTCAACGTTCACGCAGTTTCCCAAACGAGTAGATTCTTTGTTCGTTGAAACTAATAACTTCGTTTTGTCCTCGTTCACCGTTAGGCCCATTTTCGCTGATTCCTTCTGAATACCTGAGAAGGCTGCAGTCACATCCCGCAGTTTTCGACCGATGATGTCTACGTCATCAGCGTACGCGAGTAGCATGTGGCTTTTGTTGAATATAGTGCCACTCGTGTTTACTGCAGCTTTTCTCATTATCATCTCCATCACAATGTTGAAGAGATAGCACGATAGGCCGTCGCCTTGTTTTAGGCCTCGTCTGGTATAGAATGGCTCCGTAAGGTCCTTGCCAATCTTCACTGAAGACTTCGTGTCAGTCAGCGTCATTCCGCAAAGACGTATCAGCTTCGCTGGAATACCAAACTCAGCCATGGCTTCAAGTAATTTCTGCCGTATCGGGCTGTCGAAGGCAGCTTTATAGTCGACAAAAAGATGGTACGTGTCGATCTGTTTCTCTTGGGTCTTTTCCAGGATTTGCCGAAGTGTGAAAATCTGGTCAGTTGTTGATTTTCCAGGTCTAAAGCCACACTGATAAGGCCCGATCAGGTTGGATAACACTGGCTTTAGTCTTTCACATAGCACACTCGACAGGACCTTATATGCGATGGGTAAAAGGCTGATCCCGCGGTAGTTGAAGCACACACTTGGATCACCTTTTTTCAGCACAGGACATAATACGCTTACATTCCAATCGTCGGGCATGCACTCTTTAAGCCAAACCGTGCGTAGGAGCTGGTGCATGCTCGTTATCAACTCCTCGCCACCGGACTTGAAGAGCTCTGCGGGCAGACCGTCGGCACCGGCTGCTTTGTTGTTTTTCAGCCGCGATATTGCTTTTCTTACCTCGGCTTGACTTGGTGGTGGGCAATCTAAGCCGTCGTCGACAATTGGCGTGATAACTTCAAGTGCGCTGCCTTCTGGAACCAGCAGTTGCTGGAAGTGTTCTCTCCATATGTGCAGCACACTCTGCGTATCCGTGACCAGATTTCCATCACTGTCCTTACAGGTGGGGAGGCCATTACCGTATCCATTTGCTCTTACTTTCTGGTAAAATTTTCGGGCCTCACCTCTATCCCTGTATCGCTCTATATCCTCGCTCTCCCGTTCCTTCATCTGACGTTTTTTTCGCCTAAATAGCTGTCTCGCCCGTTTTACTTTCTCCTTATGCCGTTCCCTAACAGCACGGGTTACAATTGGCTGTAGCGTTGCCATGTAAGCAGCATCCTGTTCCTCAGACGCTATGCGACATTCTTCATCGTACCAGGATTCATCTGAGCGCCGCTTTTCATATCCTAGCACGGTTGTTGCGGCGGTTGCTATGGAATGCGCAATATGCTGCCACTGTGTATCGGGAACGTCAGAAGTAGAGGCGTTGTGTCGTAAAAGTTGGGAGAGTTGGTCGGAGTAGGCAGTAGCTATCTCTGGGGTTTGCAGCTTCGCGATGTCTAGCTTTCTTTGTGTTTGGTTACGTGCGTTTTTCGCTCTGCTCAATCTTGTGCGAACCTTGGCTGCAACAAGGTAATGATCCGAGCCAATATTAGCACCACGGATCACACGCACGTCCATGACACTAGATGCATGCCTACCATCAATTACCACATGATCAATTTGATTTTTGGTGTTTTGATCGGGGGATAGCCAAGTTGCCTTGTGGATATCTTTGTGCTGGAATCTGGTTCCACTAACTACCATGTTCCTTCCCGCTGCGAAGCTAACCAGCATAAACCCGTTGTCTGACGTATCGGTATGCAGGCTGAATTTACCGATCGATGGACCAAGAACATCTTCCCTTCCTATTTTTGCATTAAAGTCTCCCAGAACAATTTTAATGTCGTGGCCAGGGCAGCGGTCGTATGTTTCCTCTAGGCGCTCGTAAAATGCATCTTTAATCTCATCGTCTTTATCTTCCGTCGGGGCGTGTACACAAATCAGCGTGATGTAAAAATATTTCGCCCGGATGCGAATGGTGGCTATTCGGTCACTTACAGGGTTAAACCGCGAGACCAGGTGTCGAAGTCTCTTGCCGACTATGAAACCACATCCAAATTCGTGTCTTTCTGCATGGCAGCTGTAGAAGATGTCACAGTTCTTTCGTCGTGTGCATCCCTGTCCCGTCCATCTCATTTCCTGTATGGCGGTGATGTCAGCCTTGTATTTGTCGAGGACTTCCGCCAGTTGGATAGAGGCACCATCTCTGTATAGAGTTCGGACATTCCAGGTGCATATCCTTAAATCATGGTCCTTATATCGTTTGCGGGGGTCGTCAACATTTGGGGGGGTTCTTGTTTTCTCTTTTCTTCGTGTTTTCATAATAGATTTTGTTTAAGGAGAGTGGCTTATTAGGCCACCGCTCCCGATCCTAGTTTCTTGGGGCTGCCAAGGCCACTAGGAGCCTGTGTTGAGCTTCAGTAACTTCTGTTACCTACTTCCTAAGACGCATAGGTGGTAGCATGCCGATTAGGTTACTCAACGTTTCGCCTTCTAACTCTAGCTAACTTCTAAGCGGTTGCTTTGAAGTCATTGCCCAGGGAATACTTGGTCTAGGACCGGAAGTAGTTAGCTGCTTGGACAGTGCCACAAAGGAATCGCTTCTGGTCACTCCCAAGTGAGTGACAATCAGTAGTTTTCAGCCTCTGGGCAAAGTCCCATTAGATCTGATTAAGAGCTAAAATTTTACCAAAGATTGACATCAACATTTCAAATAGTTCACGAGATATAGCTTTATGAATCAGTACATGATTTTCGAAAATTTCAAAAATAAATTATAAAAAAACCTTAGCTAATAATTCGAAACCCAGCTAGGGGATTTCTTCTATGATTACACTATGCAACAAATGACGACTTTTTGCAAAATACAAAAACGGGATAGTATAGGTTCGATTCTACTTTCGAAGGGCAATAAAACCCTATACTCAGTTTGGCGAGATTGGTGACCAATTTTTTTTTATGGACCCCTAAAGATTCTCAATATCAGTGAGCCCCTCGAAAAAAGGTGTCATCAGTTTTTGTCCAACAGTTTACTCCCACTTCGTGGTAGCGCTAAACTATATTCGGCAATAATGTAGCTGGGAGTTTTGCGCACTAACTTTATTAACAAATTATGTCAAAAAGGTTGGTCATTCCTGCACTTTTTCAAAAAAAATTGAAGAAGAAATTATTATTTTTTCACTTTTTTGAGCATTACTTTGAGGAAGTCCAAATTTTTCACTAACAATGTTCGCCAAAATTGTAGCCATGGTAAAGTTGAACAACTTTCGTGAACATATCAATACAATCTGAACGTGTCTAGGCCACCTAAGTAGCTCATAAAGTCCACTATGATACCGGTTTTTCGTAGCTTTACGCACATATAAGCCAGTAACGTGGTTGAATATCAACCGATTTAAATTTTCTCAAAGGATTTAGAAGGAAGATACTGCGGCCTTTCTAACGATATATATAGTTATATTGATAAGTTGTCATATCTGTCTGTTTTTTGCCTCGAAATTTCAAACATTTGTGACTTTTTCACTATTTTTTAAGTTTGAGGAAGTTTGTAGCCACTATTTTATAAGGACACCCTAATGTTTACTATTTTATTCAGAAAGTGCACGCATTCACGAGTTAAACGCATATTTGTTTGTAAAAATCGGTTAACAAACAGTTTAGTTATTTATGTTTTCCGAAGGACGCAACTTTCGTACCCTATGATAAAATCAAAGTTGAAGTAATTAACAACAACACAAAATCAATGCTTCTTCTTCAACTCTTTGATTTTAGCATAGGATATGAAAGTTGCGTCCCACGGAAAACATGAATAACATAACTATTTGTTAACAGATTTTTACAAACAAATATGCGTTTAACTCGTGATAGCGTGCACTTTCAGAATAAATTAGTAAACATTAGGGTGTCCTTATAAAATAGTGGCTACAAACTTCCTCAAACTTAAAAAATAGTGAAAAAGTCACAAATGTTTGAAATTTCGAGGCAAAAAACAGTCAGATATGACAACTTATCAATATAACTATATATATCGTTAGAAAGGCCGCAGTATCTTCTTTCTAAATCCTTTGAGAAAATTTAAATCGGTTGATATTCAACCACGTTACTGGCTTATATGTGCGTAAAGCTACGAAAAACCGGTATCATAGTGGATTTTATGAGCTATTTAGGTTGCCTAGACACGTTCAGATTGTATTGATATGTTCACAAAAGTTGTTCAACTTTACCATGGCTACAATTTCGGCGAACATTGTTAGTGAAAAATTTGGACTTCCTCAAAGTAATGCTCAAAAAAGTGAAAAAATAATAATTTCTTCTTCAATTTTTTTTGAAAAAGTGCAGGAATAACCAACCTTTTTGACATAATTTGTTAATAAAGTTAGTGTGCAAAACTCCGAGCTACATTATTGCCGAATATAGTTTAGCGCTACCACGAAGTGGGAGTAAACTGTTGGACAAAAACTGATGACACCTTTTTTCGAGGGGCTCACTGATTTTGAGAATCTTTAGGGGTCCATAAAAAAAAATTGGTCACCAATCTCGCCAAACTGAGTATAGGGTTTTATTACCCTTCGATAGTAAAATCGAACCTATACTGTCACGTTCTTGTATTTTTTTCACTGTTGCTCTGTGTTATAAGCTTTCAGATTTTGGCGGTCTCAATTGGTTCAAGTTTTTCTGCTGCACTGTGTAATAGGTGTGTTCGAGAACATGATAATTTGTACAAATTTGTACAAATGATTACTATTTCTTACTTGGTAGTGTTCGTTTACTCCAAAAAGCCAGTAACGAGAGAGCCAGAGAGCGATTATTTTGACAGTTCGATGATAGAGAACTTGCTAGTTTTTTACTGGAGAAATTTGTCGCAGTAAGAATTTGCAAGTACGAACAGCTGTCAATAAACCAAATTAAACCAGTACAGAAATTTCAGTCAGTTAAACTGACTGATAAATACCATCACCCAATATAAGATATAGTTTAAGTCTTGTGTTATTGAAATTAACCGATTTGTAATTAAAACCAGTAAGAAAGTTTCAGTCGGGCAACCCGACTTACATTTACCCTTACCCTCAGTAAAATAAATAATTTTCTATTATATTGATATTATTACTCGATTTCGAAAGTGGGCGGAGTGGTACATTTGTATGGGAGGTACGAGAAGGGGTGTGGTTAGGCTTCCAGATTTATTCTCCCTAACTTTATCCTGTTATAGCTTTACTAATTACAGAATTTGAGCACGATTGCGTTGGGTGTACTGATATTATTACTACATCCCTAAAGTGGGCGGAAAGGTACATTTGTATGGGAGGCACTATAAGGGGCGTCGCTAGACTTTCAATTTTTTCTCCAAAACTTTGTCCTGTTATAACATAACAAAATACAGAATTTGGGCACGATCGTGTAGAGTGTATTAATATTGTTACCTTATTTCTAAAGTGGGCGGAGTGGTACATTTGTATGGGAGGTACCAGAAGGGGCGTGTCTAGACATCCAGATTTTTTCTCCAAAACTTTATCCTGCTTAAACTTTACCAAATACAGAATTTGGGCACGATCGCCTTAGGTCTTTTAATAATATTAATCGATTTCTAAAGTGGGCGGTACCAGATGTGTATGGGAGGTGCCAGATGGGGCGTGGATAGACTTCCAATTTTTTTCTCCAAAACTTTATCCTGTTATAGCTTTACTAAAAAGAGAATTTGGTTCCGATCACGTTTAATTTATTGATATTATTTCACCATCTCTATAGTGGGCGGAAAGGTAGATTTGTATGGGAGGTACCAGAATGGGCGTGGCTAGGCTTTCACAATTTTTTCCAATACTTTATCCTGTTATAGCTTTACTAAATACAGAATTTGGGGACGATCCCGTAGGGTGTATTGATATTATTACTCGATTTCTAAAGTGGGCGGAATGATGTATTTGTATGGGAGGTACCAGAAGGGGCGGGGCCATGTAGCCCATTTGCAATACCGTAAGTAGTTTTGAGAAAATAATAACTCGTGCAAAATTTCAAAACATTTGGTTGCGTCTTTCGAAAGTTATCGTGCGAACCAGCCGGACAGCCACCAGACAGACAGACGGACATGGCTCAAACGACTTAAAAAGCCATGAATCGAATTTGGTTCAAAGAAACCTAGGGTCTAAAGTGACTCCTTCTATGTGTTACACTTTTGGGTCGCATCAAATGATATATACCCTCATCCCTAAGGGTGATGGTATAAAAATTAGCAAAAATAAAAGAAAAAATTTAACAATGACAGAGGTAAGTATGAAAATTGTTTTTTTAAGCAGTTTAATAAAATTTGTAAATTAAATAGATTTCCAACAATGTGAATTGCGTCGATGAACAATGGCAGCAATGTGGAACAAGGCCCGGTCTTAAAAGGATTGGATTAACAAAAATGTGTTTAATTTTTTTAACTTTATGTTAAAAAAGCAGAAGCAAACGAAAATGTAAATAATTCGGAGACAAGAAACACCATAATTTTGAGTGCAATGATGATGTTAATGGAGTCATCCTCATCAGAGAGTGAAGATGAAGATGACGAACAGATAAATGTTCGTCTCATAAGGAGAGTAAGCGATTTGGATTGCTATGTTTTTAATAAAAAGTGTCGACGAAATTCGATAAAACAATACATAGAAAAAACAGTGTCGTTATACTGAGACCGAGTTTCAAAGACACTTCCGTATATCGCGTGCGCTCTTTGAAAATCTTAGCCATCGACTGTTGGAATGGAGCGATTACCAAAAGCTACGCTACGACAAAAGGCTACCAGAAAATTTGCCACTTTATCAGAGCTTGCTGTGTTTTGCATAATATTGCCGATGAAGATGACTTGGATTTCGCATCTGAGGTGACTCCAGAGGTGTCTGAAGATTTTCCAGGCCACGAACAAGTGTCTCGAGGCAATTTTGTGCGGGATACAATAAGCCAGTATATACAAACCCATATAAATGATGGCAATCCGGAAATATAAATTAAAAAACCTTTTGCCGCCATAAGGAGCAACAGTTCTTATTCTTTTTAAAATCTTGTTATTCTTTTTTAAATTTCTTAAAACTTACTAACGAGTATTTGGGACAAATATCAACAAAACCTTAATAATTCAAAATAGAACCAAATATATTAATGTTTTTAAATTCAGTAATTATTAAATTTAGTAATTAAATATACAGTAATTAAAAATTAAAATATTTTTCCACTTCAATGAATTATTAAAAAAAAGGAACAAAAAAATTAAATATTAAAATCTAGTTTTTTCTTCTCTAGCATCTCCTTTTTCGCAGCTCTTTCCGCTCTTTGAGCTAAAAGGTCATCCAATGACTTTTGCAGCCTGAGATCACTTTCTTCTCTTCTCTCCATATACTCTTGGAGAGTCGTCTTCCTTCTCTTCGATGTTGAAGGCATCGTATGTAATTGTTCTGAAAACCAAAATTCATAAAAATGACACCGCACACTGTGAGATTTTATCAATCTGGCATCTCGAAATTAAAAAAAAAAATGTTTTCGTAACTCGCTCATATTGTTACGAAAACAAACACAAAAGAGAATTAAAAAAATTTTATTGGCGTGATAACAGCTATCAAACACGAGCAATTTCATAGCATACAACAATTGATTTTCAAGCTTGCATTGATCACAAAAGTTTGAGTGATCAGGTCGAAGTTGTGAGTGTTTTTTTTGGCCTAAAATAATTTTTGTATTGAAGGTTATTACTTAAACTTCAAATTTTTGTTTTATTCAATATTTATTTTTGCACTCAAGTATTTTGAAAAAATTGTTTTATAACCACCTAAAAGGTAAGACAAATTTTAAAGCTTTCAAATCTTTGATAGACTAGAACTTCCAAGTCCCACGGAGTTCCGTGATGGGAATGCCAGCAGAATCTTTGTTAATGTGCCCAAAACAAATTTAAAAAATAAAATCCTGCCTATTTTTGGCCTTTTTTTTAGTATGAGTGAAATATCGCGAGAGGAGCTATTTTGGATTTGGTTAAGCAAGGTGAAAATAGAAAAAACAGAAGCGGTCGAAAAGCACGTTATATCAATTTTTAGACCAGATGTTGACGATACCAAAATTAAAGATCGTATAAAAACGCTTTGCTTCCAATTTCAATCGCGATGGAGCAAATCTCACCGTGATAAAGCAAGATTTATGCATGACAATGCTATTTGGCTAAGTTCAAAAATTCTGCTGTTGATTTTGCTCTTGATCACACACCATCAACTTCAAAACAAATACCGCAACGCGGAAAGCGGGAAAAAGAGTTTGCTGAAAGTGCTTCGAGTACACAAAAACGGAAATGCAAAGAGTTAATATCTTCATGCATTCTTCCCATAGGAAACTTTTCTGAAGAAGCGCAAGAAGCGCGCAATAAAGAGTCGAGACAGTATCGCGAACTGTTCACAAGAAAAACGTCCCGAGTTGACACCAACATAGATTTATTGCATAGGTTGCTTATCACGTCAGACCCTTTGATTGCAAGTTTACGTTTGCCCCCGAAACCCAAAGGTTCTACTTTACCTTCTGAGGTCATTGAACTTTTGTCGGACACCCAACTAAATGATGAATTTGATGATTTAGCATAAAAAACTTTGCTTGCAGCTCTCTGGAATTTTTATTTTTGTATAAATTCCTTTTTTTTTCTACTTTTCGCTTTTTACTTTTGTATAATTTGTATATAATTTCTTTATTTTGGTTTTTGATTAATATCTTATTTTGAATATTTTCCATTCTTTTAAAAACTTTCGTTGAATTTTTTAGTTTTTCCTCTTTATAATGTTTTAGATATCAATAAATTTAACATTGAAACAACATTAACTTTTTATTTTTCTTATTTGCAAAGAATCATCGAAAACTAAATTTCGAAACTTGAAGCATTTTATACAAATGGTTGTATGTGGGTACTTATATCAATATATCGTCACGTTTTAGTTAGAAGAGAAAAAAAAAAGAAATATTGAATATAAATGTGTAAAAAACCAGTACAGAAATTTCAGTCAGGTAAACTGACTGATAAATACCATCACCCAATATAAGATATTGTTGTAGTCTTGAGTTATTGAAATGAATAGATTTTTAATTAAAATAAAATTACTTATGTATATTTTTTCCCCTGCTTGTGGTGCAAAATCGTCCAAAACTTTACTTATTTGTGTATGGGGTATAGGTGCTGGTTTGGAATTTGTGTGAGAAATATTAATTTTTCAAAAAAATTTTATTTTGATAGGGGTTACCACAAGAGGTGAACCGATACAGTCCTTATTCATTCCTAACTCAAATTTTCATACGTACAACTTACGAATAATTTGACTGAATTCAGTGCACTTACAAAAAAAGATATGTATGTAAGACCATAGGGGTGAGTTCGGTCCTTTGTGTGGGAGGTACCAGAAGAGGTGTGTCAAATAGTTAGGTTTTCTGAGGTTTCGCCTCCTATCACAATATAAATTAACCGACTAATTTTCATTACCCCTCAAATGTCCGTTTGGAAGTTATGGGAGAATTATTAATTTTCCAAAAATAGGTAATTTTGTATGGGAGGTACCGGAAGGGGTGACCCGATATAGTCCATATTCACTCCCGATTCATATTTTCATAAGCGTACAAATTACTCATAATTTGACTGAATTCGGTGTACTTAGAAAAAATATATGTTTGTAATACTATGGGGGTGAGTTCGGTCATTTGTATGGGAGGTACCAGAAGGGGTGTGTCAAATAGTTAGGTTTTCTAGGGTTTTGCCTCCTATAATAACATAAATTAATCGACCAATTTTCATTACCCCCCAAGAGTCCGTTTGGAAGTTATAGGAGAAATATAAATTTTCCAAAAATAGGTAATTTTGTATGGGAGGTACCAGAAGGCGTGAACTGATATAGTCCATATTCATACCTGAGTCTAATTTTCATAAGCAAACATCATATGCAAAATTTGAGTGATCTCAGTTTACTTACAAAAAAGATATGTATGTAAAACTATAAGGGTCAATTCGGTCATTTGTATGGGAGGTACCAGAAGGGGTGTGTCAAATAGTTAGGCTCTCTGAAGTTTCGCCTCCTATCATAACATTAATTTATCGACCAATGTTCATAACCCCCCAAGTGACTGTTTTGAAGTTATTGGAGAAATATATAATTTCCAAAAATAGGTCATTTTGTATGGGAGGTACCAGAAGGCGTGAACCGATATAGTCCATATTCATACCTGAGTCTAATATTTATAAGCAAACATCAAGCGCAAAATTTGAGTGATCTAAGTTTACTTGCAAAAAAGATATGTATGTAAAACTATAAGGGTCAATTCGGTCATTTGTATGGGAGGTACCAGAATGGGTGGGGCACAGGTTTCGGTTTTCTTAGGGTTTGTCTACTTTTGCAAGATAAATAAACTGACCAAATTCAAACATCCTCCGGTTGTCCGTTTGGAAGTTATGGAAGAAATATTAATTTTCCAAAAATAGGTAATTTTGTATGGGAGGTACCAGAAGGGGTGGGGCTATTCAGCCCATTTACAATCCCATAAGTTCTTTTTGAAAAATATTGATACTGGTAAATTTTCATACCGATCCGTTAAGGTTTACTCGAGTTATGCTGCTGACCAGCCATCCAGCCAGACAGACGGACATAGCTCATTCTTCTTAAAAAGTTCTGAAACGAATTTGGTCTTAAGATACTTGGGGTCTAACTCGTCTCCTTTAATGCGTTACACTTTTTTTCGTATCAAATGATATATACCCTCATCCCTAAGGGTGATGGTATAAAAATTGTCCCCAACTGTGTTTTTGAGGATAGTTCGGAACTAGTCCCCTTTGACACTAGTTGGAACTAGTTATCTTTCATCATATTGAAGCTTATAATCTCCTTAACGATCGTGCCAAATTTCAAGCTGATATATCTAAAACTTCATTTAAAAATGAATTTTGAGATGCTAGATTGACTAAATCTCACACTGTGCACCGGCTTGTATAGTTTTTGGTTTTAAACGAATACCTGATATCGGGGAAGTTGTTTCTCAGTGCTGGGCAAATCATTAGACTCTACCTCAGCCTCACTGTCGAGTAAATATTCTGGATTCAGTGATCGCTTTTCCTGTAGAAGGTCCTCCAGCTCACTATATACATATAAAATAAAAATGTCCATTAAGTAATGAAATAAATATGTAAATTTTCAAGTGTTACCTTTGGAAAGGGCACGTTTGTCTATTGCACTTTTATTACACTTAGGAAAAACAATAAAACGAAAAGTAAATACGAAAATATATATTTTATATATATATATACATCTGTTTACAAACAGATGTTGATTACTTGATAGTTTTTACTAAATGTTCGCGTACTTTTTGCGATATTTTTTACTGAGAGAGTAAAATCACTTTTACTCTCCGGATATTTTTTACTTGATATTTTCTGCTAGAAAAGTTCTCGAACACAGCTAATATCAATACATCCAACGCTATCGTGCCCAAACTCTGTATTTAGTAAAGCTATAAGAGGATAACGTTTTGGAGGATAAACCTAGAAGTCTAGACAAGCCCCTTCTAGTACCTCCCATACAAATTTACCACTCCACCCACTTTAGAAATCGAGTAATAATATCAATATAATAGATTTTTTTTTGTTTTACTGAGGGTGATGGTATATGTAAGTCGGGTTGCCCGACTGAAACTTTCTTACTGGTTGTATATATAGATTATTCTGACATGACTTTTCGAATGGAAAATAGATAAATTCTTGGTGAAAAACTTGAAAAATTTTGATTTTTTTGGAGTTCTTTACTAGACTACTGCCTTCTTTTAAACAATCAAACTTTGGACGACGTACGCGTCGAGCTATAATTAGTCAGAACATCCGTAATAATCAAACGCAAAAGGAACGTACCAAAAAAATGAATGGAGACGTGCCCATATTGCACAGTTTCGCGCTGCGCAATCACCACCTCAAATTTGACAAAATGTTACTAGAAGAACCCCAGTCGTAAATATAGACTTGAATCCCGCTGCTTTTGAATACGATTCCACAATCGCCTACAAAGATCTTCGCTGCGTTGATATCGGTTCATTGTCTGTCGTATGCCAGCATTACAATGCATTGAAGTTACAATCGGAAACTACTGACTTATGCTGCGCTGGTAGCAAGGTGAAATTTCCGGTTTGACTCATCCGCCAGTGCCATTGTAACACATTCCTTTCTCTATGGAAATACAATCTAATAAAAACATTTCCTGGCAAATACACACAAATATGAAGGATTCTTTCAAATGCCGTCATTCGGAGCAGAAGTTATTGATCAACCCGGCAACAATCCGAGTTAAAAGGTACTGGCGTCTCATTACACAGTGGAACAGTGAAAAAAACGCACGAACGTAGTTATGCAGTTCAGATAGTATTACTGGAGCTGAGTAAACCCCTAGCTCAGTGAAAAATATTTTTTTCACTTTTTTAAAATAGATCGCAAAAACATTTTATTTCTTTTCGTTGCTTAAACAAAAGAAACGAAGACATAATATTTAATGAAATTAAATATGCTAGGAATATCTTAAGCAAAGTGTAAACTGAGGTATGGTTTTGCCCAACGTTCGAGTGTTTCCGAAAAAGTTTGATTTTGTTTCAGTGTTATTATTAAAAACAATTCCTCACATTTTGCTCGAAATTGCTTCCACACATTCAGCTTCAAGGGCAAATACATCATCGAGCTGGCGCTTTGTTACCACCACCAAACGAAGATCATAAGTTCCTTCAGATCTATTTCGTTGTTTATTCGGCAATAGAACTAGATCAAAGTTGTGCAATTTTTACATCGATAAAACACGAAATAATCGAAAATTGCAAAATTTTCTGCATTGGATACAATTATAGTGTTTTAATACTTGAAATTTTCAAAAACCGGTTTCCGGTTTATTCGAAAAATACCTTTTTCCAACAATTCGGTTTTCGAATACATGATTTAGTAGATTTTGGATATTTTAACTAAGCATATAAGGGAAATCTATAGGATGTACTCACAAACTTTAAAGGTGTTTTCTGTAAAATTTTTATTTTACACATACCTTGGTTTAGAATTAAGGTATCCATTTGTTCATATGCATGTTAACCACCTTTTTACCATTCCATATGAATATCGACGGCGTGCTACTCATTTCGAGTTGAGATCCCAATCTATTTTAAGATGAGATCCCAACTGTATCTTTTTTGCGATCGAACATTTTTGTTAGGAGATAACTTAATTTAAAGTTGTTCATATGAACATCGACGGCTTCACAGATATTGCAGGGCGAGAAATGTGAATCTTTTCACAGTTGACAAGATATTGGGCACAATATCCAGAAGTTCAACGAAAGCGAAATTGTTGCGAGAATGCAAAATCATCATTTAGGATGAATGCATGATAGCGCATCAACGAACTTTCGAGGCAGTTGACCGAAAGATGAAGGATTTATGAGGTGATTCGAAACGATTTGGTGGGGCTATGATATTTCTGTCGGAAGATTTTCGTCAAACGTTTCCCGCCATCCAAAAATATACTGCTGCTGATGAAATTAATGTCTTTCTGGCGGAATGACAAGCATTTTCAAAATATCTACCGGCGCTTTGTAATGGCCAAATTCCTGTTGATGTTTCAACTGGATTGATGACGTTCCCGTCCAATTTTGCAAAGGAGAGGAAGTCCTTATCCCTCGAATTTCTATTATTCCAACCGATTTTCCCTCTCAATTCTACCGAATTCAATTCCCATTCGATTGGCTTTTGCGATGACAATCAATAAATCGCAAGGCCAATCATTGGAAGTTTGTGGGATCAACCTCGAATTTCTCAGTTATTCGCGTGTAGGCAACTTTCTTCATTGTTTGTTTTTGCGCCGGAAAACAACAAATTTGAACATTATGTGTTTTAATATTACTCTGGAGCTTAGATGAAGGCGTCAACTTGGAGCGAGACGAAGTTCGCCGAGTCATAAGTTGTATGGCAGAACAACGTTTGCCGGGTCAGATAGTATCCAATAATTATATACCGATTTAGAAGATTTTTTGGATTTAAATAGTGCTTTGAAATACCTTAGAAAATACTCACATGTATAAATTATCTCATTTAGGTCGAGAGATATTTGGGCAAATAAAAGAAATTGTGTAATTTTTGGACGAGGTTGACTTAGTATTTTTAAGGTTGTTCGTTCAGTATTTTTTGTGATTGTAAATCAGCGATCAGTAAAATTTTGCCTTCATATTAAGGCCAAATTTTTCATAGATCCGACTAATGTGCAATGTAGATTTAAGTAGAACTTAAGTTTTTTCTCATTTTATTCGAGAATAAGCGTATCGCATTTAAGGAGACGTGTTAGACCCCAAGTATCTGAGGTCCAAATTCGTTTTATGGCTTTTAAAGACATACAAAATTACCTATTTCTGTAAAAATAATATTTTTCCCATAACTTCCAAACAGACAACTGCAGAAGATTTCAAGAATTTAATAACTTCGTAATAACAGACAAACCATTAGAAAACCAAAACCTTTGCCACACCCCTTCTGGTAGCTCCCTGAGAAATGACCCAAGAATAATAGTAATCGTTTAACATACATAACTTATTCGTAAGACTGTTTTACAGAATTCAGTTATATTTTGCGAAAGATATGCGCTAAAGAATATTTGACTTATATTAGTATATAATATTAGTAATAAAAACGGACAATATCAGCGGACCCCTTATGGTACCTCCCATACAAAATTACCTATTTATGGAACATTAACTGAAGCTTGTGCCAAACCCCTTCTGGTGCCTCCCATAGAAATGACCGAATTCGAAAAATGTAAGCCTATGAAAATTTGCCTCTGGAATGAATTAGTCATATTTTGAGAAAGATAAACGCTTTTGAAATTTGAATATGGTCTATATCGACGGACCCCTTCTGGTACCTCCCATACAAATGTACCATTGCGCAAATTTACCATACTGACAGCTTTAAAAATCGAGTAGTAATCCCAATACACCCAACGTAGTTTGAAGAAAAAATCGCCGCGATTTTAAACATAATTTGAATGGTTATCACACAAAAATTGAGAATTTTATGTTTGAAAATATTTCTGAAATAAAAATTAAAAAAATTTAAATTATAAATTCACAAATGTAGGTATTGAAATGAAATTACTTTTTATTATAATGAAAATTTATTTACAAAAACTGAAATATATACAAAATTCATTGAGGAAACTTGTATTACTATTAAATGAAAAATAACAATATTTACGGGTTAAACAAAATACATTTACAACATTTCATACATAAAGATATAAATTGCAAAATGAAATATTACGCGATATGGATGCCAAATAAGTTAATTTTTCTAAATCAGCTCGAGATTCAACAACTTTTTTAATTTTCTTGAGACGGTTCACATTTTTTTATTTTTTCTTATACCTATGCCTCATTATCTTTGGCTATGCTTGTTTTTATTTCTATAAATTCTTTCCCTAACCTTTAATAATTTCATAAACGCCGAATTTTTTAACCATCACCCTAAGGGATGAGGGTACATATCATTTGATACGACCCAAAAGTGTAACACATAGAAGGAGTCACTTTAGACCCTAGGTTTCTTTGAACCAAATTCGATTCATGACTTTTTGAGTCGTTTGAGCCATGTCCGTCTGTCTGGCTGTCCGGCTGGTGCGCACGATAACTTTCGAAAACCGCAACCAAATGTTTTGAAATTTTGCAAGAGTTAATATTTTCCCAAAACTACTTACGGTATTGTAAATGGGCTACATGGCCCCGCCCCTTCTGGTACCTCCCATACAAATGCATAATTCCGCCCACTTTAGAAATCGGGTAATAATACCAATACACTGAACGGGATCGTACACAAATTCTTTATTTAGAAATGCTTTAACAGGATAAAGTTTATGAGAAATAAATTGGAAGCCTAGCCACGCCCCATCTGGTACCTCCCATACCCATCTGGTACCGCCCACTTTAGAAATCGATTAATATTATTAATGTACCTAACGCGAACGTGCCCAAATTCTGTATTTAGAAAAGCTATAACTGTATAAAGTTTTGGAAAAAAAAATTGGAAGTCTAGCCACGCCCCTTCTGGTACCTCCCATACAAATGTACCTTTCCGCTCACTATAGATATGGAGTAATAATATCAATAAATCAATAAAATAAGTGAGAGTACCCAAATTCTTTATTTATTAAAGCTTTAACAGGATAAAGTTTTTGAGAAAAAAAATTGGAAGTCTAGCCACGCCTAGGGTGATCAATTATTCGGGTTTTTGCGAAAACCGGTTTTCGAATTATTCGAAAAATGACATTTAAAAAAAACCGGTTGCTTTTTTTGAAATTCACAAAAAACCGGATAATCCGGTTTTCAAAATTATGCCAAATAACAAATTAAAACACAATTTTTGACAAAAAATTTTATTAAAAAATAACAGAAAACAAATCAATAATACCTATAAAAAGTAAACTTTTAGTTTAATTATAATTACAATGCAAAACATTAGTGAGATCAGTTTGTTATTTTAACAAAGACAAACGAAACAAAACAATTCATTTGTAAATAATTGATTATATATAAATATATTTAATTTAATCTTTAGTTTTACCTAAAGTAACATTTAAGAAATAAGATACAATTTAAGAGCTTGGGTGTATGCCTATTTTTTTCTTTGGTTTTTATAAAACTTGACATTGAAAATGCCCTTTCACTCAATGTACTAGTTGGACTTATAGTGTACAAGGCGTTTAATATTGAATATTTTAGAAATGCATCACTAATTGGGAGTTTACTCGTACTTAAATACAAAATGAGAATATTCAGGGTTTGAACACGTCGTTCTGATATACGTCTTTTGAAAGTTGCATATAAATTTATTGATAATTGGTTTTGAATTGTTGAAAAGTGTTAAAGTAAAAATTTAAAAATACCTTCAGCATCTGCTAAAGTCGAAGAGTTTGCAGAAAGTTTTTGTATAGACATTTCCAAAGGTTTAAGGGTGTCACTAAGCACAGACAAAGTTGCGATATCATTTTCACTAAATGGTGTCAGTCCTAACTCCAATAAAGTATGATTAACACATTTGTGTAATTTTAAAAATTGAGAAACCATATTGGTTATAGAATTCCAGTGGTGCTTAACATCATGGATAAGTTGAAGCTCCTTATTAAATTGGTCTTTTACAAAGATTTGTAATTTCTTTCGCTTTTCAGTCGACTTATTAAACAGTGAAGATTTATAAAACCTACAATTAGGTTGTTCTTCCGAAACACTGGGAAAAAACAAGTACGAGAACACATTTAACATAATTATGAATAAATTTAAATAAAAAATATCGAACGCCAAAAAACCGAGATTCGACAAAAAATAACCGGATTATTCGATATTCGAAAAATAGGGATTTAAAAAAAACCGACGGTTTTTATGAGTGAAAAAAACCGAGTAGCCGGTTTTTGAAAACCGAACTGATCACCCTAAGCCACGCCCCATCTGGTACCGCCCACTTTAGAAATCGATTAATATTATTAATAGACCTAACGTGATGGTGCCTAAATTCTGTATTTAGTAAATTCAAGTAGGAAACAGTTTTAGAGAAGAAATCTGGAAGTTTAGACACGCCCTTCTGGTACCTCCCATACAAATGTACCATATCGCCTACTTTAGAGATGGAGTAATAAAATCAATACACCCAACGCAATCGTGCACCATTTGCAGAGAAATAACTATATTAGCAGTACTGTCCATGTCAGAACATTGCCGGTACATTAGCAGATATGACAAAATTGCAAAATCTGGCAACCGTCTATGCATAGCTTAAGATTAACACATTCAAATCTACACCAAAGAAGATGAAGAAGCAAATGAAAGTGTTGCTAACGAAGAACCTTTAAACACTTTGGAAAGTAGTGATGAATCAAATTCTGGTAATCGCGATGAAGTTCAACAGCCAGCTTAAATAATTTGTCAAAGGACAGTAATTCCTTAACATCGTATTTTTATGTAGGTGCAGATCCACACAATTCTTTACGCTTCTTGTTAAAATTTGATTTATTTTTTTACAATAAAATTAATATCAGAATCTGGTAGATTAAAAATCAAATTAACAGTATCTTCAACCACTTCAACTTGTTCAATAAGTAAGACCTGATGTTTGCAATTTTTTAATATGTTTTGAAATAAAGCCGTAATTAGAAGCAAAACAAATCAAGTCAGATCCAGTTATGGGATCTGTCAAGACATCCTTTGCAGTTCTAATTGACTGAGCTTTTCCATCGTTTAATGCACTAAGGACCTTTAAAATATCTTAATAATTGTTGGCATATTAATTTACTGCTATAAGCCATGTTCTCCAACGTGTTGTTATAGATTCCGGAGGTAATGCAAGGTCTGGAAACATTTGTTTAAAAGGTTCCACTCTTTCAAAAATACATTTTAGACATAGCACAATCGATGGATACCATGAGCAATGCATGTCACATGCGTAATTTTCGAAAAAAAAGCTATTAAAGCTATTGCAGCCTTAACCATATAATCAAGGGCGTAGCCAGGTAGGAGCAGGGGCTTGAAAAATCTGTTAAAATCCCAGAAAAAAAAATAAAGTAGTACAGAAATTTCACTAAGGTGAACTGACTAATATAAAATTTCAGCCTATATTCATTCTCCAAAATTCTAGTGGATATATTAAACTCTGAGGCAATGAAATTAACTGATTTTTAAGTAAAAGTACTTATGTATTGCTATTGCCATGCTTGTGCAGTGATGTTGGCCCGAAGTTTACAAGCATGTATCAAAGCTGTAGAAATGGTTACAGTTTAGAAAGTGCTAATGAATTAATAAAATATTAAGAGTTCCTCCGTGAAATTGTTGAAAAATGCAGACTTCCTTGTATTGGAAGTACTAATACGCAGAACGAGGTCCTTTTTATTCGTAAGTTAACGTTCAATAAGCGAATAGATTGTGCAAAATTTTAACTGTATTTAGTGCACTTCTAAGAAAGATACTTAGTATGTATGAAAATGTACCAAATTGAAATATCTTCCAGTTTTTCATAAGGAAGTTATGTTTTTTTTTAGGAAGTTAAACTACATTTTGAAAAATTATAAAACTGTTAATCTTTAAAAGGATCTGTAAAGTTTGCTCGAGTTCTCCTGCACACCAGCCAGCCGCCCAGATAGACGGACACTTTTCCAGAATTGAATTCGCATTTCTGATTCTTAAGGTCCAACGTGTCTCCCTTAACACGTTATACTCTTGTCAATTGATTAGAAGGTAGACCAAATACAAATTAATTTTAAAATCATAAAAAAAACTTAATTTTCCTTTACACCCCATGAATGAGGTATGGGATAGCTTCTCGCGTTGTTGTGAATTAACACGCTTTCTATTTTTAAATTCACAACTAACGGCACCTACTTGTTTATCAACGAATGCGAACGTCACTTTTACTTGACATGCCGATTGACTCAACACTTATACTGCGACGTTGCTGCCGACAACATCGAGGGGCCAATGAAAGAAAAATGTAGATGACTGGAGGCGGGAATCGAACCCGGGATCGCCTGCATGGTAGTCGCGTGTTCTAACCACAATGTCACGACCGGTCCCGGATTTTAAAATCATAGTTTATTTTAATTCAGAAACGATTTAAACACTTAAGGCCAATATCATCAAAGCAATTCGTGAGCTACAGTCCGAAGGTTTAACAAGGTCTTGGAAAGTTGGGGTGACAGAATGAGGTACTTCCGGATGCAGCCTTTTAAACGAACACAGTAAAAATATTCCGCACTCGATTTCTGAATCGATTCTTTTAACAAGACATGAGACTAAAGTAATTAGTTCTTTGGATTTGTAGATTACATTCAGTGAAAAAGAACTCTGTGGTAGTCGAAAAAATTAAGAAAACCGAACTCGACGGTGTTAACCTAATTCGGAATCGTATTGCATCATTAGATTTTTGATTTACAAATTTTTTTTTAAGGTTTTTTTACTTTGAGTAATGTTTTAAGGGGTTGAATAGATTTTTGACAAGCTATAGTTGGGATTTCGGATAAGCACGACTTATTTAAAACAACTTTGTCGAAGAGGGCATATCCGAAAACTATAGTCAGCCCATATACCCCAAAAATATTTGAAATTAAAGTCAAAAATTTTATTTTTTAATCGACTTTGACACATTTAAAAAAAACTAACGATAAGGAATTCAGAAAAAAAAACGTTTATTCTGTGCACAATTTTGTTTCAAATAACACAAGAAAAAATATTTAAAAATCGCTCAAGAATAGCGGCTTAAAATGTCATATATCCAAAAAAAACAACAAAGATGAATAAAAATTATTTTATTGGAATTCGATAACCTAATTTCTTTTAAAAAAAATTTTAGTCTACCTTCGTTTAATAAAATATTGTCAAAACAATGAGTATTGATTTTTCGTTAGGTGCTTTTTTTTTGTAAACATGCTATAAACATGAAATGTAAAACCGACTGCCCCCCCCCCCCCCTACATTAGATCTTGGCTACGCTCTTGCATATAATGATGCTGCGTCCGTCACAATGAGCAAAAATGACGTCGCACAGTGTAACGTCTTCATACATTCGTTGGCCAAAAATGGAAGGAGCCGTTGTAGAGCAACGAAAATTTATGCAATCACTTTTTGTGATGAAATTAAGTAATTTCTGAAGTTTCATGAAAATCGGTCGAGAACCACGCCCCCTCCCATATATAGTAAAATGTTTTTTTGATACATTTACGTTAAATATTACTTGTTTCAATGAAATTGAAAAATGAAATTTTTCTTAGTTATTTTACCAAAAGTGGGCAATACAACCCACGCACATCCCATATATAGTGAAATGTTTTTTAAAATACTTCCGTTAAAAATAAAGTTATTTCAATCAAATTTCGTTGCTGAGCATAGTTATTATACCAAAAGTGGCAGTCAGACTAAAACCACGCCCACCTCCTATAAAAACCAAACATGTTTTTTCTCCTAAAATGGGAATTTTTCATTAAAAATTAATAAAATTGAACACGCACTTGCATTCATTATACAAAAAAGTGTTCAAAAGCGCTTCTATCAACAAACCCATTTTATTCTTAAAATCCCGTTGGATTCTCTTCTTTTTTTCTTTGTGTAAAGTTAACATAGGATAACATTTTTTTATCGTCTTTTGAAATTTGGAAACAATATACATTCTTAACTTCCCTTAGAGTTTTTTTCTGTCTGCCGTACTCACGCAATTTCAAAGCTATAGTCTTGAAAATTTAAAAGGTTTTAAAAAACATCATAGTATTTCCAAAAAGTCATAAACCATTAAAATTGAACGAAAAACTCTAAAGTTACACTTGTTTAAAATCGTCAAAAAAATATTTCAATTTTCATATTCAATTTCAGTACCCTCAAACCCATAACTTTGTGAACTTAAAACAATATGAAAATGTAGATATTTCTGATTATTTAAAAGTGTTATAATGAAACATATTTGAGTGAATCTACATTTAAATTTGTTTCATTTATGAAATCAACTGTTTTCAATTTTGGCCACGCACGTTACACTATGCGTCGTAATCACACAATTTTAAAGCTATAGTATTGAAAATTTAAAAGATTTTAAAAAACATCATAATCTTAATTAAAAGTTATAAACCATTAAAATTAAACAAAAAGCTAAATAGTTACACTTGTTTAAAATCGTTAAAAAATATCGAAATTTTCATATTAAATTTCAGTACCCTCAAACTTTTAACTCACACAGTCCAACAATTGTCGACTAAATTAGTCTTTCCAAGGCCGCTATTTGGATTAAAAATTTCGTACTTGCAATTTCCTTCTCCGGTACACCTATAATTTCATCTATTGAGATTTATATAAATACATTTTTTAGGTTTGCTTGTTCATCCACTCTTTAAATGTTTAGTTTTAAGAACTGTTTCAGATGGCACTTGGTAGTCTGTATATTTCTCAAATAGTTTTTTTATACATGCTAGTTTCTCATTTTGTAAAGTGGGATGTTAGCCAACACAAAAGCTCCGCACAGCTTTTCCTGAAAATATTTGAGCAACAACCGGAACATTTCGATAAAAAATAATTTCTTTGTCTTCTTATTTTCAGTTCTTTGATTTAGTTGAATATGTTTGCCACTTTCTAATGTTCTTCTGCAAGCACCTTTAAATTGCATGGTGTTGCTTAATGTTCAATGCCGCTTTTGGCGTTTTAGCTTTAGGCATTATGTCCAGGATCGAAACCTGTGGTTGTTGAAAAACTTTTTTATGTGAAAAACAAAAGTGGAACGAAAAATGAATTTGATAAATATGAAATATGCTTAAAAGGGATATTTTTTAAAAAAATATGAAATATGCCTAACAAAGGATACTTTTTAAAAAATATGATATTAAAACCAAAAATATGCTAAAATATGACTTTATGGGTAAAATATGCTGTAACAAATAGGTGTTAAAACACTTGTGAGAATATGAAACATATAAATACCTTACCCATTTGTTAGTATCTGTTATCTAAAAAAACATGCATTTTCATATTTCTGGTTGCCCTGGTAATAATTAAATAAATATTACTTACTAACGTAAATATGTAATTAATAAGCCGTTCAAACATACAAATTCACATTTTCTGTGGTGAAAAAAGCACCTGATTAAAATATTTATATTGACATTCATTTTATTTTATAACTTTCGAAAGCAAAAATCATATGTAAAACTTGTTGAAACTTTGTAATCAAAGCGTTCGTCGCCGGTGGTAATAATATTAATCTCCGTAGAGTGCATTTAATTCACTTGATGCAAAGATAAATTCATATTGCTTTTTATAGTATCGTTTTTGATGGTAGAACCATAACCGCCAACCCTCACCCCTTAACTGTCTTCCGCAGCGACATCTACCGCTTGATTAGAGTGTGGTCACAGCCACAATTAATACAAATCGTTAGTGATTTATAGCAGTCATTTGTGGGGTGCGCAACACATGCAAGCGGCTTCTGAAGAGGCGGTTTAATGCAGCCACACTTGTGGCAACAGCAGCTTTGAACATTTATGGAGTTATTTTAATACATTCTACTACATCCATCAGTAATCCTTATGGGGGTCGCTTTGATGGGTTGCTTAATTAAATACGGCGAAGGGAGGCGGTTATGTCACTTAGGGAGAGTTTAACTTCATCTTCGACAAGTACACAGAACAAAATAACTATAAAAACCAGTACAGAAATTTCAGTCAGGTAAACTGACTGATAAATACCATCACCCAATATAAGATATTGTTGAAGTCTTGAGTTATTGAAATGAATAGATTTTTAATTAAAATAATATTACTTATGTATATTTTTTCCCCTGCTTGTGGTGCAAAATCGTCCAAAACTTTACTTTTTTGTGTAGGGGGTTTGGAATTTATGTGAGAAATATTAATTTTTCAAAAAAATTTAATTTTATAGGGGGTACCACAAGAGGTGAACCGATACAGTCCTTATTCATTCCTAACTCAAATTTTCATACGTACAACTTACGAATAATTTGACTGAATTCAGTGCACTTACAAAAAAAGATATGTATGTAAGACTATAGGGGTGAGTTCGGTCCTTTGTGTGGGAGGTACCATAAGGGGTGTGTCAAATAGTTAGGTTTTCTTAGGTTTCGCCTCCTATCACAATATAAATTAACCGACTAATCTTCATTACCCCTCAAATGTCCGATTGGAAGTTATGGGAGAATTATTAATTTTCCAAAAATAGGTAATTTTGTATGGGAGGTACCAGAAGGGGTGACCCGATATAGTCCATATTCACTCCTGATTCATATTTTCATAAGCGTACAAATTACTCATAATTTGACAGAATTCAGTGTACTTAGAAAAAAGATATGTTTGTAATACTATGGGGGTGAGTTCGGTCATTTGTATGGGAGGTACCAGAAGGGGTGTGTCAAATAGTTAGGTTTTCTAGGGTTTTGCCTCCTATAATAACATAAATTAATCGACCAATTTTCATTACCCCCCAAGAGTCCGTTTGGAAGTTATAGGAGAAATATTAATTTTCCAAAAATAGGTAATTTTGTATGGGAGGTACCAGAAGGCGTGAACAAATATAGTCCATATTCATACCTGAGTCTAATTTTCATAAGCAAACATCATACGCATAATTTGAGTGATCTCAGTTTACTTACAAAAAAGATATGTATGTAAAACTATAAGGGTCAATTCGGTCATTTGTATGGGAGGTACCAGAAAGGGTGTGTCAAATAGTTAGGCTCTCTGAGGTTTCGCCTCCTATCACAACATTAATTTATCGACCAATGTTCATAACCCCCCAAGTGACTGTTTCGAAGTTATTGGAGAAATATTAATTTTCCAAAAATAGGTCATTTTGTATGAGAGGTACCAGAAGGCGTGAACCGATATAGTCCATATTTATACCTCAGTCTAATATTTATAAGCAAACATCATACGCAAAATTTGAGTGATCTAAGTTTACTTGCAAAAAAGATATGTATGTTAAACTATAAGGGTCAATTCGGTCATTTGTATGGGAGGTACCAGAATGGGTGGGGCACAGGTTTCGGTTTTCTTAGGGTTTGTCTACTTTTGCCATAAGTTCGTTTTGAAAAATATTGATACTGGTAAATTTTCATACCGATCCGTTAAGGTTTACTCGAGTTATCCTGCTGACCAGCCAGCCAGACAGACGGACATAGCTCATTCTTCTTAAAAAGTTCTGAAACGAATTTGGTCTTAAGATACTTGGGGTCTAACTTTAATGCGTTACACTTTTTTTGTATCAAATGATATATACCCTCATCCCTAAGGGTGATGGTATAATTAATCACAAAATTTACATAGATCTGGCAACTCGACATGAACAGCTGCTAAGAAAGCAAAATCTAATAAGAATTTACATTTCAAATGTAAAAACTGCGTTGCTGAATCTATTGGCTTTGTTGACAGGTCCTATTTTTGAAAGTGTCTCATATGAGTTATGGCCGAGTCTTTGATATGGCCGAGTCTTTAAAGACCCAACGATTGATCAACAGAAAAAAATGGATGAAGCTTTGCAGCAGTTTGACGACAACTTGATTGCCTGACAACAATTTGAAGATGCTTTGGAGCAGTGTATGCAGAAATTTGACGCAAAGATAAGCGATCTCATTCGCATTGTTCAAAAATTAAGATCTGACGTCAGCTCATGCCCACAAGCAGTATCGACCCTCGAGAACGAAACACGTAAGAAATTTTAGTTTATGGAGAGTGAGAACAATATTCTACATCGGCGATCGAATCGTTCGAACATTGTGATAGATGGATTACCACAACAAATGCGTTATATAGGGTGGTTAAATAGTAAGGACCGATTTTGAATGTGAACAACACCCGTCAAGTTCTTTACTGCATTTCATTTGACATTTCTTAATTTCAGACTAACTCAGTTTGAACTATGGAAAGATACACAATCGAGCAACGCGTTAAAGTTATTCAGGCTTATTATGAAAATGGGCGTTCAAATCAAAATGCTTATCGTGCACTCCTTGATTTTTTCGGTCAATTTAATCGTCCAAATGTGCGTACAATCCAAAAAATCGTGCAAAAATTTGAGCAAACCGGGTCTGTTGGAGATGTAAAAACAACAGTTCATGCGCGTACAGCTCGTACTGCAGCAAAACTTGCTGCCTTTCGCGATAGTGTGGCTGAAGAGCCGTCCACCTCAACTTGTTGTCGTGCCCAACAATTGCACCTCACGCTCGTCGTTGATGAACATTATGCAAAAACACTTACTTGTACACGCTTACAAGATGCAATTGACTCAAGAAATAAAGCGTCTTGACTATTCCAAACGTCGTCAATGGTCAGAATGGTGGTGGTAATTTCACCTCAATACACTCAGAAAAAAGTCCGTACTAAATTTGAGTACAAAACATACTAGATTTGAGTTTGCAAAATTTACTCAAAACTAGTAAATTTGTACTTAAAATGAATAAATTATACTCAATTCGAATATGTTGTACTGGATTTGAGTATGCGTTGAAAAAGTGCATACTTCATATAAGTACGAAATTTTACTCAAATTGTATTCTTCAATATGAGTAAAATTTTACTCGCCTTAAGGAAAATATTATTCGTTTGAAGTATGGCATGTAAATATTTAAGTTTGCAAAGTGTTGAAAACAAAATTGTATGGAAGAATGTAAGTTTAGTTCGCATTGTACTTCAATTTACTCCAGATATTAAAATTAAGTTCAAAGAAGTTGTAGAACAGAGTACACATGTATGATCGTTTCAAGTATAGATGTAGTAATTTAAAGTTACGGTGTACTAAAATAAAGGAAGATTATCTTCAGGAATATCGTACTTAAATTGAGTACGATTTTCTCAATTTTAGGTTGCAAATAATAAGATATAGGATATTGTAGACTTAAAATGGACAAGCAAACTACGTAAAAATAATACATTTGTAACAGAAATTTTTATTCAAAATAAACTAGAATTTGGGGACGAAAAACTTAATTGTAGTATGCTCAACTTATATTAAAAGAGAATATTACCCAATGGTAGTTCGAAAAATAATCAAATATAGTAAGAATGCGTACTCAAATTAGGTAAACATTTACTTAAAAATAAGACATTAAACTAAACTTGAGTTCATTTTGAATAAACAATTGTAACAAAATACTTATTTGAAGTAAAAAAGTCTTCAGCTATGTGCCAAAATTGTTGTCAAAAAGGGTATTCAAGTTGGGGGATATAGTTGTAAATATGAGAAGCGTCAAACTAAAGTTGAATACATTTGTAATTAATTTTAGTTCACTGTGTACTCAAATTTAGTTCATTCCCAGAAATACAGCTCTGTGTTCTCATAAGTACACACAAAATGTGAGTGAAAGAGATAAACTCTATGAAACCATAATGTGCAGCATTCAACAACTGTGAAACAAAAAGAGACAAACATTCGACAGCGATCGAACTATGTGATTTGTGTGTGTGTATAAGTGTTTGTGCGCATACAAGCTGGTATTTGTTGCGTTTAGAACAGTTTTGTTGAAGAGGTTTAGGAGTAAAGTGTTTATTTGGAGTGTCATGTTAGTGTAAAAGAAATTAAATAGTGAAAAAGTGTTTTTCGGAGACTTTGTAAAAGGTAAGTGATAATAAGAACCTTAATTATCAATTTTAGATGTGAATAATTTAAGAAGATTGTTGGCGAAAAAGTCTTTGCGGTGGTGTTCTCAACCGTGGTGTTTTCAATAGGAAAAAATGGGTAAGTACAATTGTGTATTCGTTCATTGGTGTTGTGTGTGTGTGACCGGCGAAAATAACAAGCAATTTGAATTTCATTAGAAGCTCCAATTGCAAATTCAATAATATGTAATGAGTTCAAATTTACAATTAATGCTACTAAAAAAATTCAAATTGTATGGCGCTTGTTTTTAAAGAATTACGCGAATGTAGTGTGTGTGTGTGCAAAAATTTATGTTACAAATTGTATAGTAAAATCCAAATTGACTTGCAATTAGTAATTGGAATTTAGTGTGGAAAAATGAATTCAAATTCATTATTGTCATTTGAATTCGAATTCGTTTTTAAATATAAAAATTCCTTTAATTTGGAATTCTTTCCACAAGTGTCAATTGCAAATTTTAATAAATTTCTGAATACCAAACTTCAATTTCTAATACTAATAATAATTTAAATTCAAATTTCAAAAATTACAAATGTATTTTACAAAAAATTATAAACTAAAAGTGTAGAACAGTTTATAATTTGTTATTGAATATTGAATTTAAATTTGTAATTTGCATTTGGTATTCAAAAATTAATTAATTAATTAATTAAATGAATTCCAAATTGTAATGGAATTTAAATGGGTATTGGAGTGCAAATTTCAAATCAAAATTTAGAAGTGTCATTTAAATTAAGATTTTAAATTTTAGAATTATGTAATTCCAATTTGTAATTGGAATTTAAATACAAATATGTAATTTCTATTTATAATTTGTAATATGCAGTCAGTATCTGAGTTAAAATTAAAAAATAAATTTAAATATAAAATTAAGTTTTGAAAATTAAAATTGCAGAATGAATGACAATTCGAAATCAGAATATAAAATTTTAAATAAAATACTTATTCTGAATTATATTTCTATTATGATTTCATTCATTCTTAATACAATTACAGAATTCAATTTTAGAGGCAATTAAAAATTTAAATTAATTTGTGAATATCAAATTACACATTCTAATTTTAATTGAAGGTTATTGCTGAATTTCAAATTTAAACTACAACTAATTTGTGAATTCACTTTTGATTATTAATTTCCGTTTACTTATACTTATATAATTATAATTACAAATTTGAATTTATTCTTGAATTTCAAGAGTGCAATTTGAATATTTAAATTCATTTCGATATAACAAATTCTAATCCAATTACTAATCACAAATCGGAATTTATTCTTTCTAAATTCAATCACAAATCATATTACAAATAAACGTACAACATGAATTCAAAATTATTTTTGAATTTTAGATCAAATATCAATTAAAATACAATTTGTTAAACTGAATAGATTTTATTTTCGTTTTCTAAACATTTCAAACCCCCTTGTACTATTAAAACTTGATTTATCTTCGTTAATTCATATGCTGGAATGTTAGATAGATATTTATTATTGGCGTGATCTAAATAGTTTTAATTCTTGGCTTTCGCGTAATAAATCTGCAAATTTTTTATTGGTTCAGTTTGCTGTCAGATAGTTAGACTTCTAGCGTGTGGCGGGGAGGCTCGTCTGTGTCACGGCTACGTATGATTTGAGACCTCCTCTATTATGCTTGAAGCAGTTTACTCATGTAAACAAATAACCGTTTGCAATATAACTGACAATGATGAGACTTTGACGCAGTTTATTATGCCGCGGGGAAACCTAAAGAGCAGGTTCTAATTGTTTAGATCAATACCTTTATTATATATCAAGTCAAATATTAAATCTATGTAACCATACGGAAAATAGTTCATCTGGACATTTTGTAGGCAACTGGCTTATACATTTTCATATAACTTACAAATTGTTATTCTGAAGTCAACTTTGCCGTTAATCAAATTTGTTTAAAAAAAAATAGAAAAAATTTAAGGAACTTGGGGAGAGATCCAGTGCATGATGTAGGTATAGTCGAATACATCATGATTATTGTTAACCAAATAATCTTGTTAAGTCTAATATCGAGTCTTTCATCACTTTTGAGCTAATAACTCAGTTAGTTCTAAACCAATTTTGAATTTATTTAAATCTGAGACCTTTCCAACGATATATAAATATATATATTTTACTATAGATAACTTGCCACATTTGTCTGGTTTTGCCCCCCAATTTTAAACTCTTTTGATTTTGTTCACTATTTTTGAAGTTTGAAGAAGTTTTTAGGCACTAATTTATTACATTACCCTAATGTTTGTTGCATAATTCAGAAAGTGCATTTAGCCATTTGTAAAACGCATATTTGTTTGTAAAAATTGGTGAACAAATGGTTAAGTTATTAATGTTTTTCGAACGCAATCTTCAAATCCAAATTCGAAATTAACAACAACACCACAACAAAATATTTTCTTTAACTGTTTGATTTTAGTATGGGATATGTTGTACTCGAAAAAAAAATATTAAAAAACATTTTTGAATTTGGGATCAAATATCAATTGAAATACTATTAGTTATTTCATTTCAAACCTCTTAGACTATAAAAATTTTATTTTATCTTCGTTAGTTCATATATTGTAATGTTAGACAGATATTTATTATTGGCATGATCTAGATAATTTTTATTCTTGGCTTTCGCGTAATAATACTGCAAATTATTTTAATAGTTCAGTTTGCTGTCAGATAGTTAGACTTCTAGCGTGTGGCGGGGAGGCTCGTCTGTGTCACGGCTACGTATGATTTGAGACCTCCTCTATTATGCTTGAAGCAGTTTACTCATGTAAACAAATAACCGTTTGCAATATAACTGACAATGATGAGACTTTGACGCAGTTTATTATGCCGCGGGGAAACCTAAAGAGCAGGTTCTAATTGTTTAGATCAACACCTTTATTATATATCAAGTCAAATATTAAATCTATGTAACCATACGTAAAATAGTTCATGTGAACATTTTGTAGACAACTTGCTTCTTAATTTTCTTTTGACTTAAAAATTTGTATTTTAAAGTCAACTTTGCCGTTCGCCAAATTTGATTTAGAGAAAAACACAATTCAATAATTGAGTTAAAGATTTTCATTTGAATAAAAACCTCCACGCGGTATATTATTTTATATTTGCTAATGGAATTTGATTTGTAGTATTCTTTTAAAATAATTTTATCTAATGAACGTGTATTTGCGCAAATTAATGACAAATTCGAATAATATAATATTCGAATATATAATTAATATTATAAACCCCAATCCTTCCTCAACTTTCTGAGCATGTTGGCCAAACATTAACTTTAATTCCTTTACCTAAAATTTGAAGGCAGCGAAGTCATTTTTGCAGCGATAACGTACAATTTGCTGACATTTGTATATCTGCAGTAGGAAGTGGTATGTATTAGTTATGTAAAATAATTGTATTTTAAAATGAATAACTACTTGTACGCATGCGTGTTCTAGCATCAGACATGACCACGGCATTTCTGCAATATCAGTCAATTGCAAAAACAATTTATTAATAATAATAAAATAAAAGTTTTTTATTTTGACAGCAATTTCTTTCTTTTAAATTATTTATAAGCTTATATAACGTAATTATTAAAAATAATTAAAGCTAGTTGGGGGAAATGCAAATATTACATTAACCATGATTAAACTTAATTTTAGTACAATAAATTCAATTTTCCGTCCGTTTGGTTGTACATTTAAGTATATTCTCGTTAATTTCAAGAAATCATACTTGTTTTAATTCTTTGTGACTTCAATTAAGGGTAAAAAGCATACAAGCAAGTCTGGACG
This sequence comes from Muscina levida, assembly GCA_964034835.1. Lineage (NCBI taxonomy): Eukaryota > Metazoa > Arthropoda > Insecta > Diptera > Muscidae > Muscina > Muscina levida. The sequence continues at coordinate 101,377,084 of OZ035883.1, read as the reverse complement.
AACTTAAATATAGTACATATATATTCCACAATAGGATAGATAAACTTGAGCCAAGTTGACACTAAACTCAAATATAGTACATTCAGTCTTATAGTGTAAGAAATTTATGTTCATATTGGCTACAAGTTAACTCAATCTGACTCAATTTCAGATCTGATTAGTTGTACATTTAAGTAAATTCTCGCTAATTCTAGGAGAGCATACTTGTTTTTACTACGTTTGTGATTTCAATTAGGTTCAACTATACTAAATTCCAATACACATTAACATGTCTCGTACTTAAATGTAGTTTAATTTGCATTAATACGGAGAAAATGCGGTCTTCAATTTAGAAAATTTGCTTTGTAGTAAGTCACATTTTTCTTTTTTTGAATACGATGCAAACTTCCATGATTGCCGCGTGTACTTATTTCAAGTCAATTTGTGGTTGACTTTAGGAAATTTTCTGAATATCGGTAGTAAAATGTAAGAAGTGCATACTCAGTGAAACATCATTTCTCCTTATTTTAGAAATTTTGCACTCAAATCGTATAAAAAAAAACTACGAATGAGTAAGTGCATACTTGATTATTGACACATAATACATGCTTATAGTATATGTCGACTAAGATTCAGTAACTTTTACTTGTCTTTATTCCAAAAGTATTTGAATGTAGTAACAACTTTACTGAAATCAAGTATGAAATGAATTCAATATGAGTAACCGTAATACTTGACTCCGAATTGATGGCCACTCTTACTCAATTTTAGTAAATATTTCCTTAAACTTAGTACATGTTTCTCCTAGTGCATACTTATATGTAATACCAACTTACTACTTTTGATTCAAAATGTGTTCAAAAATAAGTCGTGTTGTACTCAAAACAAAGAAATGTATACTATATTTTAGTTCGCATTTTAGACTTATATTAAAGAAATTTGCAAACTCAATTTGAGTACTGTGTTACTTGGCGCCATATGAAGACTCATTTTACTCAATTCTAGTTCAATTTTACTTCAATTTAGTTCACTTTTTTCTGAGTGTAAGCAGAATTGTCGTAATTGGGCGAATGATAATCCAAGAGTAATTGTCGAAAAACCACTGCACCCACCATGAGTGAATGTTTTATTTGTTGTAACTTCTTCGTATCGATACGAATTTATACGCTCTTGAAGCTCCGAGAGAGCTCCCTGCCCATAGCTGGTCATGTGGAGTTTTAATATACAATTGACTATCAACAAAAACCCTTATTTCCCGTTGGTGTTGTCAGTTAAGGTCAACCTATTCTTCATTCAGGCGAGGTGTGTCCAGTATCGCATGATTCACTGTATCAAAGGCTTTTGAAAAATCATTATAAATAACATCCAGCTGACATTTTTTTCCCCTTTACACTGCAATATTTTGCACATATAATGGAGTTTAGTCATTAACATATTTATGTCATACTGGATTCCTTCCTGGCTTTATATGTGTTAGAAATTTCAATGCAAATTAATCCGATGTTAATAATTAGAAGTTATTCACTTAATAATAGTTGGCCGCTATTCTTACTGTTTTGGCCTTTATTGTCTCATTTCATAAATGCCATAGTTCTGTTAAAAAGCTTATTTTCTAACATCTCGATCACAGGGTACTGCAACTGACTCCAGATTTTGCATTGCTATAGTAGAAATGTGGCGGTAAGGGTGCTACATGTGGTGAAAATCTTTTAAGGTCCCAATCATGGCATATTTTTAGACGCATAACGAACGATAACGAAACGTGTCACGTTTTACAATTCATATATTTAAAAGTGCGAACAACTATTGTTTTTGCAACACGTTTAGAATTGCTAAAATATGAATTGTAGGAACCGCCGACGACGACAGTGATGCTTCCACCAAAAAACCAAAAGGCATTTTCATGTTCCTCTTCATTACCATCAACATCAGGGTTACCAGCATCGGCGACAACCACAGCAACAACACATACACGGTGTCAGTAAATTGGCTCCATTGTTAAGGAAGACAACTACGAAGAGGACGACGGCGAAGGAGACAAGATTGCATATCGACTGGCGAGCAGCTTCGCCACAGCAACAAACAAGAACTAAGGAATACATTCCTGCCTGGCATTCGCCAACGCTTCCCAAGAAATGTTAATAATTGCACAAGCAACAACAACGGCAAACTACAAACCATTGTTGTCGGCGTGCACCTCAGCGCGGCATCACCGTCACTGCAGGCACGTTCTAGATGTTCGGATGGCATGGGATGGCATCGCAGGGTGGACGCAAACATTCATCGCAACTCTGCCGTTGAGTGGATCGATTCCACTCCACACACCACACAACATAGTTATTATATTACAGCGAAGACAGCAAAGATGATGGGTCGGTCATGATACAAATCTTCTTATTTTCCCCCTATTCCTACTTGCGGTCTACGTCTCACAGCTCCGGGTTGCCTTTACAATGGCGCTTTTCGCGTTGTTCACTATTTTGCACATTCAAGCGTGAACAAAACGACACCATACTCCTCCTCCACATCACATAAAACGTGTTGAGAACCTTTTTTTCTGTCATAACACTCCAAACAGACGATGTCTAAATGATTATGGCTGCTCTACAAAAGCTGCTGAATTTGTAGAAATCCTTTTCGATTATTTTTTAATTACGATACAGATTGTGTACAGAATTATATAAATTCGTGCTTTTGCATAGATTAATAGATTTTTGATTCCTTCTAGCATTTCTAGTGTTTTTTCTATGGCATTGATGACCCTAGAAGAAATTGTTGCTAGAAGAAGACATTCCCACGAAAATATGGCAGCACTTCATATGTTTTGAGCGTTTACAACCAGTATATTTCGGTCTGCTGTAAGCCACTTTAAATTCAACTGCATTTTCCCAAAAACAGCTCTAGTAAATAATGATTTCATACGATATAGAGTTATTTGCATAAAACGAAAGTTTCTTCCGTAACTGGCTTTTTAATGTGCATTTGTTCACTTATAAACGCACTTATTTATCACCTATAAGGTAACATATATAGTTACGGAGATAATAACAAATATATTTTTATCGTATATGGCAGTCAAATTAGCTTATGAGCAAATTTATCCCATGTTCCATGTAAAATTATTTACCTGAAAACTAAATACGTGCTTCAATAGAAATTAGTATGTGAATTAAAATGAAGAGTAATATTTATAAAAAGTCTTCCTGAATATATTTTTTAATTCCAGGACTTCTATTCATATGATTAGGACTCCGAGTACATACTACGCCACACTCTGAAACCTTTGGTATATGTTTTATGTCATACTGTCAAAAACTATTTTCAATAGACCAAAAGTCACTTTTGGTGTACCAAAAGTACTTTAATCGAACCAACTTCAATGGACTAAAAGTCATATTTGGTGTACCAAAAAGTACTTTAATCGAACCAACTAGTACTTTAATAATACCACAATATACATACTTTAATGATGATTAGAACTCGCGACTTTCATTCAGGAGACCAGGGTTCGATATCTGTCTCTGCCACTTACATTTCTTTATCGGCGGCACCTTTGACGTTGTCGACAGCAACTTCGCTGTAAAAGTCTGCTGCTGCAATCATGCAGTATTTGAAATGCTCGTTTGTAAGGATCCAGGATGAAATTTATTTTTGAATATGAAGCCTCACACAGTATATCCAAACATTATGAAAGACATGAAGGCAATTTGGTTTTAATAATAAAATAAATCCGTTGTAAACTTGTTTACCCAAAAATTGGCAAGTCCGTCAGTTTGAGAAAACTCCTAGAATGCATCCATTAAAACAATATTTTCTTGAAACTCAATCAATTTCATCTTTACTGCAACCTTATTAATGTTTGAAAACAATTAGATTGCCAGAGACCCAGTTTCCAGAAGATTCATAAGAAAATGGATGAAATCAGAACAAAACTTCAACGCGAACTGAAAATCTTGATCTCACATCTTTCAACAATTGAACATATTGCTCTCGATTATTAACATCCTTGGAATTATATATGAGACTTTCAGAGTGAAAAATTCTAGATCTGAGACATATCAAATGTTTTGATTATCTCCCAAATGTTAAATTGAAATTGAGCTAAAGATGACTACTGTATATTCAATAACTGATTTTGTAGCTTGAATGTTGAAAATGTTGTTTTGAATAATAATTACACAGTGCAACATTTCTAAGGTCATCGTCAGGTGCCGCCTTCGTACCCAGATATTTTTGAAGTATATACCGAGACTAAAAAAATCCCTAAAGGATTTGGCCCCATTACATCGAAACATTATTTTATGGATACTCCAATATTTTCACCCCAACACGATTTTTTTTATCATTTTTAAGGAGTCCATATTTCATTAACCGTTCAAAAATTTTTCTTTTTGTCTTGGGCAAAGTTGTAGATCTAAACCAGAGCAAAAAAAGTGTCAAATATACCGACCCAAAAAAATTGCATTCAGTGCATGAAAATTCCAAAAATATGGGAAAAAATAATATTTTTTTCATGATGTTTTCCACACAAAACTTGTTTCGTTGTACTCCGTGGCGTATGATTTATATGGAATATTACTTATTATAATCACAATTTTATGGTGAACATATCATGAAAAAATAACCTTTTTTCCCATATTTTTACAATTTTCATGCACTAGATGTAATTTTTTTGGGTCGGTCTATTTGAGACTTTTTTTGCTCTGGTTTAGATCTACAACTTTGCCGAAGACGAAAAGAAAAAATTCCGAACAGTTTATGAAATATGGACTCCCTAAAAATGGTCAAAAAATCGTATTGGGGTGAAAATATTGGAGTATCCATAAAAAAATGTTTCGATGTAATGGGGCCAAATCCTTTGGGGATTTTTATAGTCTCGGTATATACTTCAAAAATAGCTGGGTACGAAGGCGGCACCAATTTATGTGTTGCACTGTGTTACATGCCGAATAACACTATGACACAATTTGAGGGTCATTGTCTCGGGGGTGAACCAAACCAATATCAAACGATAGAATTTGACCTCACCCAGCAAAATATTTTGTTGCAAAGAAACAATTACAGAACAGCTTTTACTGATAAGTAACAAGTTCCACTTTCGGTTGCACAATATATTATTTTTGTTTGAAATTGTCCCAAAACCAACATGTTCTCATGGAACCTGTTATGAAATGAATTGCTACATAACTGAATTATATATGCTGTTTTTTGAAATTTCATTGATTTTCAATTGGGTGCTAGTTCGAAATATATTTTAACTCAGATTTTTGATTTTTTCTTAATAAATAACCTCTGAAAAATACTTATTTCGAATACGAATATTCATTTTCTGTTCTACGGAATCTGTGGTGCAACATGTTGCACATAATCGGTTAATTAGAACCAGAAACAGAATAGAAAGTCGATTAAAAAAGAAACGATTCTAGTATCAATACCATTCGCAACAAGTTCTGAAAAATTTTCCTGGGCAGTAACAAAACCCTAAACTCCATTCTGCTCCTTATGAGACATTTTTGGCCCACTTTTGAAAAACTGTTTTAATGGCTTAGAATCTTCGATAGAAATGTTCTCCGGAAAATTTCACTAAGAGTCACTGAAGACAAATAACCTCTACGAGTCAAAGATTATAAAATAAAATCAAAATGAAATGTTAGGAAGGCTATTTTTGAACAAAGAGTGCAATAAGCTTTTTCGGGAGTGAATCAAACCGATATCAACCGGTAGCAGTTGACCTCAGTAATAAAACCTTAAACTCCAATGTGCTCCACTTTTAAACAATTTTTTTTTTACATTGGTTTGAAGTTTGATTTTTTCGGTAAAAAGTCGAATCAAAAAATTCGAATAATCATGTGTAAAAATACATTTGGGATAGTTCATGTCTTTGGAGACATGCATTACTCTGTTTGGTTCACCCCCGAAAAAGTGAGTTGCACTGTGTAATTCATATTAACAATGCATTTAATTGACATGATTATAATTGTTGTTGAAATCGATATTGATTATCAACATTTCTCTTTTATTATTTAAAATGATCCGACAACAGCCAGCAAACATTATTGTAGGCTAGCAAATCTAGGCAGTCAACATTACCCCTCTTAAAGAAACAAGCGAAATAAGCGATGTTGCAAAACCGAATGGGTTAAAATTTTCATAACTGTGTCCATAATCTTTTTGAATTCACCTGAAGAAATGACTGATAAATGATGCAATGAAACCCAAAAATGCTAAAATTTAAATTTTTTTGTCAGGGCCACAAATCCATTTCTTTTTTCTATCAATGCGAGCACAATGATATCGCACTTATGGACATCGTCGCTTACTTTGTAAGAAAGTGCGCACCGATTAAAAAGCCTATGACACTCCTACGCTAAATTTAAGCAGGAATATAGCCGAGAGCATCATCTGACACTCCTACGCTAAGTTTAAGCAGGAATATAGCCGAGAGCATCATCTAAATCATTGCTACTAAATATAGCTGGCATCAGCAATTAAGAAATGGGTATTTTTACCGCTGGGAAGTTAAGCTCTCTATAAAATCTTAAATACATAAAAACACCCGATATGCCCCACTATGTTGATTGCTAACAATGTACTGCATGCAATTTTTGTTTCACACACATGATTTTTTTTGTATTAATGGTTGCCGTTTGGCACAACGACAACAATTCGTATGTACTTTTGCATGAACAAATTTGTGAACTAGTTATTATAGTCAGCAATGGATGATTTATTCACGAAAAGAATAAAAACCCCAGCGGTAATGAAACGAAGTACGAAGTAATCCATGACATCAGTATGATATTGTAAGGAAGAGATCTAAGTACTTAGAATGTCAGGTGTGTGTGATACCTTCCACTCATTATAACTCCGATTAAAATGGCACCTACCGACATCGTCACTTACTTCGTAATCAATCGTGTTGTCAATCTCGCATAAAACTCCGCTTATAACGTAATTGCAACTGAAATGGCACTTAAGTAATGGGTAATTTTAACGCTGGGAAATACCCTAACTGTGTTGTGTGTATGTAGCAGAGGGCTAACCGTTAATGAAATTGAATTTTACAGTATTTCTTTCAAAGGTGAGTGTTGTGCGTGTTGCTTATATTTGACAATTTGAAATAGTCCGCTTGCGGCCTGTGGGCCAATGTGCGGATATACTTTAGTGATGATTTCATCTTCTGTTGTAGTGAATTGGCAAATGGCAGGTAGAATCGATTTATTTCCGATTCTCAGGTGTTCTTTGAAAAACTACTTCGGTTCTATACTGTTGCAAGAACACTTAAATATTCGTTGTCAATGGAATGGTGTGTGTTTGTCGGAAGTCAGCCGCCAACAGTATCATCACGCCTCTAAAGCGTGATCCCATACGATCAATTGGCAATTTGTCAACACTATTGTCATGGCTAATTGCTTTAAGTAGTGCAAACAGAATTATCTTTGATTTTTATGTTTTACGGAAGCTTCAATTGCAGCAATTCCGGTAGATGCGAGAGCAAACGGAGCCACCTATAAGGCCAAAATTATGCAACAAACCTAAAATTTATTTAGATATACTTACTTAATTTACTTAATTTCCCTTTGCACCCCATGAATGAGGTATGGGATAGCTTCTCGCGTTGTTGTGAATTAACACGCTTTCTATTTTTTTAGATTCACAACTAACGGCACCTACTTATTTATCGACGAATGCGAACGTCACTGTTTTGAGAAGCTCTTACTAGACACGACGATTGAATCGACGCTTAATACTGCGAAGTTGCTGTCAAACAACATTCGAGGGGAGCCGACAATGAAAGAAAATTTTATTTATTTTTTTCTTTTAAGATGACTGGAGCCAGGTTTGAACCTGCGATCTCCCGCATGGTAGTCGCGTGTTCTAACCACTATGCCACGGCCGGTCCCATTTATTATTATTTATTTAGATATAATACTGTGAAAATTTAAGAAAAATTCGTACATAAATAAGAATAAGCGCCACCTATTGGGTCCAAAAGTATCTGGCTAAAACCTATCATATACAAAAACAAAATTCCATCAAAAAGGTTTTCAAAGGTTAGAAACGTAACTTACCTTGAGCGTCACCTATTGGTGACGTGTGAATTTGAACCGATTCGTGATAAATTAGAGGTTTTCGAAAATAGTGACATCAGAGTCACCTATCGAATTTTTTTTTTAATTGTCTCTAAACCTTCTCATAGCAATTACGAACAAACCCGCAGAAGAAAGTATCCAATTTCGTAGATCCGTTTTTAAGTTTTAAGCAGCTGAACAAACCACGTTTAATTTTTATATGCATATATGAAGAATTTCATATCAAAACCGATATTCATTGAACCCGACCCTTTTAGATTTTAATGAAATTTTACATACAGCTAGATTTTACCTAAAGAAACACAACCTCATTTTTCTTTAGGTATACCCTCACCCTCAGTAAAACAAAAAATTTCTATTATATTGATATTATGACTCGATTTCTAAAGTGGGCGGAGTGGTACATTTGTATGGAAGGTACCAGAAGGGGCATCGCTAGACTTCCAATTTTTTCTCCAAAACTTTATCCTGTTATAGCTTAACAAAATACAGAATTTGGGTACGATCGTGTCGAGTGTATTTATATTATTGATCCATCTCTAAAGTGGGCGGAAAGGTAGATTTGTATGGGAGGTACCCAAAGGGGCGGGACCATGTAGCCCATTTGCAATACTGTAAGAAGCTTTGGGGAAATATTAACTCGTGCTAAATTTCAAAACATTTGGTTGCGTCTTTCAAAAGTTATCGTGCGCACCAGCCGGTCAGCCAGACAGACAGACATGGCTCAAACGATTTAAAAAGTCATGAATCGAATTTGGTTCAAAGAAACATAGGGTCTAAAGTGACTCCTTCAAACGGCGAAAGACCTTTATCATTGGGCTTCTCAAACTTTTAAGACCTCTATAGAAGTTGCTTATTCAGACGCTGACGACTACAACAAAACAAAAGAGCTATTTTCAAGGTATAAAAATGCTAAAACTATTACAGGAACTTAAAGCTTTCATTCTTATATACCTTTAGATGAAACTTCACTAAATGTTAGCAAATATTCCGAGTCAACAGTACTTCTTGCGCAAAATTGTATATTAACTCTAAAAAAAATTATCAAGGTTAAGTCCAGATTTTTGAGGGGTCCCTGAAAATTTTTTAATACGATTCTTGTTATAATCTGTTGGAGTTACCAAAAAAATCGGCATATCTTCCAAAGTTTAGCTACTTTATTCTTTTTTTCACACGAAGATATCAAAATATAAGGAAGTTAACAAGAGATGTATTTACTTAAATTTTTTTTTTAAAAAAAGTAAGAAAATCCCCATTTTAGTTTTTAGATATCTTATATATATTAAATAGACCTATCTAAAAAAGGAAAAAAGACTTGATCTTCGAAGTGTTTTCCAAGTTTAAACTTTTATTTTTGGCAAAAAAATTACAGTATATGTTTTCGAAAGCTGACTTATATACCTTTCTAATGTCACAAAGATCTTTTAAATCGGTTGAGTCATTTCAAAGTTATCGTGGCTTAAAAGTACCTATTACAGTAATTTTTTAAAAATTGCAAGACCTTGCCACGCCCACATATTTTCATAAATGTAATTTCTAAAAATGAGGTTGTGTTTCCGTAGGTTAAATGGAGTTGTATGCAAAATTTCATTAAAATCTGAGAGGGTCGGGTTCAAAATGTCCCTTTCTTATAGGTTTTGATATGAAATTCATCATATGAATAAAGTTTCTAGTATGAATTAAAAATATTTTAAAAATGTCCATCTGCGATTAAAATAAATAATCTTATATAGAAAATATATTTTGTAAGTTTTTGCATATTGAAACGGTTGTCTTCTTTCAAATCTCTTTAAACTGTAAAAATGTTTTCAATACATAAGAAGCTTTAATTTTGCAAGTAAAAAGTTAAAACGGGCCACAGTGTGTCATTAAAGATTGTTTTCGAAAACATGGTTGCAGCAATAACAAGCTATGTTCCAGCTTTTCGGAAACTGGCTCGTAGTCAACAAGCACACTTTTCTCATTAGATGTTTTAATACGAAAAAATACAAAGTAATAATTTCGTATTTTCGAATTTTCGTATTTGATTACTTACAACTTCATATGCCTGTCTGTTTTTGCTATGAAATCTCAAACTTTTTGGATTTTTTCACTATTTGTGAAAGTTGTTATCCCTAGTTTCCCTATACCCTAATGTTTATTTTTTTATTCAGAAAGTGCATGCTTACACGAGTAAAACGCATATTTGTTTAAATAACGGGATTTGGGCGATAAGCGGTTGCACATGAAAACCACAGAACTAACTTGTTGTTAAACCTCAATTTCATTATTTTCGAACATAATTAACAACTAGTTATACCATGTCCAATAGAGTGGGTCGGTCCCAGTATTAAAAAAAAAGTTGCACTTGTCAGCCCCTAAATTTGAAGATTAGGCAACAACGATTCTGGGACACAAGAAAAAAAATTTTTCCGCGCACCCTAAAAACGGCCCCTTTAGTTTTTTCTGATTCGATTTCTACCCCTTTTTTCCGGAGATTTTTCATAACGCACGTAAAGATCTTAAAAAATTGTGAATATATTGCTTTTGAATTACCCACTTTTATTCATAAACAAAAAAGTTACAAACGTTTTTAAAATGTACAAATGTGCTCAGAAGTCATATTAAATAATTAATTCATCATATTAATTTGTTTAAATAACTAAAGTTTATTATAAACCGAGTGAAAATAAATAATTTCATCATAAAAATTCCACAATTAAATATATTAAGATGTTTAAGAATATTAGAAAGACACGTTAATTTCGACCGCCGATACACCGAATTACATCAAGTTATTCAGATCCAATTTTAGTAGTGCGGAATACTTGCTATGGATAATACAAGTATTTTTGTAAAAAAAAAATTGAAATCGGACAATATCTTTAGTTCTCGCATCGTGGTCAAAATGGTGGGAAGGAGAAAATGGATGACAGTAATTTTTTCCTCATACATTTCTTCCCCTCATCTTCACACACTAGACCCACCGCTTAAATTCGCCTAGAGGTGTTAAATGTATGATCGGCCTCCAATATTTTTGCAACTCCAACAGTTTCTTAGAAAATATCTACCTTCTATTAAATTTACGTAAAAGTGTATCAAATGATACATCAAATTCGGCTTACGATCAGAAAAGTGTTTTTTTTTTTTTTATTTTATTGTTTAAATATTTTTGGTCAAATTCAGTGTGTCACTCACTAGGATGACGCGTTTCGAACTCCATGACGAGTTCATCTTCAGACCCCTTTGTGACAAACTGATACACAATGGTACATCATCAGCTGTATATATATCTACAATTATGTCACACATGTACATGCGAAGTAGATATCAGCCGAAAATGTCCAGCACCAGTGGTGTATTCTTTGAATTTGACCGTTAATATTCAAACATGAGAAATGGAGGAAATTCTTTCCCCACGATTCCCCTTTTTACCTTAAAGCTTAAGCTTCTTTACAAGGTTTTTTTGTTGTTAAACTAAGGTTACTTTAAATTTTTCTATGTCAAAGTAAGGCATTTAGTTTTTAGGCCGTGCCGTGCCAGAGTTTGATTGTTAATTTTTAGTCGATCGTGTTTTTATATATTAAATTTACGTAAAAGTGTATCAAATGATACATCAAATTCGGCTTACGATCAGAAAAGTGTTTTTTTTTTTTTTTTTTTTTTTTTATTTTATTGTTTAATCTTCTATCTTCAATTATTAAGGTGGCCACATAAAATTTTTGTTTATTTTTTACATATTATTTTTTAATGACATCATCTCCTGTCCTGTCTCCTAGAGGTGTGAAATATATGGAGCTGGACAAATTAGTGGGGGTCGGTCATACATGGTACCCTTCTAGGAGGCTGATCTCATAAAAGACAAAAAAAAATGTGTGGGGACCAACTTAAGGGTTGCAGATATAAGGTAGATATGTTCTAAAAATCTGTTGGAGTTGCAAAAATATTGGTGGTCTGTCATACATTTAACACCTCTAGGCGCATTTTTGCGGTGGGAGTAGTGTGTGAAGATGGGGGTAGGAATGTATGAGGAAAATGTTAGGAGGAAAAAATTACTGGGGGTCGGTCATCCATTTTACCCCTCTAGGAGCGACTCCGCTGCAGTTTCTTGGCTTGATTTGTTTTTTTTCTCCTTCCCCACCAATTTGACCACGATGCGCGAACAAAAGATATTGTCCGATTTAAATTTTTTTACCACAATACTTGTATTATCCATAGTAAGTTTTCCGCACAACTAAAATTTGATCTTAATAACTTGATGGAATTCGAGACACCCTATTGGTATTGGCGGTCGAAATTAACGTGTCTTTTTAATATTTTTAAACATCTTAATATAATTAATTGTGGAATTTTTATGATAAAATTATTTATTTTCACTCGGTTTATGTTAAACTTTAGTTATATAAACAAATTAATATGATTAATTAATTTATTTAATTTGACTTCTAAGCACATTTGTACATTTTAAAAACGATTGTAACTTTTTTGTTTATTAATAAAAGTGGGTAATTCAAAAGCAATATATTCACAATTTTTTAAGATCTTTACGTGCGTTATGAAAAATCTTCGGAAAAAAGGGGTAGAAATCGAGATAGAAGCAGTCACTTGTCAAATTTGACGTCGGTGTCAAAAATGACATATGGAGCAAATATAGCCTTTGCAAAACCAAAAACAACAGTGTTTCTCGATCGGACTTCAAATGACGTCACAGCACAGAAAAAGCTAAATGGGCCGTTTTTAGGGTGCGCGTAAAAAATTTTTTTCTTGTGTCCAGGATCGTTGTTGCCTAATCTTCAAATTTAGGGACTGACAAGTGCAAATTTTTTTTTCGACCCTATCTAATGTCCACACTACAGTCATTTTTCGTAATTCGCGCTCTCATTCGTAATTCAACCCCAAATTACATGGCGAATTACGTAATTATCCATACAAAATTTTGAGAGCGAATTACCTTCTTTAAAGGTAATTCATTTAGAATTACCTTCTGAATTATGATCAAATCGTTGCCATCTCTAATTTTTATCGGAATATATCGAAATAGCTGTCAAAATGAAAATGTAAACAACAAACATAAACACAAAGTGAAACAAATTTTATTCATTTTTTGATATTCGACCGTTAAAATTTTCCTTTTAATTAAGCTAGAGATCGGTGTTTCGCGAATTATTAGTACAAATTTAAAAAACCACGAGTTTCATACAAGCAAAGCTAAGTAAACAAACAAAAGAAACTGTCAAATCAAATTAAGTACGTGTAGTGTGGACAGGGTATTACCTACTCGATTTCCGTTGGTTAAACTATTGTTAAGTACACAGCTGATATCGATTGACAACGAAACCAGTACAGAAAATACAGCCAGGTGAATTGACGACTGTCGTATGACATTCGGTCGCTTGGCCAGACGAGACGTATAGTAAAACTGTAGAATGGGTTACACCTAATAAATGAAAAAATTATGGACTAAATGCAAATATCATTGAGTTGTCCGTTTGGAACATATGGAAGAAATAATAATTTTACAAAAATAGAAAATTTTTTATGGAATGTACCAGAAAGGGTTGGCCGATATACATATTTATTTCAAAGTGAAATTTTAAAAGGTTTTGTCTTCTACTACAAGATAATTAAACTGACCAGATTCAAATATCCTCCAGTTTGTCCGTTTGGAAGTTTTGAAAGAAGTATTAAATATCCATATAGTATGTCGTAGGAAATCCAGATTTTTGGCATACTCTATTCAATAAAATTAAAGCTTAGGAAAAATTATGGCTTTTAGCTTAATAACGATTAACTTTTCTGAACAAACCCATGCAATCTGAACATGTATAGTCATATCTCTATACATGTCCAGATTGCATGGGTTTGTTCAGAAAAGCTCTCACAATAAAGTTACACAAAGAGCATTAAGGTGTTCCTTATATGGCTTTTTTTCGAATTACGTTAAAAATAGGTAATATTAGCGATGTTTGTCATCTAGCTTTACCTTAGGTATGTTTTCGTATCAATAGTTAAATATTAGAGGAACCGGCCGTGGCATGATTGTTAGAACACGCGACTACTATGCGGGAGATCGCAGGTTCAAACCTGGCTCTAGTCATCTTAAAAAATTGTTCTTTCATTGTCGGCTCCCCTCGAATGTTGTTGACAACAACTTCGCAGTATAAGTGTCGAGTCAATCGGCATGTCTAGTAAAAAGCATCTCAAACAGTGACGTTCGCATTCTTTGTTGCGTACCTTTCTTTTATATACAGACTATTCTAGTCGTTCAATAGCTGAAGAGAAGACCTTTAAAAGTATTTGTTTGCTTTTACCATATCTCTTACAGTTGTCGAGATATTTGATGTAGAATTGAGGAATTTTTTAAAAAAATATTAAAAATTTGTAAATTGGTTTCCGAGGTGGATTATTGTAGGCAATTTTATAAGGTATACTAAGTAAAGTGAAAAAATTAAAATTAAAAGATTTTGTTGACCAAATACTAACGTCACCTTTTTTCGAGGCACTTAAGGGTTTTCAAAATGTTTAGGGAGCAAAAAATAAAATTTGTAGCCAATCTCGCCGAACTGAGCTAGGGTTTTACTCAGCTCCGGTAGTAATATCGAAAAAAGTTAGATTTTGTGTCATAGTCTTATTAATATTTTAGTTACTGATCCTGAAGTGTTATTAAATTTCATGGCATTGTTCGTTTAATTTGTATTTCTGTTAATACATTTTGCCGCACAATCATCAGTTTTCATTGTTGCCATCATATTAATTCAAATAATAACATAATTAACTAGATGACCGAAAAACTGATTGCATTGCAATCGAAATTACGTAATTCCATAGTTAATTACGAACTAAAAAATTGATCATTAATGTATTGTAAATTGAAATCATCCTAAAAAGCCAATCATTAAAAATCTCTTTTAATTTTTTTATTTGAAAATCGATCAAATTTAAAAAAAAACATCAATTAATTAATCCTTTCTTCTTCATAATAAATTTATTATGATGTAATTACTGTCAATCGATACAAATTCGGTACACGTTTTCAAAATCGGTATATTTTTGTGTACCGAAGCTTCACCTTGGTACTGGTATTTATGTACCTCATAGCACTTCACAGCAGGTTAACCGATTGACTAACGAGATCAGAAAAAGGCGTTTGAAAAAGGGAATGCTGAAGCCTGTGAGAAGTTCTGGCACGAACGCTTACTGCACGAAATCAAAATGTACATGCCGAACAATATTCACTGCCTTTATTTATCCTATCTTTCGATAGTAGGTATGAAATTCAAATATACACAGCAACTTAAAAAAATCCTGATATAAAGATTGAGATCCTAATTTCCATTATTGCAATACGTTGATGTCTCAATGCCAATGGACACCTACTGTGTGAGTATTCCAAATGCTGTAATCGCTTTAGTTGAGAACAAACCTCTTGTTAGTGCGACTAAGGTGAGGTGTTACACACAGCATAGCGTTGAACCAACTAAGGACCGAATCTAAATCGCAGGAATGGTGCATTATTGGATGCCATTATTGTTGATGGGCTATGACTGGAGATGCGATCTGTGATCACACCTCATTTTTATAATTGTAACGTTCTGTTCTCTGTTGTGTGTTTTGGTGTTTGGTACTCCAACCTTTCCTCGTTTTCCGAAATGTTGTGGCATGTATGTATGTACGTGTGTATTGTTCTAGCCGGAGTCTGCAGCACTTGGCTTTGTGGCACTGTCTTGCAAAGCAAAGCGGTCCATTGCATTGCGCTCTTGAAGAAGATTGTTTATCGTGCTATATTTCAATTGTTGTCGAATGCTCGTATTTTCCTATTGTATGCATAAATGTATATCATTGATGGCATAAATGTTTATAGATACAATATATTTCCCTTTAAATTGCCACAATATGCGGTCATACTTGGGACCGTGAATGCAACTCGATCAATTACCCAACTGCAAATGAATTTCCTACTTTTTTTAAAACTGATATTTTAATACATAATGACACTGATGGCAACGTCGACATAACGTACCTTAAATTCAAAGTCTTTAAGGAACTGTTGCAAAAAATTTTATTTTAGGTAGTGGATTTCTCAGGCACAGTTAGGATTGAACTTTTTGTGCCAGTAAAGATTTAAACATTTTTGTATACTATCGGAACAAACGTTTTGGTACACCTATATCTTTCATCGGTTTAGGGGTAAAAATATTCGTATTTGAATGTTGCTTCTCATTAACACTCCTACAAAGCATGACAAGTACAATTTGCAAGTTTTAACTTTTAAGTGTTTACCTGATTTTTGATATGTCCATTATACTCGTATTTTACTCCTTGAATTCATGATCGGACACATTTTCAAAAGAAAAAACGAATTTTGTAGTTTTTTTAATTTTAGAACAATATCTCAATCTGTTTAATTTTATTGTATCAATCTGTTTATTTTTATTTTATTTTTTAATATTTCTTCTTCCATAAAAATACAACAAGCAGCGATAACCAATCGGTTATTGTGTATTGTGTATACCAAATTCATTTGACGTGGCTTTATAATGTTGGAGTGCGACATCTAAATATCAGTGTCACAACAAGGAAATGGATTTTCATTCTTTTAAATTAGATCGTTTGTAAAAGCGTTTTTTTTTTGTTTTTCTAAGAAAAAGGCAACACTGTGAACGTGTAACTTGTTTTTTTCTATAAATGTTACCCTAAATGAGAAGAATACTGTTAAATTTTTACCCGTCATTTTTGCACTTTCCATTATTTATAATCTTCTTTTAAAAAAATTAAATTTTTGCTTAAAAAGCAATGCGACTTCGATTCAAAATGCTGAATTAGGAAAAGCTGTATAAAATTACATATTTTTTGTTCTATTGTGATATTAAACCAGTACAGAAATTTCAATCAGGTAAACTGACTGATAAATACCATCACCCAATTATAAGATTTTTTCTTAAAATAATATTACTTATGTATTACTTTTTGTCTGCTTGTGGGGAAAAACGAAAAACAAAAACAAACAATTAGGGGGAGCACAACGTGTCTGAATTCAGTGTACATACAAAAATGATATAAATTTAAATATCGGTAATTTATATGGGTACCAGAAGGGGTGGTTCAAATAGTAAGGGTTGCTGAGGTTTCGCCTCATATCACAATATAATATAACCGACAATTTTCATTACCTCCCAAGTGTCCGTTTAGATGTTATGGGAGAAATATAAATTTTCCAAAAATAGATCATTTTGTGTGGGAGGTACCAGAAAGCGTGAACCGATATAGTGAATTCAGTGCACTCACAAAAAAGATATACACCAGAAGAGGTGTGTCAAATACTTAGGTTTTCTGAGATTTCGCTTCCTATCACAATATAAAGGGTGGTTCAATTGTAAAGGCCTATGTTGAATGTGAACCACACTTAAGTAATTAATTTTTTATACCATCACCCTTAGGGATGAAGGTATATATCATTTGATACGACCCAAAAGTGTAACACATAGAAGGAGTGACTTTAGACCCTAGGTTTCTTTGAACCAAATTCGATTCATGACTTTTTAAGTCGTTTGAGCCATGTCCGTCTGTCTGTCTGTCTGTCTGTCTGTCCGGTGGCTGTCCGGCTGGTTCGCACGATAACTTTCGAAAGACGCAACCAAATGTTTTGAAATTTTGCACGAGTTAATATTTCCCCAAAACTACTTACGGTATTGCAAATGGGCTACATGGCCCCGCCCCTTCTGGTACCTCCCATAAAAATATGTACATGATTCCACCCACTTTAGAAATCGAATAATAACATCAATACGCCCAACGGGATCGTACCCAAATTCTGTATTTAGTAAAGCTATAACAGGTTAAAGTTTTGGAAAAAATTTTAAAAGCCTAGCCACGCCCCTTCTGGTACCTCCCATACAAATCTACCTTTCCGCCCACTATAGAGATGGAGAAATAATATAAATAAATTAAACGTGATCGTACCCAAATTCTATTTTTAGTAAAGCTATAACAGGATAAAGTTTGGGAGAACAAAAATTGGAAGTCTATTCACGCCCCATCTGGTACCTTCCATACACATCTGGTACCGCCCACTTTAGAAATCGATTAATATTATTAAAAGACCTAACGCGATCGAGCCCAAATTCTGTATTTGGTAAAGTTTAAGCAGGATAAAGTTTTGGAGAAAAAATCTGGAACTCTAGACACGCCCCTTCTGGTACCTCCCATACAAATGTACCACTCCGCCCACTTTAGAAATAGGGTAATAATATCAATACACTCGACACGATCGTGCCCAAATTCTGTATTTTGTTATGTTATAACAGGACAAAGTTTTGGAGAAAAAATTGGAAATCTAGCGACGCTCCTTATGGCACCTCCCATACAAATGTACCTTTCCGCCCACTTTAGGGATGTACTAATAATATCAGTACACCCAAGGCAATCGTGCCCAAATTCTGTAATTAGTAAAGCTATAACAGGATAAAGTAATGGAGAATAAATCTGGAAGCCTAACTATACCCCTTCTCGTACCTCCCATACAAATGTACCACTCCGCCCACTTTAGAAATCGAGTAATAATATCAATATAATAGAAAATTATTTGTTTTACTGAGGGTAAGGGTAAATGTAAGTTGGGTTGCCCGACTGAAACTTTCTAACTGGTTTTAATTACAAATCGGTTAATTTGGGTGATGGTATTTATCAGTCAGTTTAACTGACTGAAATTTCTGTACTGGTTCTGTATTTCATTTGACATTTATCAATTTCAGACTAACTCAACTTGAACCATGGAAAGATAAAAAGTAGAGCCAGGCGTTAAAGTTATTCAGGCTTATTATGAAAATTGGCGTTTAATTCAAAATATTTGAGCATCGGGCCGTATTTTTTCCAAAATGAGGCTGGTCAGGCAGTTACTGTAAATAGTGTTCTTTATCGTGAGATGATAACGAACTTTTTATGGCCCGAATTGGATGATATGGATGTGGACGATATGTGGTTTCAACAGGACGGTGCCATTTGCCACATACCCCCCGAAACAATGGCTCTTTTACGCTACAAATTCAATGGCGGTGTTATTTCACGTGGTGGCGATGTCTTCTTTCTTTGCGGTTATTTGAAAGAAAGGGTGTACGTCGATAAGCCAGCAACAATTCAAGAGCTAAAGGATGCGATAATTCGGCACATTAACGGCATAGAACCTCAATTATGCCTCAGCGTCATTGAAAATTTAGACCATCGGATGGAGGTATGCCGCCGAGGTCGCGGCGGCCACATGGCTGATAGTTTGTTCCATACATAATAGAATCATACCAATATTATCATAATAAAAACTAGTAAGGCGGTTACCCTTCACCATTTGTAAAAATGGTGATAAAACTGGTTATTTGCACTACAACTATATTTTATTAAACTTTGTACCACAAAACAGGGGAGTTGGTGAGAAGTGGACGTTACTTTTAGCTTCACATATCCATTTTTTGTCAATAATTTTTATCGATTTTATTCGATTTACCGATAAGTTTATGAGTTGGTTAGTTGGAGAATATTTTTCATGAATTTTGTAATTCCCCAAAAATGGGAATTTGTTTTGGATGTGGGAGTAGTTTAAATCCGATGTTGCTTATCTTAGAACGTAACGTAACCAAAAAGGGGGAGTTTGTATGGAAGGGAGAAGTGGAAGTATTCGATATGTTGGGTTTAGTAGCGCCACAGGCAAAAATCGCGCGATATTTTTAAAAATATTTTTTTTTTGGTATGTCTCGGAAATTCAAATGGTCCAATAGACCCGTAGGAAAAATAACAACGTTGAATTCGTCTCAAAAATATCTTTCATTTGTGTACCCACACTTGGGGGGTCATCATAGAACCCCAGGGGCCCTTTTTTTGGCCCCGCCACGGGCCCCCCGGGCCTTAGCGCCAACTTTCACCTCGATTTTTGTGTTTTGGGGTGTATTTGGGGTGGGGTGGCATTTTTTTTTGGGCTCCCGCCCCATATTCTGCACTTTTGCCCAGATTTCGATGCTGATCATTTATATATACATATTGTTATACCTACCACGCCTCCTTATGGGCGTTACAAATGGAAGAACAAAATTAATGTAACCTTTACTCTGTTCATGCGCATAGTGAAGGGTATAAAAATTGTAATAATTTCCTAAATAATTTGTGTTTTATTCAAATCAACATCAGCCCTTATAATATACCACCCTTTAAATTAACCGACCAATTTTCATTAGCCCCTAAGTGTCCGTTTGGAAGTTATGGGAGAAATACTAGTTATCCAAAAAAAGATAATTTTGTATGGGAGGTACCAGAAGGGGTGGGGCTATTCTGTCTATTTACAATCCCATTAGTTCGTTTTGAAAAATAATAATACTGGTAAATTTTCATACCGATCCGTTAAGGTTTACTCGAGTTATCCTGCTCACCAGCCATCCAGCCAGCCATACAGACGGACATAGCTCAATCGTATTAAAAAGTCCTCAAACGAATTTGGTCTTAAGATACTTGGGGTCTAACTCGTCTCCTTTAAAGCGTTACAGTTTTTTTCATATCAAATGATCAGGGCCAACACATATATGCACGAAAAAACTTAAAATATGCGCATTAGATAAACACGAAAACATTAAAAACTAATGAAAAATGCACAACAAATTTTGAATCTAAGTAATTTTATTCACTGAATACATTTAATTTTAATTAAAATTCATCACAAATAGTGGAAAATAAAATAAAGTAATTTGTTAAATTACTTTTATAAAATTCAGACTTTTAATTAATTAATCTACGGTAAAAGAATTACATGAGGTATATATATTTCATATTTGAAAAGTTAAGCGCTTATTTACTGCTTCTTTTTGAAAGTACGCATTGCTTCAGCCTCCTCAGTTTCGTCGCCAGTTGCGAAAAATTATAGAGAATATCTTTTCATCTTAAAGACATAAACTGGTGTTGTCTAAAATATATATGAAAAGTACAAAAAAATAGTAAATCCGAAAACCCCAAAATATGCTTATATATGCATAAACCCCTAAAACATGCCTGTAAGTCTATAATATGCATTTGCATATGCAAGTATGCATTGCATACTTTTGTTGGCCCAGCAAATGATACGCTCATCCTTAAAGGTGATGGTATAAAAATGTAACAATTTTGCAAATAATTTAAAAAAAAAAAGAAAATGCCATTAATTTTTTTCTGATGCTTAATAATGGGTGCTAAACTTAGAAAAATTTCGCAAGAAACTAGGATGTTTCATATTTATATTCAGCATTAGGTCTTTTTCTTTAGCAGCCGATTCGAATTGATGATTCACTGTCATAACTTTACTTCGTGTGACCGGTGCTTTTGGACGAATTGAAAGTATGCTGCTGCTTCTGGAACACACAACAATAGGGTGTTCTGATTTATCAATTTTTTTTACGTTAGAACTCCAATATTTAAGAGCAAATTACGGGAAAAATAGAATGAAATATTTTGGAGGTCATCTTCCATCCTAGGGTGATCAATTATTCGGGTTTTTGCGAAAACCGGTTTTCGAATTATTCGAAAAATGGCATTTAAAAAAAACCGGTTGTTTTTTTTGAAATTCACAAAAAACCGGATAATCCGGTTTTTAAATGTATGCTAAATAACAAATTAAAACACAATTTTTGACAACAAATTTCATTGAAAAATAACAGAAAATAATTCAAATATACTTAAAAAAAGTAAACCTTTAGTTTAATTATAATTACAATGCAAAACATTACTGAGATCAGTTTGGTATTTTAATAAAGACAAACAAAACAATTCATTTGTAAATACTTGATTATATAAAAATATATTTAATTTAATCTTTAGTCTTCCCCAAAGTAACATTTAAGAAATAAGATACAATTTAAGTGCTTGGGTGTATAACTATTTTTTTCTTTAATTTTTATAAAACTTGCCATTAAAAATGCCCTCTCACTCAATGTACCAGTTGGACTTATAGTGTACAAGGCATTTAATAATCTGTCAAGGTTTACAGTCCTTTTGCCGCTCTTATTCATATATAAAAAATCTTCCAAAAGACAATTTTTGGTAGAGTTTTTAATGGTAGTTTTAGGATTTTGAACGTTTTTTATAGCTTTATTTAGTTCTGTTTCTATAGTATCTTCAGTGGCATCAACGATCATTTCGCCATTTAAATCCGTAAACGAATCTTGTTTTTCAGTAAATAATTGTGAATACAAAATGGACGCCAACTATTTTGTTTCATTTTTACTTGAATTTTTTAAAAATGCGTCACAACTTGGGAGTTTACTCGTACTTAAATACAAAATGAGAGTATTCAGTGTTTGAATCAAGGGCGTAGCCAGGATCTCAGCCAGGGGGGGGGGCTGAGAGTTTTCTGGTTTTTTTCTAACTTATTTTTAAAACAAAAAAAATAAAAGTTTAACTACATAATAAAAAATAAGTACATAATGATAATAGTGTATAAAACATATAACAAAAAGAAATAAATTTATTAGAAAGAATTAAAATTAAAGACCTCATGTTTTTCAGTATCATAAACGTAAATTTGTAATTATCTTAACCATTTTGTTTTCATGTGTATTTTTAATTCTTCAGACGAACTTTGTTGAGTCTATTCCATGTAAGTTATGTGTCTTTATAATTAAAAGCCAAATAGATTGTAGAATCATCGGCTGTCCAGAGCCGGTCACATCG
Organism: Muscina levida; assembly: GCA_964034835.1. Classification (NCBI taxonomy): domain Eukaryota; kingdom Metazoa; phylum Arthropoda; class Insecta; order Diptera; family Muscidae; genus Muscina; species Muscina levida. The sequence goes on along the minus strand of OZ035883.1, from coordinate 101,354,357 downwards.
CGCATTTGCAAGAAGATTGACAAAACTTCAAAAAACGTAATTTTTGTCTGAAAATAACAAGTAACTTAAATGGCGTTGCTATTGGAGGTGGTAATTTATACTCTTTAGATTCCCGGTAACATATCAAAAATAAGTACCATTTAACCTCTTAAACGAAACTACAAAATTTCTTTTTGAGACATTTTTCTAAATAATTTGTCATAACTCGAAAGCCACTTGTTTGAAATTTCGAAATTTTAAAAGGCCCGAATAATAATAATACCGTTACCATCCCTCAGGCCAAACGGTTTAAGCTATCACCGTGAAAATCTATATAAGCAATATTTTTAGAGAACTAGAGAGCAGCGTGAAGGAATTTTTCGAAACTCGTACTTTTAGTGGTAAAAACGGCCCAAAAAAGAATAAAACTGGTGCAATCACCGAGACCAAACGGTTTAGGTAAAATCGCGAAAGTCGGGTTGAATGTTTATTTTATGAAGTAAATTGTGGGATATTTCGAATTTTGTAGTTTTAGGGTGAAAAGAGACCGAAAAGGGGATAAAACTGTAACCATCACCCGGATCAAATGTTAATGGTAGAATTGCGAAAATTAGGGTGTTCTTATTTTATTGGGCAAGTTAGTTTTTTTAAAATTCCTACTTTTATGGAAGAAATGTTGGAAAAGGGATAAAAATGGTACAATCAGCCAAATTGGTACATACATGGGCATATTCGCCCCAAGTTAGAAGGGATTTCTTAAAAAAAAAAATTCGAAATTCGTACTTTTGGTATTAAAAATGAGAGAAATATAATCGCCGCTAAGACCAAACGGCCAATAGCGAGATTGAGGGAAATATTTATTTTAAAGAGAAGTTATGCGATGTTTACAAGAAAGTAGCGGCGGTGTAATGCGAGCCCGGAAAGATATGTAGACTAGCTTGGTTTGACCAAATCCGTCAGCTTGGAAATGGAAAATTTGGTGTGAATATTCCGTTAAAAAAAACTCAATACAGTTTTACCCTAATAACATTGACTTTTGCTACTGTTCAGCGATTTGCCATGACTTTTGTTGTCTTTATTAAGAAATTTACCAAAAATATTAGATGAAATACACTTTCCCATAATTTTCTATCGACCCTCCTATGAAATGAATTATTTAGTTGAATGTCAAATATTTCTTTAAGTCCTGTCAATTGTTCTTCTACTTTTCCTTTGTATTCCTTTTTCCAGCTTGGGAAGATATATTAAATAATAAAAAACACTTGAATTTATACCCGAAACTACCGGCCTTATAATTTTTCTCGTGCGATCTTTATATTTTAAAACAGCCCCATTTTGTTGATTTCAACATTAATTAAAAAGTTTGAGACAGCCGTAAAAACTATTACGGAAATACAACTACTAAAAGATTTTTGAATACATAGAAGAAATAGGCATGGCACTAAATCAGACTATTAAATATTCTGACCATACGACTAGAAAGAACTAGAATCATTTTTTTCACGTTTGTTACTAAGAACAAAATTCGCATACAAGAGGGTATAATAGGGTGGGTCAATAAAAAAAGTTTCGCCGGTCTCATCCTAGTATGAAAGACAAAATTCCAAAAAAAATATTCATAAGTGAACATCTTTTGCTAAATATAACTGAGCCAGCTAGCCAGCCAGACCGACGAACATAGCTCAATAGTCCTGAAACGAATTTGGTGTTAAGATACTTTAGTGCGTTACAATTTTTCTCATATCAAATGATAAATACCCTCGTCCCTACGGGTGATGGTATAAAAAGAGCCTCGTTGTGCGTATTAGTAGTTCCAATATAAATAAGCGTAAATTTTTCCAGTAATTTTAAGAAGAATTTTTCATTTGTTTTAAATTCTTTAACACTTTCTACACTGTGTCCATTTTTACAGTTTTATACAAGTCTGTAAACGTTTGGCCTTACTATCCCATATAGTTAACGCTCCACAAGCAGGAAATAATAATACAGAGGGACCTTTACTTAAAAATAAGTTAATTTAACTTAAGTTCAGTTAAAGGTTATAGGGTAAGAGTAATGAGCAGTCAGTTGACCTTACTGAACTTTCTGCACTGGTTTATATTAATTTCCATATTTTACAACTCCATGTAGTGTATAAAAAAATAATGTAATTGTGTGACAAAATTATATAAATATAAAAAATTTGTACTATAGTTTCCAATCTGTAGGGGGGGGCAGCTGCCCCCCCCTGCTCCTACCTGGCTACGCCCTTGGTTTGAATACGTATTTCTGATATACGTCTTTTTAAAATTTCATATAAATTTACTGATAATTGGTTTTGAACGTTTTGCTTTCGGGATCAAGTGTTCGCACAGTAACATTTATGTATTTTATGTAAGATATATCCGACTTTCATCGACCACAACAGAGATGCGCTGGTTTTTCTGCTTTAAGTAAATCAATTTTTTCTTTAACTTATCTTTTTTTGATAGATAGAAATCATATATTTTCTCCCATATTGTAGTCTCAGAATCCGGCAGATGCTGGAAAAAACATGTACGAGTACACATTTAATACAATTATGAATGAATTTAAATAAAAAGGATCAAACGCCAAAAAACCGAGATTCGACAAAAAAATAACCGGATTATTCGATATTCGAAAAACAGGGATTTAAAAAAAACCGACGGTTTTTATGAGTGAAAAAAACCGAGTAGCCGGTTTCTGAAAACCGAACTGATCACCCTACTTCCATCCCCACCCAGCGTTTCGTGTTTATTCGTAAAATTGGTGTCATATGTTGTGCAATATAGAAAAAATTAAGGAAAGAAAACGAATATAATTATTGTAGAGTAATTTAGGTCAATCACAGCATTTCAATGTTTGAAACAAGTTTTTTTATGCATAACCATTGGATGGTATCTGCCATTTGTTACGAGCATTTAAAGTTGGGTTTTATAGTGTATTATGTTAACAAACTGAACCTTTTCACAAAATTGGTACCACCAGTAAGCTACTAGCACCACTACCACCAGCTATCTTATATCTATCAGCATCTTTTGGCACCACCGAAACATTTTACAGAAACTTACCGATTTTGCTGAAATTTTTTTTCAGTTGTTCGTAATTGCCAGGAGAAGGTTTATGTAAAAGAAAATTTTGGGAAATTCCTCCGGAAAAGCCGGAAAATTCGAAAAAACCGAAAATTGCTTTTTTGTATGGAATTTTGTGTGGAATTGTTACGAATGTTTTTTCGAATGAAAAAGTAAAAAAAAAATTGTTGGAAAATTCGGAAAATTCCGGAAAAATTCGAAAAATTTGAATACTATTTTTCGACGAAATTTTTCTTTTTGACGGACGATTTGATAGTTTTGAACGATGTAACTTGCGAAAAATTTCGGATAATTATTCCGAAACGACTTTCCGAATGGAAAAATAGATAGATTCTCGGTGGAAAACTCGGAAAATTCCCAAAAAATACGAAAATTTTAATTTTTTCGGCAAAATTTTTCATTTCATCGCCTGATTTGAGGTAATCGAAAATTAAATTTTTGTAGGTTTTCGAATGGAAAAATAGAAAATTTTAGTTAAAAACCAGTACAGAAATTTCAGTCAGTTAAACTGACTGATAAATACCATCACCCAATATAAGATATTGTTGAAGTCTTGAGTTATTGAAATGAATAGATTTTTAATTAAAATAAAATTACTTATGTATATTTTTTCCCCTGCTTGTGGTGCAAAATCGTCCAAAACTTTACTTATTTGTGTAGGGGGTATAGGTGCCGGTTTGGAATTTATCTGAGAAATATTAATTTTTCAAAAAAATTTAATTTTGATAGGGGGTACCACAATAGGTGAACCGATACAGTCCTTATTCATTCCTAACTCAAATTTCCATACGTACAACTTACGAATAATTTGACTGAATTCAGTGCACTTACAAAAAAAGATATGTATGTAAGACTATAGGGGTGAGTTCGGTCCTTTGTGTGGGAGGTACCAGAAGGGGTGTGTCAAATAGTTAGGTTTTCTGAGGTTTCGCCTCCTATCACAATATAAATTAACCGACTAATTTTCATTACCCCTCAAATATCCGTTTGGAAGTTATGGGAGAATTATTAATTTTCCAAAAATAGGTAATTTTGTATGGGAGGTACCAGAAGGGGTGACCCGATATAGTCCATATTCACTCCTGATTCATATTTTCATAAGCGTACAAATTACTCATAATTTGACTGAATTCAGTGTACTTAGAAATAAGATTTGTTTGTAATACTATGGGGGTGAGTCGGTCATTTGTATGGGAGGTACCAGAAGGAGTGTGTCATATAGTTAGGTTTTCTAGGGTTTTGCCTCTTATAATAACATAAATTAATCGACCAATTTTCATTACCCCCCAAGAGTCCGTTTGGAAGTTATAGGAGAAATATTAATTTTCCAAAAATAGGTAATTTTGTATGGGAGGTACCAGAAGGCGTGAACTGATATAGTCCATATTCATACCTGAGTCTAATTTTCATAAGCAAACATCATACGCAAAATTTGAGTGATCTCAGTTTACTTACAAAAAAGATATGTATGTAAAACTATAAGGGTCAATTCGGTCATTTGTATGGGAGGTAGCAGAAGGGGTTTGTCAAATAGTTAGGCTCTGAGGTTTCGCCTCCTATCACAACATTAATTTATTGACCAATGTTCATAACCCCCCAAGTGACTGTTTTGAAGTTATTGGAGAAATATATAATTTCCAAAAATAGGTCATTTTGTATGGGAGGTACCAGAAGGCGTGAACCGATATAGTCCATATTCATACCTGAGTCTAATATTTATAAGCAAACATCATTCGCAAAATTTGAGTGATCTAAGTTCACTTGCAAAAAAGATATGTATGTAAAACTATAAGGGTCAATTCGGTCATTTGTATGGGAGGTACCAGAATGGGTGGGGCACAGGTTTCGGTTTTCTTAGGGTTTGTCTACTTTTGCAAGATAAATAAACTGACCAAATTCAAACATCCTCCGGTTGTCCGTTTGGAAGTTATGGAAGAAATATTAATTTTCCAAAAATAGGTAATTTTGTATGGGAGGTACCAGAAGGGGTGGGGCTATTCAGCCCATTTACAATCCCTTAAGTTCGTTTTGAAAAATATTGATACTGGTAAATTTTCATACCGATCCGTTAAGGTTTACTCGAGTTATCCTGCTGACCAGCCATCCAGCCAGCCAGCCTGCCAGCCAGCCAGCCAGCCAGCCAGCCAGACAGACGGACATAGCTCATTCTTCTTAAAAAGTTCTGAAACGAATTTGGTCTTAAGATACTTGGGGTCTAACTCGTCTCCTTTAATGCGTTACACTTTTTTTCGTATCAAATGATATATACCCTCATCCCTAAGGGTGATGGTATAATTATGGAAAATGCCAAAATAAAATGTATTTTTTATCAAAAAATTTTGCATCTTATCGTATGTTTTGGTAATTTTGGGCGATGTAAATTTGAACAATTTCGAACAATTATGACTTTTCGAATGGAAAAATAGAAAAATTCTTGCTGGAAAATTCGGAAAATTCCAGAAAAAAGTCGAAAGATTTGGATGCCTTCGGCGATTGTATCGCTTGATTTGATGATTTTAGACGACGTAAAGGTGCAAAATTCATTGTGTTGCTGAAAAATTTCGGATTATTATGAAATATCTATATATATAAAAATGGTGACAAAAATGTATAGTAATTTATCAAGAGAGAACGTTGGCCCAGTTTGATTTATTTTTTTTTTTTTCAATAATGGCAGGAATTTATTATGCCCCAAAATTTTGGGAAAATCTTTAGGAAAAGCCGGGAAATTTGAGCGCAGTAGTTACGAAATGGCTTTTCGAATGCAAAAATAGAAAAACTCTGAAAATTCCGGAAAAGGGCGAAAAAATTGTTTTTTTTATCGACGGAACTTTGCAGTTTTCGCATGATTTGATGATATTGATTTTGGTTGGAAAATTTAACACAATAAATAATATCTATATAAATAAATTGAGAGCGGCTGGACCGATTTTGCTGAATTTCAGTTGTTTCGCAATTGCCAAGAGAAGGTTTATGTGAGAGAAATTTTTGGGAAAATCCTCCCGAAAAACCGGGAAATTGGAATAACCGAAAATTGCTTTTTTGTGTGCAATAAGTGCGAATGACTTTTTAAATGGAAAAATAGAAAAATTTTGTTGGAAAATTCCGTAAAAATTAGAAAAATTTTAATATTTTATTCGACGAAATTTAGCTTTTTGTCGTATGATCGTATCAAAATTTAGTCAGAACGTCCGTAATAATCATACGCAAAAGGAACGTGCCAAAAAAATGAATGGAGACGTGCCCATATTGCACAGTTTCACGCTGCACAATCACTACAACAAATTCGACAAAATGTTACTAGAAGAAGACCAGTCGTAAATATAGACTTGAATTGCGCTGCTTTTGAATACGATTCCACAATCGCCTACAAAGATCTTCGCTGCGTTGATATCGGTTCATTGTCTGTTGTTACAATCGGAAACACCCGGATAATGCTGCTACTCATTTCGAGGTGAGATCCCAATCTATTTTAAGATGAGATCCCAACTGTATCCATTTTACGATCGAACATTTTTGTAAGGAGATAACTGCATTTAAAGTTGTTCATGTGAATATCGACGGCTTCACAGCTATTGCAGGATGAGAATGTGGAATCACACGATATTGTTCTCATGCGTCGGGAGACTCATCGGTCATATGATGCACTTTAGTATCCGTTGATGTTCTGCCGTGGAGAGGGTGAATATCACCACAGTTTAAAGATCGTCAATACAATGACAGGTTTGTTTACAAGTCATCAGGAAAAGAAACGAATAAAAAGGTTAGCTCAAATAATTTTTATGCGTATCGATCGCAAATTGCGTTAGCTGTTGCACTATCTGCTGCCACTTTGTTGAAAGGCAGTCGAACTGCACACTCCGCTTTGAAGTTGCCGATGAATCTTCTCACAGTTGACAAGCCATTGGGCACAACATCCAGAAGTTCGGCGACAGCGAAATTGTTGCGAGAATGCAAAATCATCATTTGGGATGAATGCACGATAGCGCTTCAACGAGCTTTGGAGGCAGTTGACCAAAAGATGAAGGATTTATGAGGTGATTCAAAACGATTTGGTGGGGCTATAATATTTCTGTCGGAAGATTTTCGTCAAACGCCTCCCGCCATCCCAAATTCTACTGCTGCTGATGAAATTAATGTCTTTGTGGCGGAATGACAAGGAGTTAAAATTAACTGCGAACATGAGAGTTACGTTGCAAAACGACCCGCTACTGCATTTTCAAAATATCTACTGGCGCTTTGTAATGGCCAAATTCCTGTTGATGTTTCAACTGGATTGGTGATGTTCCAGTAAAGGAGAGGAAGTCCTTATCCCTCGAATTTGTATTATTCCAACCGATTTTCCCTTCCAATTCTAGCGAATTCAATTCCCCATTCGATTGGCTTTTGCGATGACAATCAATAAATCGCAAGGCCAATCATTGGAAGTTTGTGGGATCCACCTCGAATTTCTCAGTTTTTCGCGTGTTGGCAAACTGTTTTCATTGTTTGTTTTAGCGCCGGAAAACAAATCGAAAAACATTGTTTATAAGACCGCTCTTCACTGATTTCGATTAAATTCAAATAAGTCACATTAAAATTTGAACTATATCTGTTTTAATATTACTCTGGAGCTTATATGAAGGCCTTAACTTGGAGCGAGACGTAGTTCGCCGAGTCAGAAGTTGTATGGCAGAACAACGTTTGCCGGGTCAGCTAGTTACTAATATTTGTTTTGTATGTACTTATAACCAGGGCCAACACAAATTTGCACGAATTAACTAAAAATATGCACATTATATAAGTTCGAAAAACATTAAAAAATGCACAATAAATTTTGATTCGTAGTTAATTTTATTCACTAAATACGTTTAACTTTTAAGAAAAAATTCATTACAAATAGTTGAAAATATATGAACTTGTTTTTTTTTACATTACATTTATAAGATTCAGACTATTGATTAATTACTCTACTGTATAAAAATTACATGAGGTTTTTTGGCTAACAGTTCTGTATAATCCTGATCAATATTCTGTTTATGCATATATGTGATTTTAAGAAGATGTTTTGTCAAAGATATTATAAAACTTGCTAATTGTTTTATATGTGAAAAAACGGGAATTTACGTCAACTTTATATGGGAACTTAGCTTTCTGAGGGAGTTAAAAAGTCCAACTTTTCGTATAATGTTTGTTGACTCTAAAAGTACTATCACCAAAAAGTATAAATGTGAACAAGAGAGGAAATTCCCCTGTTTTGTTCTTTTTATTTTCCGGCGAGTAAACATAAATTAGCGAGTGAATGATAATAGTTATTGTCTTACCATACAATTAAAAACCATTTATAAGTATGCGCCAATTTTTTCATTAAAATAACATTTATGTGGTTTGAATACCGGTGGAACAGAAAGAATATGTTTAAATTAATTTAAATCAAATGTATATTTTCATATAATCAATTGAACACAGAAACCAGTACAGAAATTTCAGTCAGGTAAACTGACTGATAAATACCATTACCCAATATAAGATATTGTTGAAGTCTTGAGTTATTGAAATGAATAGATTTGTAATTAAAATAAAATTACTTATGTATAATTTTTCCCCTGCTTGTGGTGCAAAATCGTCCAAATCTTTACTTATTTGTGTAGGGGGTATAGGTGCCGGTTTGGAATTTATGTAAGAAATATTAATTTTTCAAAAAACTTTAATTTTGATAGGGGGTACCAAAAGGGGTGAACCGATACAGTCCTTATTCATTCCTGACTCAAATTTTCATACATACAACTTACGAATAATTTGACTGAATTCAGTGCACTTACAAAAAAAGATATGTATGTAAGACTATGGGGGTGAGTTCGGTCCTTTGTATGGGAGGTACCAGAAGGGGTGTATCAAATAGTTAGGTTTTCTGAGGTTTCGTCTCCTATCACAATATAAATTAACCGACTAATTTTCGTTACCCTTCAAATGTCCGTTTGGAAGTTATGGAAGAATTATTAATTTTCCAAAAATAGGTCATTTTGTATGGGAGGTACCAGAAGGGGTGACCCGATATAGTCCATATTCACTCCTGATTCATATTTTCATAAGCGAACATCATACTCAAAATTTGAGTAAATTAAGTTTATTTACAAAAAAAAAATGTATGTAAAACTATAATGGTCAATTAGGTCATTTGTATGGGAGGTACCAGAAGGGGTATGGCTAAGGTTTCGGTTTTCTTAGGGTTTATCTACTTTTGCAAGATAAATAAACTGACCAAATTTAAATATCCTACGATCGTCCGTTTGGAAGTTATGAAAGAAATATAAATTATCCAAAAATAGGTAATTTTGTATGGGAGGTACCAGAGGGGGTGGGGCTATTTTGCCATTTACAATCCCATAAGTTCGTTTTAAAAAATATTAATACTGGTCAATTTTCATACCGATCCGTTAAGGTTTACTCAAGTTATCCTGCTGACCAGCCATCCAGCCAGACATAGCTCAATCGTCTTAAAAAGTCCTGATATGAATTTGGTCTTAAGATACTTGGGGTCTAACTCGTCTCCTTTAATGCGTTACACTTTTTTTCGTATCAAATGATATATACCCTCATCCCTAAGGGTGATGGTATAAAAACAGCATAACAAACTTACAACCACCCACTTCGCCCTCTTAATTTAAACAAAAACTTAATTTCCCTTTACACCCGATTAATGAGGTATGGGATAGCTTCTCTCGTTGTTGTGAATTAACACGCTTTCTATTTTTAGATTCACAACTAACGGCACCTACGTGTTTATCGACGAATGCGAACGTCACTGTTTGAGAAGCTTTTACTAGACATGCCGATTATCTCGACACTTATACTGCGACTTTGCTGTCGACAACATCGAGAGGGCCGGCAATGAAAGAAAAATGTAGATGACTGGATGCGGGAATCGAACCCGTTATCTCCCGCATGGTAGTCGCGTGTTCTAACTACTATGCCACGGCCCTCATTAAAACATAAAATTGTCTATTATATTGATATTATTACTCGATTTCTAAAGTGGGCGGAGTGGTACATTTGTATGGGAGGTACCAGAAGGGGCGCGGCTAGACTTCCAGTTTTTTTCCCCAAAACTTGTTCCTGTTATAGCTTAACAAAACACAGAATTTGGAGATGATCGTGTCGAGTGTATTAGTATTTTTACTCCATCTCTAAAGTGGGCGGAAGGCTACATTTGTATGGGAGGTACCAGAAATTTTTTTCTCAATAACGTTATCCTGCTTGTGAACCACTTTTTAGCATTTCTGATTTTCAGCTCAAAATGTTATGGAAACATTTATTATAAAAGTTATGTTGTTTTTTGCATAAAGCGATTGCTTGTGAAAACCACAGCATATACATTGGTACTTTATTGCGCTTTTAAAAAGTGATTTTATCTAGGTTCTGCAAAAAATTGATATGACTAAATATGACGAATGCAAACTAAGAGATACGGACATAGCTTAGTCTTTGTCCCAATCACCAACATATTTTTCTAAATATTTTATTGAACGCTTTACTATGCATTCATATTTGTAAACAAAAACTGACCATAAATGTAAATTCAAATGTTTTATAGTTTGTATAATTTTGAATCAATTACTCTCTTCTTATTACGTTTTTCAATAAAGTTAACAACTTATTCCATTGAGTTGGTAGACGTAGTTGTCAAGAATATACAACATCGCCAGTAATGCCTTTATTTAAAATCGTTAAATATGCATATGCATGTGTACATATTCAACTTTGCACGATTGTAGATTTACAGATTCCACTCAAGTTGTTCAAAGTGCGCTCGTTATATTGTGATTTAAAGATTTTATGCAAGAATTTCCATATCAGTGAACTGAAAGTTTTTGATGTTATAATAAATTCCTCGATGCAACAAGACGGGTACATGCAACAGTAATAAAAGGACAATAAACTGAGGAATCCTTATTCGTACGCATTCTAAGCATTACAGAGCAGAGCTACCGCCATAGCAACATGAAAGCGACATTGGGTGATGCCAGACCATTCCGTTTTGATGGAATATACTAGGGATGTAACGAATGTGCTTTAGCGAATGCGAAAGCGAATATTGGAATATTTTTTTTGCGAAAGCGAATGCGAATGCGAATACTTATTATTGCAAAAAATTGTTTACGTAAACGAATAATTTAGTATCATTCCTACTGTCTGCCTTTTCAAATAAAAATATGGGCTCCACGAAAAGCCCCCCAATGAAATAACCCCCAGGAAATAACCCCCAATGAAATAAACCCCAAAAAATTGGAAATAACACCCAAAAACAGTGAATGAAATAACATCCAAAAATAAATGAAATAAACCCCAAACCGAAAACGAAACAACCCCCAATATTTGGGAGTTATTTCATATGAAATAACACCCAATGATAAAAATGAAATAACCCCCAATGAAATAAACCCCATCAGCAACAAAAATGAAATTATGCCCAAAATTCATAAAGGTCAGTTTCACCTAGAATTTCATGAAGTCAATATGGACCATCAGCAAAGTCGCAAAATTATTGAAATGAATCGTGTGGATAGTAGATCATTGTAGCCCTGCTCTATTTTTGCAGTTCGGAAGATAATTTGCCTTTTACGTTTGGCTTTTACACAACCACCTCCAGTTTTCACAAGCAAATCAAACTCTCTGCTTTTATTGAATTCTTCCTTTTGAAGAACTCTTACAAATTTAAAAAAAAATTTCATTCTTAGTGTGTGCTAACCGAATTTTGCATTTTGTTGATTTTCTATCCGTCAGTATGAACATAAATGGAAATATCTGTAAACATTCAAAAGATATTCTAATATATTCACAGGCTAAAAGTTTTCTTGTAAAAGGCCTATTTTTATATAATTATATAATTATAACCCCTTAAAGCCAACAACTTTAAAATGAAACAACCCCCGGACAAAAAAATGAAATAACACCCAAATTATACACGATATGAAACAATCCCCAAATTTAAAAAATTGGTTGGGTGTTATTTCATTTGAGATTATTTCATAATTTGAAAACCCCAAATGAAGAATGAAATAATTCCCAAAGAAAAATGAAAAATGGCCCAAAAAAATTGGGAGTTATTTCATATGAAATAACACCCAAAAATGTATGAAAAAAATTTGGGAAATATTTCATTTCTCGTTTGGGCGTTATTTCATTGGGGGGCTTTTCGTGGAGCCAAAATATGTATTCCAGTTAAGTAATTCAGCTTAAAATATTGATTTCAAAGTAAAACAAAAACAAAAATATATATAAATCTCATAAATTCAGTCTTTAAGGTAACTAAACAATAATTTTATTTACTGTCCAAAACTTTGACGTATTCAGTATTCAAAGTTTAGTAGAGCCAAGTTGTATTTAACAAAAATAAGCTTCGCTGCTTTTTCGCTATGCAATCTAGTTATTAGTGGATCAGAGATAATTCCGGCTACACTAAACAACTGTTCGCTGGGAACACTTCCCGGAGGCGTATCTAAGAACTGGCGTACCAAAAGTACTAAATTTTGGTATTTCCAGCTGTTTCGTTTCCACCACAATAAAGGATCTTCTGAAATATTAATTTTTTTCTCTTTATTGTATTCAGCTAACAATTTTATTGCATGAGAGACTGAAAACGTAATCTCTTGCATGTCGTCACCAGTCTCACTATTACTATTACTTGTATGAATGCGAATGCGAATATTGGAATATTTTTTTTGCGAAAGCAAATGCGAATGCGAATATTGAAATATATATTTATACGAATGCGAATGCGAAAGCGAATGTACAAAACGATGCGAATAATTCGCTTTCGCATATGCGAATGCGAACGTTCGTTACATCCCTAGAATATACGTGTGATTTACAATATACAGCATTTATTCTTCAATTGTAAATTTATACGACTGACTGGCAGACAAGGATTTTGAATCGCACCCTGCATGCGACATATGGTAACCCTGGTACTTTCACCCATAGCATACGAGTGATTGAAATTGAAATAGCTTCACATCTAGTGTATGAATTTACGTCTCTCACGTACATGCCAGTACACCCACCAAAATCTCAGGGGATGCGTGGCTGGGAATGTTGGCATTATCCTAGATAGACGTAGTATTTAGTTCAATAGAACATGTGGCGGTAGATGGAAAATGTGCCATGAAATATTTCATATTCACATTAATATGAGGAGAGTATGAATGAAATCATGCCACTATTTAATAAAATTATTTTAATGATTTGCATTTCAACTACTAATGTGGTATTCCGGGAAATACGTGCCGATTGTAGCTACTTCCCATACAATTAAATCTGAGGGTAAAATTTGATCATACTATAGCACCATATAAAATATACTGAATTTTACGCAACATTGCGTATACTGTTTTATCTTGATATTATTTACAAACAAATCAATTGTAATATAAAAAACAATAAATAAAACTTTGAACATATTAATATATTTATTTCTTCCTTAAAAAATATATATATTATCAACCAGCTGCCACGGCACACTTTGTCCTGCCACGGGGCCCACTAATTACCTTCGCTCTTATCTGTGCGAATACAAATGTCAAAATTACTCACATATGTTTTAGTTGTCACACAAAGGAAAAAAATTATATTTAGATTTTTATTTTATAAAATATTTTATTTTTAACCATAACTTTTTTACAGGTGCAAGCTCTAGTTTTGTTTTTACAGGAAAAGAAATACATAACGACATTTCGGGTTTATAGGCTTTCAAACTCGATTCCCGCCCAGTCATCTACATTTTTCTTGAATTGCCGTCCCTTCGATGTTGTCGACAGCAACTTCGCAGTATAAGTGTCGAGTCAATCGGCATGTCTAGTAGAAGCATCTCAAACAGTGACGTTCGCATTGTCGATAAACATGTTGGAGCCGATTGTTGTGAATCTAAAATAGAAAGCGTGTTAATTTGCAACAACGCTAGAAGCTATCCATACCTTATTCATGGGGTGTAAAGGGAAATTAAGTTTTTAGTTTTAGGCGCCCGCACAGTTGAGCCGATTGGAAAAAACACGGTAATAAGTTAAAAACTTTTTAAGTATTGCTCTGATTATTTTTAAATGTTCTAGACATTCGTAAAGGAGGAGTCAAGCTTTCAGGATTTTGCATACAGGTGTTTGGTGTTACTGAAACTTTCAAGGTCTGGTACTTCTACACTCTTAGCCGGATTACAAAGATGATTCACTTTTAAGAATCTATTATGTAAAGCAAACAAAAAAAAAGCTTAATTTTGCAAAATATTTACCGTTATTAAGATAATCTCTATCAAAGTTTAATATATAAAATTTTTTGAACGACTTTTTCCAGGGTTTTGTTTATGACTCGGCCATTTATAGTAAAAGAATATTTCTGAAAACATCGGTGTATTGGCAGTAATTTCCTAAAGAATACATTTTAAAAAATTTTAAGTTATATCGAACAGTTTAGAAATTCCGACCTTTCAAATTTGAATATTTTTTTTCATCCTGTAAAAAACACAGTATTTTGGCGAAAAGGTACTATGATTCATTAAGTATTCTCTTTACTTTTTTCTAAAAATCCTATATAATTTTTTTATTTAATGTAAAGTTATGATAAATTTGGACACGCACCCTACACTCAGCTTTCTCCGAAATTAGGGAATTTTTGATCAAATAGAAATTTTTTTTGTGATTAAAAATTTCAAAGTTTTTTGCACTTAACTAGTCGTGCATTGGTCTACAACACATAAATAAATAGTAAATAAATTAGTACGATACCATCAATATGGTCGTATATATTTAAAAAAAAAAATTAAATACTTTTTGGAAAAATTTACGATTTACACAGAATCATGTCCAAAATAAAATGCGTTTTTAATTAGATTTTATAAATTAATAATCTTCATGTTATTCTCTTTCCAACGATATGCAATACTTGCATGTCAAGTATTCATTTATCCATTATATTCAAACTTCAATACCTTTGCTAAAAAGTATATATCGTGAAACACACATGTATATGGGATAACCGATATTCTTAGATTTGTTACCACATTGTAACATTGTTAAAAAAAGTAAGCTTTGCCAAGTTTCGTTAAAATCGGTGCTAAAATATGGTTTTTGGATAATGATGGGCCATGGTTATTTGTAAGGGAGGTACGAGAAGGGGAGGGGCATGCGGACCTATTATAACAGTACACATTACACGCTACAAAGTAATAATACCTGCCTAATTTTAGGTTCGTAGAATCCACCAACATGAATTTATTGACAGATTAGTGTTTTTAATGAAGAGGCGTGGCTACTCCGCCTATTTTCCAGCCAACGCTGGAATGGGCCTATCTACAGAAATGCGAGACAATGTATAAAAAATGTCCATAATTACTTAGAATCATTTTTTAAGTTATACAGTTGACTTTTAATGCAGTATTCATATTCATAGGAGTCACTTTAGACCCTAGGTTTCTTTGAACCAAATTCGATTCATGACTTTTTAAGTCGTTTGAGCCATGTCCGTCTGTCTGGCTGTCCGGCTGGTTCGCACGATAACTTTCGAAAGACGTAACCAAATGTTTTGAAATTTTGCACGATTTATTATTTCCTCAAAACTACTTACGGTATTGCAAACGGGCTACATGGGCCCGCCCCTTCTGGTACCTCCCATACAAATACATCATTCTGCCCACTTTAGAAATCGATTAATAATATCAATACACCCAACGGGATCGTACCCAAATTCTGTATTTGGTAAAGATATAAAGGATAAAGTTTTGAAAAAAAATTTTAAAGCCTAGCCACGCCCCTTCTGGTACCTCCCATACAAATGTACCACTCCGCCCACTTTAGAAATATGGTAATAATATCAATACACCCGACACGATCGTGCCCAAATTCTAAATTTTGTTATGTTATAATAGGACAAAGTTTTGGAGAAAAATTTGGAAGTCTAGACACGCCCCTTATGGTACCTCCCATACAAATTTACCTTTCCGCCCACTTTAGGGATGTAGTAATAATATCAATACACCCAACACAATCGTGCCCAAATTCTGTATGGAGAATAAAACTAGACACCCCTTATCGTACCTCCCATACAAATGTACCACTTTAGAAATCGAGTAATAATATCAATATAATAAAAAATTATTTATTTTACTGAGGGTAAGAGTATATGTAAGTCGTGTTACCCGACTGAAACTTTTTAACTGGTTTTAATTACAAATCGGTTAATTTCAATAACTCAAGACTTAAACAATATCTTATAGTGGGTGATGGTATTTATCAGTCAGTTTATGTGACTGAATGAGCCATGTCTGTCTGTCCCCCTGGGTGAATGGTGAGGACGATAACTAAAGTAATTCCTTATCAATTCAAATAAAAATTGGCAGTGGTATAAAAATAGTCAGTCGCGGCGTTGGCTGGAAAATGGGCGGAGTAGCCACGCCCCTACAAGTATAACCTATTACATACAAAATAACCTATTTCATTAAAAACACTATTTTGTCGATAAATTCATGTTGGTGGACTCTACGAACCTAAAATGTTTATTACTTTGTAGCGTGTAATATGTACTGTTATAATAGGTCCGCTTGCCCCTAATTACAAATTAATATGGCCTAGCATACATTATGTTATCCAAAAACCATATTTTTGCACCGATTTGAACGAAACTTGGCAGAGCTTACTTTTTTTACAATATTACAATGTGGTAACAAATCTAAGCATATCGGTTCAGATTTAGATTAGCACCATGTATATGTGTGTTTCACGATATATACTTTTTTAACAGAGGTAGTGAAGTTTGATTATAATTATAAAGGATAAATGAACACTTGACGTACAAGTATTCCATATCATTGGAGAGAGAATAACATGAAGATTATTAATTTATAAAATATAATTAAAAGCACATTTTATTTTGAGCATGATTCTGTGTAAATCGTAAAATATTTTCAAAAAGTATTTTTTGCATTAAAAAATTTTAATTGTATCTATATCTATATAACGGATCCGCCATCTATCGTTTTTTTCAACAAGTGCTTATTTCGTGAATGGTAACACTTAGCTCATGTCTGATTTGACAGATAATTAGTTTTATCCTTCCGCTGAACGAATATAGTTGTGTATACGCTTGAACAACGCTGGGAAATATTGCGACATCGAACATTGCTATCGACTTACAAAAGATGCCGATTTTGCCAAAAAAATCATATTTTCAGATAAATCTTATTTTGATCTTGGCGGGTATGTAAACAAGCAAAATTGTCGCGTTTTGGGCACAGAAAACCCGCACGCATACATTGAAAAGCCGATGCACCCAAAACGAGTCACTGTTTGGTGCGGATTTAGGTCCAGAGGCATATAATTGGGCCATTTTTCTTCGCAAATGAGCAAGGAGTGGCCGTTACAGTCAATGGCGATCGTTATCGGGCCATGTTGAACGAATTTTTATTCACAAAAATTGAAGAGGAGGATATTGGCAGCAGTGTTGCCATTTTGGTGCTTAAAGCACTGTTTTTGGTGCTTTTTTAACTCTTCCAAACCCTTTTTGTTTCTTCATATCCGTTACCCGAAAAAAAATAATTATGGTGCTTTTGGAATTTATTTCCAGTGCTTTTGGTGCGTTTCATCTCTTGGGTATAATTACACAAAGTTATTTTTTCTGTGCACCATCACTGTTAATTCAAGTATAATTGTACCATTTAAATTGCATCGCACTAAATGTTCCAACATAATAAAAAATGTAATAGCTCCTTTCTTCATGGAAAAGCTTGCAGCATATATGAAAGGCAATGCCCTTCAGTCTTTGATTAGATGAAGGAACGGACATATCTGTCGAAAAATTACTAGGAGTCGTAGTGCGGTAATTTAGCCATCAAAAGAATACTTTTATTACCACATTTTTAGGGCTTATTGATTTAAATGGAGGTACGGATGATGAATTACTTGGTTAGTTGCGTGTGAAAGAGAAAGAGTTTCCCAAATAAATTTGAGTTCCTTGTGAAAGAAACCCACAATTGATTTAGCCATTCTCCTATAAGACAAAAGGCTTATGCAAAAAATTTTAAATTGATAAATTATGATAGTTCCAACCCATAAACGATTCCAATAATGGCAAATACCAGGTGGTTGTCGATTGAAAAGGCTGTTTATGTAATTTTAAAAATATGGCACGCGACAGCAGATTGTTCCTTCGTAACAAATATATTAAGAGATATGTATAATGATAACATTAATTATGTATATATGTTTTACAGTGTTGCCAAGTCTTGGACATTGAAAAGCACTATGAACCATTCAAAAAGGGTTAATTCGGGTAAAAAACTACCTCAAATGGGGTAAAAGCCTCTGCGCTTTTAAATTAAGTTTTTAACTCAAAATTATATGTTTACATTTAAAACATTAGGTCATACGTAGTCTTTATTGTGAGATCACTTGGTTATATTCATATACTACGTACATAATTTTATATTTTTGTACATTTGGACTTTAAAAAAAATTGTTTCAATATACAAAACCTTCACTCTCGTCATCGAAGTCATACGGCCACAAAACAGTTTCAATAAAATAATCAGATTTTTTATAGCATTCATTTGAATTGATTTTGCTTTAAACACTTGAAGGAAGTTTATAATTACTGCAGCAAGATTGAAATTATTATTCAATACTAACCGGAAGGATTGTACTTTCAGCAGGATAACTCGAGTAAATCTTAACGGATCGGTATGAAAATTTACCAGTATTAATATTTTTCAAAACTAACTTATGGGATTGTAAATATTTAAATTTGGTCAGATTATTTACCTTGCAATAGTAGACAAACCTCAATGAAACCGAAACCTTTGCCGCGGGGAGAGCGGATACCCAATGAAAGGAATAACGGGTTGCGTACCCGCGGGGATAGCGGGTACCCGGGAAAAGGAAATGAGTAAAAGGAAAGGATGCTATTCCCTAATACAAGGACTGCCTCTGGGGCTGTCCTTGTTGCCCTTTTGGGACGCGAGGCACCGCGCTAGGGGGAGTCAGCGCCTTTGGGCACTAATTCACAGTATAGGGGGGAAGGGGGAGGAAAGGTTCTACTTACCACGTTGGCCTTGCTGTAATTTACTGAGCATGTTCATGGGTCTTCTAGTTGTCTGGAGCTGAGACCTTTTCCAGTCTCCCGTCCTCTTTTATTTATTTTCTTTCATTATTCTTATAACTATTCTACGTTTTTTTATTTATTTTACCCTACATTACCATTACTGCACCGTTGTCCAAAAACCCAAACTGCAATTCTGCCGATCAGCAAAATAGGGCATTCAACTCATTCATTTTTCCCACGACTTTGCCCATTTGTGTAATAAGCAAACGTCATGCGGAAATCCAATGAATGCAATTCGACCTTATTTTGTCAACATGCAGAATGACGGAGCAAGAAAACAACTGGAACAACGAATGGCTCGTGTTGTACTTGCTCCAATTTCAGTTGTGTTTTTGTGCAACTATGCCAAAAATACTTAATTGGTAGCATAGCAATTAACGACTCGAAAATATTAATGAGTTGCAATTAATGAATCACAACACCTAACATACAAATGATCTTTTTTGTAAGTAAACTGAAATCACTCAAATTTTTCGTATGATGTTCGCTTATGAAAATTGAACTCAGGTATGAATATAGACTATATCGGTTCACGCCTTCTGGTACCTCCCATACAAAATGACCTTTTTGGAAAATTAATATTTCTCCCATAGCTTCCAAATGGACACTTGGGCGGTATTGAAAAATGGTAGACTAATTTACATTGTGATAGATAGCGAAACCTTAGAAAACCAAACTATTAGACACACCCCTTCTGGTACCTCCCATACAAATGACCGAACTCACACCATATTCGTACATACATATCATTTTTGAAAGTGCACTGAATTCAGTCAAATTTGGCGTAATTTATACGGTTATGAAAATTTGAATCACGCCTTCTGGTACCTCCCATACAAAATGACCTGTGTTTGGCATACTAATATTTCTACCATTCCATCCAAACGAACACTTGGGCGGTATTGAAAATTGGTCGACTAATTTACATTGTGATAGAATGCGAAACCTTAGAAAACGTAGCTATTTTACACACCCCTTCCGGTACCTTCCATACAAATGACCGAACTCACCACCATAATCTTACATACATACCTGTTGTGCTGTCGCTAATTGTACCTGCTATACCAATAAGTTTAGTTGTTCACGGTTTAGCTCCAAAAACAGGCAAAAAATAATACATAATAATCTATTAATTTCAATAACTCAAGACTTAATTAATATCTTATATTGGGTGATGGTATTTATCAGTCAGTTTACCTGACTGAAATTTCTGTACTGGTTTTTCGTCTCAAATGATATATACCCTCATGATGGTTTAAAAAGTGTAACGCATTAAAGAAGACGAGTGAGACCCCAAGTATCTTAAGACCAAATTCGTTTCAGGACATTTTAAGACGAATGAGCTATGTCCATCTGTCTGGCTAGCTGGATGGTTGGTGAGCAGGATAACTCGAGTAAACATTATCGGATCAGTATGAAAAATTACTAGTATTAATATTGGATAAACAATGAACAATTTGCACAACTGGCCGGTAACCACTACTTCACAACATTAGACTTACGAATGGGTTACCATCAAATAGAGGTAGATGACGATTCGAAGAAATATACGGCATTTGTTACCCATGATGGACATTACGAATATAATCGTATGCCGTTCGAACTCATGAATGCCCCTGCTGGCTTCCAATCTATAAGGAACAAAGTTATTTTGAAAATGGGTCGAAGAGAAACACTAGCGTATTTGGAAGATATCATCATCCCGAGCAAGACAGTTGATGAAGGTATATCGCGATTGAACAGATTTCTCAAAATCATCTCAGAAAGTGGGCTAACACTAAGGCTGGACAAATGCAACGGAAATAAACCATCTCGGACACATTATAAATGGGAACGGTATTCGGCCTGGGGAAGGGAAAATTAATGCCATCAGAAGTTTTCCTTCACCCACAAACACAACCGAAGCGAGGAGATTTATAAGCCTGTCTAATTTCTCCAGAAAATTCGTTAAGGACTATTCGTTAATAACAAAACCAATTACGATGCTTTTACGGAAATCCGAAACTGTTTTTACTTGGGGTCACGACCAGAAGCAAGCGTTCGAAAAGCTCATCGACATTCTTACTCTGCAACCTCTTCTTGCTCGCTATGACAGTACTGCCCAGCACGAGGTGCACACGGATGCAAGTAGTTTGGGTCTTGCTGGTATTTTGTTGCAGTCCAAAGATGGTAAGCAGTGAAACCCGGTTTCGTACTTTAGCCGTCATTGCACTGAAACGGAAAGTCGGTACCAAAGCTATGAGCTAGAAGCTCTGGCCGTCGTTGAGGTTCTTGACCGATTTAGGATGTGGTTATTGGATAAGACATTCCGTTTGGTGACCGATTGTAGTGCTGTTGCTCAAATCAAGTCTAACAAGGAGCTTAAGCCGAAGATTGCTAGGTGGTGGATGAGACTCCAAGAGTATGACTTTACTCTGATACATCGTGAAGGGAGCCGTACGCAACATGTAGACGCATTAAGCAGATCACCGGTTAGTCAACCAAATGAGATAGATCCAGCCGGATTCATACTGAAGGTGCCCGCTGAAGTTGATGATTGGATTGTTGCTATGCAGTTATCCGATGAGAAGATTTTAAAACTCTTTGCTGTTTTGAAAGGTGAATGTTTCTCACATCAAGCGAAGCAAATCAAAGCTGAGTATTCCCTTCGAAATTCCCGACTATATCGCAAGACTGACAATGACTTGAAACTGGTGATACCAAAGTGTATACGTTGGAGAATTGTAAAATACTCGCATGATGACATGGGTCATTCTGGTTTGGAGAAAACGATGCAACGCATTTACCAAAATATTGGTTCCCGAGAATGCGAAAATATGTAAAGAAGTACATTTCATCGTGTATACCCTGTTGTTACTTCAAGTCCCGTCCCGGAAAATCGGAAGATCAATTGCACTACGACAAAGTTGAGGCGATACCACTCCATATTGACCACTGGGTCCCTTTTCGAAAAGTAAAAGAGGCTACTCTTATGTTCTTGCACTATCCGACGCTTTTAGGAAGTATCTAGTGGTCAAAGCTGTCAGGAACGCAAAAACAACTCCAGTGATAAATACAATAAATGAGATGACATCGTATTTTGGACTTCCGAGATGTAATATCAGCGACCGGGGCACTGCCTTCACATTGAAAATCTTTGAAGACTATTGTTACCACAACTCGATAAGGCACTTTAAAACCGCAGTTCGTACCCCAAGAGCCAACGGACAAATCGAGCGGGCTAATCAAACCATACTGTCCTACATACGCACTACAGTTGAAAATCCGAAAGATTGGGATCTTAAATTACGCGAGCTTCAGTGGACGGTAAACTCACAGAGAAATTCAACGTCAGGCTTTACGCCAAATGAGCTTATATTTGACTTTAAGCTACGTGATATTGTCCACGACCACCATGCCGCTGCTATTCATGATGATGTAGAGGATGATGCTGTTCCCATTGCTGTAAAAGAAA
This sequence comes from Muscina levida, assembly GCA_964034835.1. Taxonomy (NCBI): domain Eukaryota; kingdom Metazoa; phylum Arthropoda; class Insecta; order Diptera; family Muscidae; genus Muscina; species Muscina levida. Next base: position 101,331,713 of record OZ035883.1, on the reverse strand, counting down.
TATGGCTGCGGAGAATATCGACAAGGAGCGTCAGAAATGGGAAAAACGCTTTAATGCCGAACATGTTAGCCCGAAACATTATGCTGTTGATGATATGATTGTTCTGGAGAATGAAGCGCCTGCGACGGGGAGTCCAGAAAGCTGGAGCCTAAATTTCGGGGTCCCTACATTGTTGCCAAGGTTTTGGGTAATGACCGATATCTAATAAAAGATGTGCCCGGAGTGCACATTACTCAGAAGAAATTCTCATCAGCTTATACGGCCGATAAGGTGAAACCGTGGTGCCGTGGCTGTCCGAATCTAGATGAAACCACTGATAGTGTTGGCGATGAAATCGAGGACGATTTGGGGTCAAAATAGGCTGAGCTGTCACCCTGTGGAATGCAACAATACAATTTTTTTATTATTTCCTTTTATCCTCTTTTGACTTATATCATAGTAGCGGAGATAGTTCTGGCGTAACCACCGCAGCATACAGACGTATTGTATCGTATCGTTTTAAAATGAACTATCAATAAATCTATATTTGGGTTATATTTAAAATATCTAAGGCTCGTGTTTTATTCCGAAACAGAAATCCGTGTTATCCTGGCATACTATACTTTTATAGAGATAAATGCTTAAAGTTGGATTAAAACACTGTAAGCGATTCCAATGGTATTAATAAGGGACTAAGAAATGAACGCTGAATTTTGAATCCACAATATTCTTTAAGTTGAGCGAGCACATTTATCATCACATTTACCTGCAATTTTTCTTGCAATGTACAAATTCTTATACATTAAGACGGTTCGAAAAAAAGTTTCTGTTAACTCCTAAAATTAAACCTTTTTTATGAATATGTACAAAATATTTTGCCTGAATTCATTTCATAAAACTCAAGCATTTTTTTTAAAATTTGGACTTTGGTAGATTTTAGGGTCAAAATAGCAAGAGATAAATAGATTTTGGCCTATTCCGCATCCAACGATACCATTATTATTTATGTATGTCTAAAGAAAGTTTTAAGATATTTTAGAGGTTATGTTAAATGCATTTAGCTGCATATTGGCAATGAATGCAAGCCCAATATATTAGGTATATTTTAATTTTAATTATTTTAATATTTTAATTATTTTTTAAAACATAACAAAGGTTTTTATTGTCAACTAGTGGGCCCGGCAATGCTTCGCTATTGCATATTAACTTGTAATATATTTCAAATTTAGGTGTACAAAGTACTTTGAAAACGGTACTTAAGCTCGACAATAATATATTGAGTTTATTTACTTATGTAACTTATTTAAAGTAACTCCTTAACATTAAAGTTAACCAATTAAGTTTTATTGTTGTTAATGCTAATAAAAAGTTCATCAGCAAAGTCGTATCTATAGTGCCGGCATGTAGATTAAGTTTTTTCTGTATGTAGGGCGAAAATACACTTCTTCCACAAATCGGAAACAGACATTCCTCTAAAGATCAAAATTATTTATTTTGATCCGTAATAGCGTGAACCATCTGTATACTAACTATCTCTATGGTCATAAAAAAACATTTTTGTTATGCCTTCTCCTATTGACCGCAAAGGAAAATTCCGTTTGAAGCTTCATGCCTTTGGCCATTAGAACTTCTTTTGTCATGTCTTCTTCTCATACGGATCAATAATATTCCCGAATACTATCTTTGTATTGAACTCGTATTACCATTTTTTGGGATACTTCGGTCACCAATGTTTGGCTTAACAAAGTGATGGTCTCACGCGCTGTATGGCATTTTACACCGTCGTGCTGGAACCATTTCTCCTTCAAATAATGTGCAATGACATGATAAATAAAAAAAATCAATTGATCGCCAACTGGCTCTAGTTCTTCTACCAGTTAGATTTTATATGAATGTGGGCCAAGGTCTTTCCTTAGCATTTGCAGAGACCGAGTTGCTAAGAAAGACGTCGATCCGATAAATTCGAGTCCCCTGTCACACTTACGTCTACAGCGTCAATGGCTTCTATTAGCTGCTCAGATGGATCATTATATGCACCCTCAACTTCACAAAGGGCTCCATCAGTTTGGCGAACAGAACGCGCATTTTGAAAATAAATTTGCAAGATTTGTAAACGTTGTTCTTGTTTTGTTTTTGCATGGTGATTTTGCAAAGTATACTAAAAGAAAGTCTATCACACTTCATTAGTATGACAGCTATATTTACACTTATACCTATCAGAAGTTCTATATGTCAAGAAAAATACCCCATGCATAGGTTATTTACAATTGTTTGATAATGTTACCTCTGATATACTATAAAAATTTAACCACTGTAGTATAACTACAATGAATATTGCTTAATTTTTCTATCTTTATGATTTATTACCGATTTGCTCTCCTGAAAAGTAATTGAAAAATACATACCTGTAAAGTAAATTAAAAAAAAATCACTATTTTAGTCTGCGCATCCTCAACTTCCTGGTGTACGGACCATTATTTGATACAGTTAAAAAGTTAACTATTGAAATGCGTTGGCAGCGCCTCGGCACTTTTAACTTATTTAGTTCGAAATAGCCTGATCATTAGGGCGAATCAATTAGTTCGCGTCAAAAAAAACGTGTTAATCGTATACCAGTATTGGAATGTACGAAGAATTCTTAGAAAATTTTACTAAGAAACTATATGTCTAAAATCAATTCATAGTTCGCGCTGAGAAGCATGAAGATTTCAGGTAGAGATATTTTTTTTAGCAATGAGCAATAATTCAATTTCTTCAGACCTATGGGCCCGGCTCTAATTTTTACCTACCATTCCAATGTTTGGAGACCAAGACGAAAAGAATAGTATATTTTTGATTTTTTTATTGCGATCCCGCCCAATTTTCTGAAAAATTATTTTTAAAAATTTAATTTCTGTATACCAACTCTCAGAGGCCATAACTTTTAAACCAATACATAGATTTGCTTCTGTAATACCTCATTTGTTTATTGTTGTCATTAGTTTGTTGGGAAGTCCGTTTTACGCAGAAGGTCTCAAAAAATATATATCTGAAGTTTTCGGTTTGTGCTCATTTCAAAACAAAAAAAAACTTTATTTGAAATCGTCATGCATTCCAACGCGAGCTAGTAATTGATTTTAGAGACAAAGATTTTTGGTGAAATTTTCTTAAAACTCATCGTAGATTCCGATTTTGGTTACGATTTTTGCGAATAAAAAAATTGGCCCACCACACTCACAGTTTTAACCGTTTGTTTTAAAAAGGGTATGGAACAGCCCATTTCCACCCTTACTGTAATTCATACTGCAACAACAACATATGTAACAAATCGCATCTTCATACCTCTGATAGTTCATGAGATATAGCCCTTTTAATTTTCGGTGACATGCCCCTTTATCCAATCACAACCAAATATAGCCTGGAACTATCAACAGGTCAACAGTACCACTTGGTAAATTTTTCGTTTTAATCGATCTATTAGAAAAGCCGTTAAAGCGATTTTTGAATAGAGAGTGTGGCACCGCCCACTTCCTCCCTGGATGTAATTAATACTGCTCCAACAACATATATACCAAATCGCATCTTCATACCTCTGATAGTTCATAAGATATATCCCTATCGATTTTAAAATTGTATGGGCGGTGCTACGCCCCTTTATCTATCTACAGGTTAACAGTACCTCATGGTAATTTTTGTATCAATCTATCTATTAGAAAAGCCGTTAGAGAGATTTTTGAAAAGGGGGCGTGGCACCGCTCTCTTCCATCCTGGCTGTAATTAATACTGCTCAAACAGCATATATACCAAATATCTACTTCATACCTCTGATAGTTCATTAAATATAGCCTTTTTACTTTTTAAGTTGTATGGGCGGTGCCACGCCCCTTTATCCAATTACAACCAAATGTAGTCAGGAACTATCTACAGGTCAACAGTACCTCATGGTAAAATTTTTGTATCAATCGGTCTATTAGAAAAGCCGTATGAGCGATATTTGAAAAAAGGGGCGTGGCGCCGCCCACTTTTTGAAAAAATTAAACTTTTTAAACCATCCGGAAGCTATAGCGAACAAAACAAAAACAAAATGTTGAAAATCGGTCCAACCGTTTTTGAGTTTTAGCGAGACAACTGCACAGCAATTCATTTTTATATATAAGATATTAATGACAAGTCATTGTCACTCACTAGGATGACACGCTTAATTTTCATTTTATTTTGTGTCTATACAAATCAAGCCGGCTTAATAAACATATTACATACAATCGCCGGTATCTGCGGCCGTCCGTTCATACATTGGTATTTGTATGTACGTATGCAATGATATAAAATATTATCGTTTGCTTTATTCGCACTTGACACATTCAAACACCTTGCAGGTAATATGCATAAATATGTATATATGTGCATGCCCCACCACATTGCAAACTCTTCGATATGCAGACCCAGGAGGACAGAAGAGACAATCAGCCGGTCGTCGTACATTTATATTCTTGAATTTATACAATGCCTTGGAAGTTGTACAATTATGTGTACATATGAATAACGGTTATGTTCACACCGACTTTGCAATGAATTCTGCATAAAATGAGCATAGTGCCAACTGACAATGAAAGCTCCAACAGGCTGACCCGAAAGATGCCGTCCTAACCTATAGATAAAGGTAGCAACCACCCATACGTGTGAATATTTAGCCCCAAGTCATTACGTGAAAGTACGACAGATCCTTGGCAATCGAATGTGGAGCCAAAAGTTGTGGTTCATCATGTATTCTGCTGAAAAAACATACATTTGCATACATTTAATGTTATGTACCAACACATTTACATACGTTCGTACATTTATGTTTATTACCGTGTTCACGCTGCCGTGCTCATGTGTATGTAGATTCGTATCCGGCGTTTTAATATACAAAATCAACATTCAGAAAATCGCGATGTTCACTTGGGAACGACTTCATCCGTCTTTTCTTTCACGGGCTCCTCCGGCACAGCAACATCAAAAGCAGTTCAAGTAGAAAAATATTAAAAACAATGTTTTACGCCGTGACACGATTTGCCTCTCCTCCCAACAATTGAGGAATGTTTGTAGTTAATGACACTAGGCAGGCAGGCACACATCTTCAACGTGTTACACAAGTGTCTTCATCTACATTGTGTGGTCGGCGCATCTACAAGTCAACGGGAGGGATTGGGGTCTCTTTCGCAATAAGACCTGTTCGAGTACAATTAGAAGAGTTTTTTTTTATAGCTGAGTTACTGGTTTCAGCATCAACTATATTCTTCCACTTGTAACCCTTCAATATAAGGGCAATGCATTAGAATGACATTTAGAAGTACAAGGGTACTTATTTTAATCCATACAGAAAAACTAGTGACACGTATGTCAGGAGAAAACAAAACTGATCAAAATGGCAACATATTATGATTTTGATCGTATTATGTACTAAAAGAACGTCAATATGTGTGATACAAATGTTGAGTTAGGATTTTATTAATTATTATTTTATTATTATCAATATAATGTACAGGTAATCCTCCTACAACACGATAGATGGGTTCCCAGAAAACGCCGTGTTGTGGAAAACGTGTTATATGAGACTAGGTGACAGCACAAAAAATAAGTTGTTTTTTAATTATATAATTACTTCAAATTTCTTGAAAACGTATACAAAATAAACAAGAGTTACATTTTTATTCAGTTTAAACTCATTCAATTGTATTTATTCCTCATCACTGCTCACCAGTATTAGTTGGGAGTGTTTTTTTCGGCCGAACGATATCACTTTCTGAATCTATCCGCCACGACATTCAGTGCCAGAAAAATCTGCTATTTTAGACTGTTTACTGGTCCTGATCGAATTATCTTTTAATAAAAACAACCGTCCCGAGTGAGTAGTTGTAAATTACTGATTTTATTTATGTAAAATATGAACTTGCTTGCTAATATTGAAAATAAATCTAAACTAACTTGACCTAACGATAGACTGAGAGAGAAAATAAAGGAATAGTCTATGTATCATAATAAGTGGTCACACAAGCGCAGTATGAGTGCACACACGAGGCCGCACAATTGCCTTATCAGCATGGAAAATTTCACAACATAAACACCCTGACCCTTATAGCATGTCCACACTACAGTTATTTTTCGTAATTCGCGCTCTCATTCGTAATTCAACCCCAAATTACATGGCGAATTACGTAATTCTCCACACAAAATTTTGTGAGGGAATTACCTTCTTTAAAGGTAATTCATTTTGAATTACCTTCTGAATTATGATCAAATCGTTGCCATCTCTAATTTTTATCGGAATATATCGAAACAGCTGTCAAAATGAAAATGTAAACAACAAACACAAAGTGAAACAAATTTTATTCATTTTTTGATATTCGTCCATTTCTTAAATATTTTCCTTTTTAATTAAGCTCGAGATCGGGGTTTCGCGAATTATTAGTACAAATTTAAAAAACCACGAGTTGCATACGAGCAAAGCAAAGTAAACAAACAAAAGAAACTGTCAAATCAAATTAAGTACGTGTAGTGTGGACAGGGTAATTCGCCTAAGGAATTCAAAGAGCGAATTAGGTAATTCGAGACGTAGTGTGGACAGGGTATTAGTGTATGGCTTCCCTTATCTCCTGCTACATGCAGACTACTATTCATTACACCACACATTACAAAAATAGAAAACTCATGTTCAAATTTGAACACTCTGGAAGTGGCGAAAATACTATAGATATTAATACTGCATATAACTAAGAGAAAATAGATTGCAGTTAAAAAAACTTGTAATATAAACTTGTAAATAAAACACTAAAATATGATTTAAAACTGTGTGCACATCTAAACAGGTCCTGACGAGGTCGCTGTAAATTTCACTATTGGCAGAAAGACAAATTTGTAGCTATCGTTGAAATTTTAGGTTTTTGAGTAATTTGAGTAAATATTGTTTTTTGTTAGGCCCCTATATATTTCACCCGAAATTTTGATGCATTATTAAAGACGTAAATGTCAGCCATTGCTCTGTATAGGATTCAAAAATTTAGCACTAATATATCTATTAATATAAAAGTGAAACGGTCCACGTATGTCAACCCATCATTTGAGAACGGCTGGACCGATTTGGCTGATTCATTCGATTCCAAATTTTCAAGAGATGGTATGTAAATAAAAAAAATCTGCTCCAGGTGGCGCTAGGGTTGATTTATATCGAAAATTTAAATACATGCACCAATTTAACGGAAATTTAGAATGGATATTTGGGACCGGCCGTGGCATAGTGGTTAGAATACGCGACTACACCATGCGGGAGATCGCAGGTTCAAACCTGCCTCCAGTCATCTTAAAAAATTGTTTCTTTCATTGTCGGCTCCCCTCGAATGTTGTTGACAGCGACTTAGCAGTATTAAGTGTCGAGTCAATCGGCGTGTCTAGTAAGAGCTTCTCAAACAGTGACGTTTGCATTCGATAAACAAGTAGGTGCCGTTAGTTGTGAATCTAAAAATAGAAAGCGTGTTAATTCACAACAACGCGAGAAGCTATCCCATACCTCATTAATGGGGTGCAAAGGGAAATTAAGTTTTTTATTTAATTTCAGATTGACCCGGTAGGTGGCGCTGGGGTGGGTTTATAATCAACATTTGGACGAATGGACAAATTTTACTAAAATTAAGAATGCTTATTTGTTTGATAAAAATTTGTAAGTACAAATGGAAGTGGCGCTGGGTGGTTAAATTGTAAGGGCCGATGTTGAATGTGAACCACACCTAAACGTCAAGTTCTCTTTTGCATTTCATTTGACTTTCATTTGCACCATGGAAAGACACACAATCGAGCAACGCTTTAGTATTATTCAGACTTATTATGAAAATGGGCGTTCAAATCAATATGCATATCCTGCACTTCGTAATTTTTCGGTAAATTTAATCGTCCAAATGTGCCTACAATTTGAAAAATCGTTCAAAAATTTAAGCAAAAACGTACTGCAGAAAATATTGCTGCTGTTTGAGACAAGGGCGTAGCCAGGATCCAACGTAGGGGGGGGGGGGGGCCGTCGGTTTTACATTTCATATTAATAGTATATATACAAAAAAAAGTTGAAACTAAATATATAACGAAATATCAATGCTCATTGTATTGACAATATTTTTTTTAAACAAAGGTAGACTAAAATATTTTTGTAACAAAATAATAATTTTTATTCATCTTATTTGTTTTGTTTTTTTTGGACATATGAAATTTTAGGACGCAATTCTTGAGCGATTTAAAATTTTTTTTTTCTAGTATCGTTGCTTATCGTTTTTTTTTTAAATGTGTCAAAGTCGATGAAAAATAAATTTTGACTTTAATTTAAACCAGTACAGAAATTTCAGTCAGTTAAACTGACTGATAAATACCATCACCCAATATAAGATATTGTTTAAGTCTTGAGTTATTGAAATTAACCGATTTGTAATTAAAACCAGTTAGAAAGTTTCAGTCGGGCAACCCAACTTACATTTACCCTTACCCTCAGTAAATCAAATAATTTTCTATTATATTAATATTATTACTTGATTTCTAAAGTGGGCGGAGTGGTACATTTGTATGGGAGGTACGAGAAGGGGTGTGGTTAGGCTAACAGATTTATTCTCCATTACTTTATCCTGTTATAGCTTTACTAATTACAGAATTTGGGCACGATTGCCTTGGGTGTACTGATATTACTAGTACATCCCTAAAGTGGGCGGAAAGGTACATTTGTATGGGAGGTACCATAAGGGGCGTCGCTAGACTTCCAAGTTTTTCTCCAAAACTTTGTCCTCTTATTACATAACAAAATACAGCACGATCGTGTCGAGTGTATTGATATTATTACCCTATTTCTAAAGTGGGCGGAGTTGTACATTTGTATGGGAGGTACCAGAAGGGGCGTGTCTAGACTTCCAGATTTTTCTGCAAAACTTTATCCTGCTTAAACTTTACCAAATACAGAATTTGGGCACGATCGCGTTAGGTCTTTTAATAATATTTATCGATTTTCAAAGTGGGCGGTTCCAGATGTGTATGGGAGGTACCAGATGGGGCGTGAATAGACATCCAATTTTTTTCTCCAAAACTTTATCCTGCTATAGCTTTACTAAAAATAGAATTTGGGTACGATCACGTTTAATTTATTGATATTATTTCTCCATCTCTATAGTTGGCGGAAAGGTAGAATTGTATGGGAGGTACCAGAAGGGGCGCGGCTAGGCTTTCACAATTTTTTCAAAAACTTTATCCTGTTATAGCTTTACTAAATACAGAATTTGGGGACGATCCCGTAGGGTGTATTGATATTATTACTCGATTTCTAAAGTGGGCGGAATGATGTATTTGTATGGGAGGTACCAGAAGGGGCGGGGCCATGTAGCCCATTTGCAATACCGTAAGTAGTTTTGAGAAATAATAACTCGTGCAAAATTTCAAAACATTTGGTTGCGTCTTTCGAAAGTTATCGTGCGAACCAGCCGGACAGCCACCAGACAGACAGACAGACAGACATGGCTCAAACGACTTAAAAAGTCATGAATCGAATTTGGTTCAAAGAAACCTTGGGTCTAAAGTCACTTCTTCTATGTGTTACACTTTTGGGTCGTATCAAATGATATATACCCTCATCCCTAAGGGTGATTGTATAAAAATTATTGGGATTACGTGTCCAAAAATTTTTAAATTCCGCAATTATTGTCAGCATATGTTACAAATTGAACTAAGTGAAAATATAAGCAAAAACTATATTGTCCTGCTCACAAATATTATCCGATTATAACAAATCTTAATATAAAACCTGTAGAAGTTTTAAGAAATTTTTCTGTAAAAAATAATATATACCAAAAATTCAGTTTTAAACTGTAACTAAAATAATATTTTGTGTTTACAAGTAGGCTAATTAGTGTGCTTTTCATTTAAAAAGTCTAATATCATAATTAGTTACATCATCTGTCAAAAAAAGAAATTTATTAAATCCAAAAACATTTAAAATTAAAATCAAAAATTTATTTTTTTTATCTAATTTGATAATTTTTAATAAAATAACGGTAAGGAATTTAGAATAAAAACAAGGTCCAGAAGGGGCGGGGGCATGTAGCCCATTTGCAATACCGTAAGTAGTTTTGAGAAAATAATAACTCGTGCAAAATTTCAAAACATTTGGTTGCGTCTTTCGAAAGTTATCGTGCGAACCAGCCGGACAGCCACCAGACAGACAGACAGACGGACATGGCTCAAACGACTTAAAAAGTCATGAATCGAATTTGGTTCAAAGAAACCTTGGGTCTAAAGTCACTCCTTCTATGTGTTACACTTTTGGGTCGTATCAAATGATATATACCCTCATCCCTAAGGGTGATGGTATAAAAATTATTGGGATTACGTGTCCAAAAATTTTTAAATTCCGCAATTATTGTCAGCATATGTTACAAATTGAACTAAGTGAAAATATAAGCAAAAACTATATTGTCCTGCTCACAAATATTATCCGATTATAACAAATCTTAATATAAAACCTGTAGAAGTTTTAAGAAATTTTTCTGTAAAAAATAATATATACCAAAAATTCAGTTTTAAACTGTAACTAAAATAATATTTTTATACCATCACCTTAGGGATGAGGGTATATATCATTTGATACGACTCAAAAGTGTAACACATAGAAGGAGTGACTTTAGACCCTAGGTTTCTTTGAACCAATTCGATTCATGACTTTTTAAGTCGTTTGAGCCATGTCCGTCTGTCTGTCTGTCTGTCTGGTGGCTGTCCGGCTGGTTCGCACGATTACTTTTGAAAGACGCAACCAAATGTTTTGAAATTTTGCACGAGTTATTATTTTCTCAAAACTACTTACGGTATTGCAAATGGGCTACATGGCCCCGCCCCCTCTGGTACCTCCCATACAAATACATCATTCCGCCCCCACTTTAGAAATCGAGTAATAATATCAACACAACCTATGGGATCGTTCCCAAATTCTGTATTTAGTAAAGCTATAACAGGATAAAATTTTGGAAAAATTTTTGAAAGTCTAGCCACGCCTCTTCTAGTACCTCCCATACAAATCTACCTTTCCGCCCACTATAGAGATGGAGAAATAATATCAATAAATTAAACGTGATCGTACCCAAATTCTATTTTTAGTAAACCCATAACAGGATAAAGTTTTGGAAGGAAAAATTGGAAGTTTATTCACGCCCCATCTGGTACCTCCCATACAAATCTGGTACCGCCCACTTTAGAAATCGATTAATATTATTAAAAGACCTAACGCGATCGTGCCCAAATTCTGTAACTGGTAAAGTTTAAGCGGGATAAAGTTTTGGAGAAAAAATGTGGAAGTCTAGACACGCCCCTTCTGGTACCTCCCATACAAATGTACCACTCCGCCCACTTTAGAAATAGGGTAATAATATCAATACACTCGACACGATCGTGCCCAAATTCTGTATTTTGTTATGTTATAACAGGACAAAGTTTTGGAGAAAAAATTGGAAGTCTAGCGACACCCCTTATGGTACCTGCCATACAAATGTACCTTTCCGCCCACTTTAGGGATGTACTAATAATATCAGTACACCCAAGGCAATCGTGCCCAAATTCTGTAATTAGTAAAGCTATAACAGGATATAGTAATGGAGAATAAATCTGGAAGCCTAACAACACCCCTTCTCGTACCTCCCATACAAATGTACCACTCCGCCCACTTTAGAAATCGAGTAATAATATCAATATAATAGAAAATTATTTGTTTTACTGAGGGTAAGGGCAAATGTAAGTTGGGTTGCCCGACTGAAACTTTCTAACTGGTTTTAATTACAAATCGGTTAATTTAAATAACTCAAGACTTAAACAATATCTTATATTGGGTGATGGTATTTATCAGTCAGTTCAACTGACTGAAATTTCTGTACTGGTTTTCCTTTTATAATAGTATTACATTACAAGTGAACCTCCACGGTCCTTCGAAGCTTCTCAAAATTCTGACGTGCTACAACAAAACGCCAAGACACATATTTCTTTACTGTAAGCCTATTTTCATATTCTGTTAACATTGTACTATTCTGTTTTGTACTGTGTAATCTATATATATAACCAGTACAGAAATAAATACCATCACCCAATATAAGGTATTGATTAAGTCTTGAGTAATTGAAATGTATAGACTTTTAAAATAAAATTACTTATGTATTACTTTTTGTCTGCATGTAGATCAAAAACATACAAAATTTGGCCTATTTGTGCAGAAGGTACAATTAGGGGCAGCACAACGTGTTTTATTTTTTTAGTAAGTCAACGTTCAATGATCGCTTACCTTGGCAAAATTTGTCTGAATTTAGTGTACATACAAAAATGATACGTATGTTAAGGGGAAATATTCCATATATTTATATGTGACGTACCAGAAGGGGTGTGCCAAATAATTAGGGTTGCTGAGGCTTTGCCTCCTATTACAAGATAAATTAACTGACCAAATTTGATTATGCCGGTTTAGAAGTTATGGGAGAAATATTAATTTTCCAAACAAAGTTATTTTGAATGGGAGTTACCAGAAGAGGTGATCCGATATTGTCCATATTCATTCCTGATAAAAATCTTCATAACCGTACACCTTATGCAAAATTTTGTGTCAAATAGTTAGACTCTGTGAGGTTTCGCCTCCTATCACAACATAAATTTATCGACCAATTTCCATTACCCTCCAAGTGTCCGTTTGGAAGTTATGGGAGAAATATAAATTTTCAAAAAATCGGTAATTTTGTACGGGAGGTACCAGAAGGCATCAACCGATATAGTCCATGTTCATTCCAGAGTCTAATTTTCACAAGCGAAGATCATACACAAAATTTGAGTGAAATCAGTGTACTTACAAAAAAGATATGTATGTGAGACTATGGGTGTGGGTTCGGTCAATTGTATGGGAGGTACCAGAAGGGGTGTGTCAAATAGTTAGGCTCTATGAGGTTTAAATTTATCGACCAATATTCATTACCCACAAGTGTCTGTTTGGAAGTTATGGGAGAAATATAAATTTTGCAAAAATAGGTAATTTTGTATGGGAGGTACCAGAAGGCGTGAACCGATATAGTCCATATTCATTCCTATTTCAACTTTTCATAAGCGAACATCGTTCGCAAAATTTGAGTGAATTCAGTTTACTAACAAAAAAGTATGTAAAACTATGAGGGTTAATTCGGTCATTTGTATGGGAGGTACCAGAAGGGGTGTGGCAAAGGTTTCGGTTTTCTTAGGGTTTGGCAACTTTTGCAAGAAAAATAAACAGAACAAATTCAAACATCCTCCAGTTGTCCGTTTGGAAGTTATGGAAGAAATATTAATTTTCCAAAAATAGGTAATTTTGTATGGGAGGTACCAGAAGGGGTGCGGCTATTCAGCCCATTTACAATCCCATAAGTTCGTTTCGAAAAATATTAATACTGGTAAATTTTCATACCGATCCGTTAAGGATTACTCGAGTTATCCTGCTGAACAGCCATCCAGGCAGATAGCCAGACAGACGGACATAGCTGAATCGTCTTAAAAAGTCCTAAAGAATTTGGTCTCAAGATACTTGGGGTCTAACTCGTCTCCTTTAATGTTGTAATAGAAGGCAAAACCCCAGAAAACCTAATTATTTGACACACCCTTCTGGGACCTCCCATACAAAGGACCGAACTCACCCCCATAGTCTTACATACGTATCTTTTTTGTAAATACTTTGAATTCAGTCAAATTTTTCGTAAGTTGTGCGTATGAAAATTTGAGTCAGCAATGAATAAGACTGTATTGATTCACCCCTTTTGGTACCCTCTATCAAAATAACTTTTTTAGTAAAATTAATATTGGGTGATGGTATTTATCAGTCAGTTTACCTGACTGAAATTTCTGTACTGGTTTGTTTACAAGTAGGCTAATTAGTGTGCTTTTCATTTAAAAAGTCTAATATCATAATTAGTTACATCATCTGTCAAAAAAAGAAATTTATTAAATCCAAAAACATTTAAAATTAAAATCAAAAATTTATTTTTTTATCTAATTTGATAATTTTTAATAAAATAACGGTAAGGAATTTAGAATAAAAACAAGGTCCATCTGTGCACAATTTTGTTTCCAATAATAAATAAAAAAGATTTTGAAAATCGGTGAAAAATTGCGGCCTAAAATTGCATATGTCCAAAGTACCAGGTGGCGCTAGGGTTGATTTTTGCAATTGCTCTAAATACAGTTAAAAATTTGCACAATCTTATCGCTTATTGAACGTTAACTTACGAATAAAAATGGGCCTGAGTACTAGTACTTCCAATGCAAGGTAGTCTAAATTTTCCTAATTATTTCAAGGAGGAACTCCTAATATTTTGTGAATTCATTAGCACTTTCTAAACTGTAAACTTCTACAGTGAAAGTTTTTATCAGTCAGTTCACCTAAGTGAAATTTCTGTATTGTTTTATTTCGATTTTCATATTTTCCGGTATTTTGGCAGATTTTCCAAGCTGTAGGGGGGGGGGGCAGCTGCCCCCCCTGCCCCTACCTGGCTACGCCCTTGGTTTGAGATAGTGTGGCTGAAGAGCCGTCCACCTTAACTCGTCGTCGTGCCCAACAATTTCACCACTCACGCTCGTCGTTGATGAACATTATGCATAAAGACTTGCATTTACACGGTTAGAATATGCAATTGACTCGAGAACTAAAGCCTCTTGCCCATTCCAAATGTCGTCAATGGTCAGAATGGCGGAAAGAAATGGCAACAGTAGATGATCATCCTCTTCAGTGATGAGGCACATTTTCACCTCAGTGGATTCGTCTATAAGCATAATTGCCACATTTGGGCGAATGATAACACTGTTTTTTTCTTGTGTTTTTATGTGTTTCTAAGAGTTTTTGACATGGGAAATTCAAATACGTAATCAGAATTTTGCTATAAGGCATAGTTTTTTAGTTATTTGAAAATAAGTTTTGTTTCCCATTAAAAATTTGTATGGAGACGATTGTTTAAAAAATTTAGTAGAAACAGGTGGCAACATCAGCAACATGCCTTTTCGGCTGCAATTATCGCCCTATTTTATTTTATAATCACCTTATTCTCTTTTTAATATTCTACGTAAAATTGGGATGTAATATGTCCTTGAAAGTGCATTTTTGCCGTCTTATTTGGATTTCTTTTATAAATGCTGCAGCGATGTGTCCTATGAATATGGTGAAAGGTTCCAAAAAGACATTCTAACTATAGAAAAGCGTTACGAAGGAAGATATGTGCCTACTATATTCACTGACTGCTCTGGAACAGTTTAGGGCACTGCAAGGATATTCATCATAAAATTAATAAAAAACTTTCTTAACTAATGGAAAATACATATTTGTTCTTCTCAGTTTTCATGTTTTAAGGTCTACTAGTATCGGTTATTGTATTTAGAAAAGATTCTGTTGGATCAAGTAAAGTTTTCATTATATTTATGCAAAACGTGTTTTAATGCAATATGAAGAACGCTGAAAAAATTAAATCTAAATAACTAAAAAAGCTGTGCCTGATGAAAAAATCTGAAAATTTTTTAAATCATGAGATTAATAACGATAAGAAAAATGAAAAATCATTTTTTTTTGTATAACAGTGTAATCCAAGAGAGATGGTCGAAAAACCAATGCACCCACAAAAAGTTACTGCTTGGTGCGGTTTGTGTGCTGGCGGCATCATCGGGCCGTACTTTTTTCCAAAATGAGGCCGGTCAAGCAGTTACTGTGAATGGTGTTCGCTATGGGAATTGGAAGATATGGATGTGAGCAATATGTGGTTACAGGACGGTGCCATTTTCCCCACAGCTAACGAAACAATGGCTTTTTTGCGCGACAAATTCAATGGCCGTGTTATCTCACGTGGTAGCGATGTCAATTGGCCGCCAAGATCATGTGATTTGACGTCGTTGGACTTCTTTCTTTTGGGTTATTTGAAAGAAAAGGTGTACGTCGATAAGCCAGCAACAATTCAAGAGCTTAAGGATGAGACAATTCGGCACATTAACGGCATAGAACCTCAATTATGCCTTAGCGTCATCGAAAATTTGGACCTTCGGATAGAGGTGTGTCGCGGCGGCCATTTGGCCAATATTTTGTTCCATACATAATTGAATCATACTAATATTATCATAATATAAAGAAATGACAATAATTTTCTCAATAATTTGTTTTTCATTCAAAATCGACATCGGCCCTTAAAATTAAACCACCCTATAACGTCGTCAGTCCGATTTTTAAATAAGTTGAAAGACATACATATTGGCAAGCTCGAAAGTTGTACTCGATTAATAATTGTGTTCTGTATTGTACACAAATGTTAATAAAACTTGCTAGCCTTTTCCAATAAACGGCCCTATTCTAATAATTTGGTTACAAACATTTGTTACTGAAAATTTGTTACAATTTTGTAACCAATTCTTGTTACGCGTATTCTGGCAATTTAGTGACAACGAAAAGTTCACCTTGTGGCGAAACGAAATTATTGACAATTCACAGCCAATTTTTGAATTTAAAAAACGAAAAATAAAAACACAATACAGAAAAAGTAAACATATTTTTACTTTTTAGGCATTTATACACATTTGACTGAGTTTAAGGAGACGACACATACCCCAGTTAAGTGGACAGTCGAAAATATTGGACAAATACTGTGCCATGAAGAATTGGTCACAGCTGTCCCACAGGTTTCTTGGCGGTTTTTCCCTTTCCACACATTTTGCCACTACATTTCCATAGCAAAAAGGGCTAAAAGTGTTTTACACACGACTTCAATTATTTAAATTTTTTTTCCATCTCAAAATATTACTCCAAAGAGCTGAAACTACCTTTTTACCTCCTTTGTGGCAGGTAACAATTGTCACGGTAACAAGGATTCGGAATACCGAATTTTTGAATTTGTAACCAAAGTAATCTATTGTAACCGTCGTGACTATTGTAACCAATTTTTCCTCCAAGCTTATATTTTTCAGTATATAGATGTGACCAACACTTGGGTCTAAATTCGAGTATATCCTGCTTGTATCTTCAACCTTTTGCAGCGCGGTCTGGAAAGTCCTCATTCTTAGTGATTCTAATAATGCGTTCAGTTGTTGCATCCACCGGTGCTTGTGTTCAATATGGCTTGACCACATAATGCTAAGACTATTGGCCAAATTACTCAATATAATAATCAGTATAATTAGTTTAGATATTTTGTTTGGCAGTCTTTCAACATTGTAGTCATACATTGTGCGGGCTAAATACCGTAGGTGCAAGTCTAATGTGTACGAGTGAGCACTTTCTATACCAGCTTCTATCATTATACCATCACCCTAAGGGATAAGGGTATATATCATTTGATACGAAAACCAGTAAGAAAGTTTCAGTCGGGCAACCCGACTTACATATACCATCACCCTCAGTAAAATCAAAATAATTGCTAATATATTGATATTATTACTCGATTTCTAAAGTGGGTGGAGTGGTAAATTTGTATGGGAGGTACTAGAAGGGGCGTGTCTAGACTTCTAGGTTTATCCTCCAAAACTTTATCCTGTTATAGCTTTACTAAATACAGAGTTTGGGCACAATAGCGTTGGATGTATTGATATTATTACTCCATCTCTGAAGTGGGCGGAAAGGTACATTTGTAAGGGAGGTACCAGAATGGGCGTGTTTAGACTTCCAGATTTTTTCTCCAAACTTTATCCTGCTTGAACTGTACTAAATACAGAATTTGGTCACGATCGCGGTAGTTCTAATAATAATATTAATCGATTTCTAAGTGGGCGGTACCAGATGTGTGTGGGAGGTACCAGATGGGGCGTTGGTAAACTTCAGTTTTTTTCTCAAAAACTGTATCCTGCTATAGCTTTACTAAATTAAGAATTAGGGTACGAGCGCGATGGATTTATTGATATTATTACCCCATATCTAAAGTGGGCGGAAAGGTGAATTTGTATGGGAGGTACCAGAAGGGGCGTGGCTAGACTGCCAATTTTTTTCCAAAACTTTATCCTGTAATAGCTTTACTAAGTACAGAATTTGGGTACGATCCCGTTGGGTGTATTGATATTATAACTCGATTTCTAAAGTGGGCGGAATGATGTATTTGTATGGCAGGTACCAGAAGGGGCGGAGCCATGTAGCCCATTTGCAATACCGTAAGTAGTTTTGGGCAAATATTAACTCGTGCAAAATTTCAAGACATTTGGTTGCGTCTTTCGAAAGTTATCGTGCGAACCAGCCGGACAGCCACCAGACAGACAGATGGACATGGCTCAAATGACTTAAAAAGTCATGAATCGAATTTGGTTCTAAGAAACCTAGGGTCTGAAGTGACTCCTTCTATGTGTTAAACTTTTGGGTCGTATCAAATGATATATACCCTCATCCCTAAGGGTGATGGTATAAAAAGTGTAACGCATTAAAGGAGACGAGTTAGACCCCAAGTATCTTAAGACCAAATTCGTTTTAAGACTTTTTAAGACGATTGAGCTATGTCCGTCTGTCTGGCTGGATGGCTGGTCAGCAGGATGACTCGAGTAAACCTTGACGGATCGGTATGAAAATTTACCAGTATTAATATTTTTCAAAACGAACTAATGGGACTGTAAATGGGCAGAATAGCATACAAAATTACCTAATTTTGGATAATTTATATATCTTTCATAACTTCCAAACGGACAATCGTGTAATATTTGAATTTGGTCACTTTATTTATCTTGCAAAAGTAGACAATCCCTAAAAAACCGAAACCTTTGCCATACCCCTTATGGTACCTCTCATACAAATGACCTAATTGACCCTCATAGTTTTACATACATATCTTTTTGGTAAGTAATCTGAATTCACTCAAATTTTGAGTATGATGTTCGGTTTTGAAAATGGGACTCAGGATTGAATATGGACTATATAGATTAACAGGGCAACCGGAAATATGTCCTAAAAATCGTGTTTTATGCGCATAAAATATGACCTGAAAAATGGCAAAATATGACCTAAAAATCAACAAAAACATGCCCTAAAAAATTAAAGTCATACAATTTTTTTCATATGAATTAGAAAAATTTGTATTAAAAATAAAAAAAACATCTTAAAAATTAAAAAAAAAACAATATTATTTTAAATTCCTTTTTTGTTAGTAGTTTTGGTAAATTTACATACACAAATGTTGAGTAAAATAAAATAGAAATAAATATTTTCGAGGAAATATTCCCAGGAAAATTTTAATGTAGGTCTCCGAAGTCATGAACTATCCCAAATCTATTTTTACACATGATTTATCATTTTCTTTTATTTGACATTTGACCAAAAAAATCTTACTTTAAACCACTATAAAAAAAATTGCGACGTATTGGAGCAAAATGGAGTTTAGGGTTTTGTTACTGACGTCAAATTCTACCGTTTGATATTGGTTTGGTTCACCGCCGAAAAAATGTGTTGCACTGTGTTATCTATCAATTTAAAAGTGTCTTAATTCACCTGAACTTGTTCAATAAGCGTAAGACCTGAAGTTTGCAAATTTGTAATATGTTTTGCAATAAAACTGTAATTTGAAGCAATATAAATTAAGTCAGATCTAGTTTGGGGGTCTGTCAAGACATCCTTTGAAGTTTTAATGAATTGTGCATCCTCATCGTTTCATGCACTTAGGACCTATAAAATGTCTTCATAATTGTTGGCATAGTAGTTAACTGCTTCAAGCCATGTTACCCATCGTGTTGTTATAGCTTCATTAGGTAATGGAAGGTCTGGAAACATTTGTTTAAAAAGTTCCTCTCTACATGGAGCTTTTAAAAATACTTTGTTCACGTTAGCAATAGTTTTATTAACGTTTTCATATAAATTCTTAATACATTCACACAATTGGTGGACACCATGAGCAATACATGTCACATGCGACTTTTTCAGATAAAATGCCACTATAGCTTTTGCAGCCTTTACCATGTATGGAACTCGAACAAAAAGCTAAACATTATTCTTATTGAAGTTGACGTCCAGATTTTTGATGGCGTCGTCCCACAGTCTAGCAATTGTTGAGTAATTAGCCCTTTCCAAGGCTGCTGTATGTAGTAAAAATTTCTCACTTGCAATTACCTTAGTACACCTGCTAAAATGTTTGCCACATTTCTGCCTTTTGCATCTATAGTTTCATCGATTGACATCCATATAAATAGGTTTTTTAGTTTTGCTCGTATATTGTCCATGCAGTCGTTGTATAATATTTTTAAATGTTTAGTTCAAAAAACTGTTTCGGATGGCACTTGGTAGTCCGTGTATTCCTTAAATCGTGTTCTTATATTTTGATTTCTCATTTTGTAAAGTAGAATGTCAGCAGACCCAAAAGCTCGGCACTCTTTTTTATGTTTTGTTTACTTATTGAATAAGAAAGCGCGTTAAAAGATTAATAAACGTTTAACATTTCACAGTTGTGTAAAACATGATTTGGGTGCTACATTTTAAAAAACCAAAGTTGCAAAGACACTTGTTTATACGAAAAACACAAAATATGCTTAAAAAGGGATATTTTTGAAAAAATATGGCCTAAAAAATATAAATTATGCTTTAAAAAATGAGGTTTTTTTAAAATTATGCTCCTAAAACTAAAATTTCCCGAAATATGACGTTATGGGTAAAATATGCCAAAATATGCTCTAACAAATAGGTCTCAAATCACTTGTAGGACCATGAAACGTGTAAATACATTACCCATTTGTTAATATGCCGTTGTAAAAAAAACATGCTGTAGCATATTTCCGGTTGCCCTGTAGATTAACGCCTTCTCGTACCTTCCACACAAAATGACCTTTTTTTTGGAAAACTAATATTTCTCCCTTAACTTCCAAACCGACACCTGCCGATTAATTAAATTATATAAAGAACCGTTATTTTCCCTTTTACATACATATCATTTTTGTGTGTACACTGAATTAAGACAAACTTTGCCAAGGTAAGCGTTCGAACGTTGATTTACGAAAAAATCAGACACGTTGTGCTACCCCTAATTGTACCTTAAGGTGGGTCGCACTTCATACAAATAAAAAAAGTTTTGCCGGTCACCCCCTAGAATGAAAGATAATTTAAAAACGAATTCAAAAAAATTTTTTATTTTTTTTTGCCACGCCCTTTGACCCCGCGCATTGGGTTTTTTGTTTCCTGTGTCTCCATTTATAGTCCGATCGTAATGAGTGACATGTCAATGTTTCTGGACTGGCAACAGCTACATTTTCTTCTCTGATCACTTTTGACTCCGACGTCAAATTCTAGAAGTTTCTACCGAAATCTCGGTTTTGACCACCCTGAGTCAAATTTTTTTTGCAACGATAACAAAGTTTTTTAAATTCTATGATATTTTCTTTTTTACCGTATATATTTTTATTCATAAACAAAAAAGTTACAGAGTTTTAAAAAACCAATTACGACCACGCCAACATTTGTAAATAATGAGTTTTGGCCTTTAGCGACGTCAAATTGATTTTTTTAAACCTCTGTAACTTTTTTGTTTATGAATAAAAATATATACTGTAAAAGAGAAAATATCATGGAATTAAAAAAACTTTTTTATGGTTACGAAAAAAATTTGACTTAGGGGGGTAAAAACCGAGATTCTGGTAGAAACTTCTAGAATTTGGAGTCAAAATTGATCAGAGAAGAAAATGTAGCTGTTGTCAGTCCAAGAACATTGATATGTCACACATTACGATCGGACTATAAATAAAGACACAGGAAACAAAAAACCCAATGCGCGGGGTCAAAGGGCGTGGCAAAAAAAAAAAAAATTTTTTTTTGAATTCGTTTTTAAATTATCTTTCATTCTAGGGGGTGACCGGCACAACTTTTTTTATCGACCCACCCTATTGTACCTCCTAAACAAATAAGTTAAATTTGTACGATTTTTTCCACAAGCAGACACAAAATAATACATAAGTAATATTATTTTAATAAAAATCTATTTATTTCAATAACTCAAGAATTAAACAATATCATATATTTGGTGACGGTATTTATCAGTCAGTTTACCTGACTGAAGTTTCTGTACTGGTTTATATATACGTCGGTGTAAAATTCGGTAAACGTAAATTTTTTTTTTAAGAAATATACTGACAATTTGTCATTTTCTTCAAAGCATGTGAAACCCCATACTTCAGCTCCATACGTTTGAAAAGCTTTGTATACCGCGAATAATAGTTTCCATTTAGAGTTAACTGAGATTGATGTTTTATTAAAGAAGTTATTCCAATTTTTATTTATGCTGTTCTTTGTCGCTAAGTTTCTTGTTTGCACGTGTTTTTAGCAACTTAGTTTAGGAGTAAAAGTCACGCCAAGGTAACAGTATTCAGTGTATATTAATATATTTTGTCCATTAAAGGTCCAATTCTCATTTCCGGTTATTCTTCCACCCTTTCTGAATACCCTAGTTTGAGACTTTGAAAGTCATGAAGAAATAAATTTGGTAGTATTTAGCACTACTCTCAGAGGCCAAAGAGCACATAGCTTAAGTTTTGTTTTGTTTGCCTTATCTTTCTTTCTATAATTATATTTATTCCTATGTTTATCACTAAATTTGTCCATTATTGACTTAATCAACTTAAATCGTTAATCCGCAAAATAAGGAAAATATTTAATTTCTCTAACTTGACTTAAGCTGTTATTCCGAATAACAACACTGCCCTCCTAAGAAAGAAAACGTGGACCGTAACCGTTATAACCGTAATAATGTTTTGTATGGTAAATACTATGCTCCCAAATTATTACTTTCCTAAAATTAACTACTAAAAATCTTTAACGTGATTATTTTAATGTAAAATTGGTAACCTCATTGTTGTAGACAGCTCCTCAAGTAGTTGGCTAAGTAATCAACCGGCTTTTAATACCATCACCCTTAGGGATGAGGCTATATATCATTTGATACGAAAAAAAGTGTAACGCATTAAAGGAGACGAGTTAGACCCCAAGTATCGTAAGACCAAATTCGTTTCAGGACTTTTTAAGACGATTGAGCTATGTCCGTCTGTCTGGCTGGATGGCTGGTCAGCAGGATAACTTGAGTAAACCTTAACGGATCAGTATGAAAATTTACCAGTGTTAATATTTTTCAAAACGAACTTATGGGATTGAAAATGGGCAGAATAGCCCCACCCCTTCTGGTACCTCCCATACAAAATTACCTATTTTTGGAAAATTTATATTTCTTTCATAACTTCCCAACGGACGATCGTAGGATATTTAAATTTGGTCAGTTTATTTATCTTGCTGAAGTAGACAAACACTACGAAAACCGAAACCTTTGCCATACCCCTTCAGGTACCTCCCATACAAATGACATAATTGACCCTCATAGTTTTACATACATATCTTTTTTGTAACTAAAATGAATTCACTCAAATTTTGCATATGTTGTTTGCATATGAAAACTGGACTCAGCAATGAATAAGAACTATATCGGTTCACGCCTTCTGGTACCTCCCATACAAAATGACCTATTTTTGCAAATTTAATATTTCTCTCATAACTTCCAAACGGAAATTTGGAGGATAATGACAAATGGTCGGTTAATTTATCTTGCGATAGGAAGCAAAACCTCAGAAACCCTTACTTTTTGACGCACCCCTTCTGGTACCTCCCATACAAATTCCCGAATTCACCCTCATACATACATATCTTTTTTTGTAAGTACTATGAATTCAGTCAAATTTGGCGTAACTTGTACAGTTATGAAACTTTGAATCAGGAATGAATATGGATTATATCGGATCACCCCTTCTGGTACCTCCCATACAAAATTACCTATTTTTGAAAAATTAACATTTATCGCATAATTTTCAAACGGACACTTGAGGGGTAATGAAAATTGGTCAATTAATTTATCTTGTGATATGAAGCAAACCCTTACAAAACATAACTATTTGACGCACCCCTTCTGGTACCTCCCATACAAAATACCGAACATACCCCCATAGTTTTAAATACATATATTTTTGTAAGAACAGTGAAGACAGTCGAATTTTGCGTAAGTTGTACAGTTATGATAATTTTAATCAGGAATGAATACGGATTATACCGGATCACCCTCTGGTACCTCCCATACAAAATGACCTTGTTTGGAAAATTAATATTTCTCCCATAATTTCTAAACCGGCACTTGAAGGATAATCAAATTTGGTAATTAGGAATTGTTATTGGGTGATGGTATTTATCAGTCAGTTTACCTGTCTGAAATTTCTGTACTGGTTTTTAGTAAAAGCTTCTCAAAAAGCTGAGTCTATCAATAGAAGCGATTAAACACACTCAAATGCGAGAAGTTTTCACACTGGTGCGAAGGATTTTTTTTTAAGATGAAATTGTTTGCTTTTATTATTTAAATCAAAAAGTCAGACATTAAATGCTTTAATTACTCAAAATTTCTTACGCCCTTATAATTTATCATTATCCTCTTAAGTGTGAATATAACGTGTTCCCATAAGTAATCAGTTGCACACACATACATATTTACAAAAATGCGTACATGTAAGAAGGTCTGAAACTGAGGGGGTATTCAAATGTTGTATTAATATGAGTAATTATGGATGTTTGCCTTAATAAGGAGAATTGATTTGATATCATCTTTTCTCAAAGATTGATGAGAAAATTATAATTACGGGTCTGAGTGTTATTATACGGAAAAACATCCCCCTTGTACGTCAGTTCCGGCATGTACGTACACATATATTTACATACAATGTAACATATCATTTCCATTATCACCAAATATCTAAACAAAAGAAAACAGGCGGGTATTTATGGTAAATGGGTAGTAATGGGACTATTTACTTATACTGTCAAATACTTACCCATATGTCAGAAATAGCAGTAAGAATTTGATTGACAAGCGAATATTGGTAATTGTTTCAGAATTTGAACATGAGTAAGATTACTGTAGTCATGAGATAAATGAAATGCTTACAAACCTACTTTAGAGAAAGTTCTTATATTATGAAATAAATTAAACGACGTTGATTTAACTAATACTACAAGTGCTCAAGCTCAGCCAAACAAACCTCCGATTTCGGGGGTTATATTACCATATATCAAAGATTTTCTTCTTAATTTACTTGAGTACAATGTTAGAATAATATAACCTTATTAAGGTGCGTGATGAAGCAAGTCGAATGTACAATACATACTCAATACTATCCCCCACTCATCCCAAAAAACAGACGCCTAGCCTGCAGATGGACCTGTCTTTTTATTCTTTGGACACGATTCATACATTCCAGTCTATTGCGTGTGATTTCCTATATCGATGGTGTGAAGTGCTCCTATGTCTGTTGATGGTTAATTGGAATAACCAAACTTTTTGACATAAGTTGTTAATAAAGTGAGTGCGCAAAATTCACACCTACATTATTGTCCAATATAGTTTAGCGCTATCACGAAGTGTCAGTTAGCCGTTGGACACAAACTGATGACACCTTTTTTCGAAGTGCTCACTAATTTTGAGAATCTTTTGGGGTCCATAAAAAAAATTAGTCACCAAGTTTTTATTTTGTACAACACTAAACTAAAAACAATGATAAAAGTTCAATGTGGTGTGTGATTTGTACGAATGCAGTTTTCTTCTGATTTGACTTTACATAATAATAATATGCGAAAAAATTAATTTGAATTGTATTGTAAATTCCAGTTTTTTCTTAATTTAGTAAATATAATGCTCGATGCCAACTTTTTACGATCTCGGATCACTCCTTGTAGTTTTGCACAAAAGTGTTTGAAGCGATCCCATTGTTTCCTGTTTCTACGCTAATAACTCGAAAACACCTGCGCCGATTCGACTAATTTTTTGCCACAATGTTCGTAATAGGTCGAGAATGGTTCTTATACGCCCACTTTTTTAATATACCTAACATTCCTACAAAACGCTTTAAAAATTTAATTTCTTTACAGATTCATCTCAATAATGTTCTATGTGCAAAATATAATCTTTATATATAAAACTAGCGGACCCGGCGATCTTCGTCTCGCCCTAATTTAAAGCCTTTAGATAAACTCAGTAGAGAGTGGTATGATAAACAATGTTTTTCGAATAGTTTTCCGTCGCAAAAACAAACTACGACTCCGGTTCTCCAAAACGTGAAAAGACAACGTTCAGCAGACCGCACGTAAAACAGGGAAATTCGAGATTAATCCCATATACGTCCAACGATTGACCTTGCGATTTATTGATTGTCTTCGGGGAATCGGAATGGATGATCAGTTGGAATTTCCTGATTCTTAAGATAAGGACTTCCTCTTCTTAGAATTTGTTTTTGATGATCATTGGTTAAATCACATTGTTTATCAGATTCTTGACGGACAACCGCGTACCGTTGCACAATTTCGGTTGATTTCGATTCCGCAATATGATTATGATTGATCCCACCTTCATCTATAAATTATGCGGTACATTAATCGAGTTGAAAAATTCGGTCGATTGTTGGTCGCATCATCCTCGTCGGTCACGCGGTAAACAGATTTGTACGAATGCAGTTATCCAGCGATTTGACTTTCTAAAACTATTTCAAGCCATTAATGTCCTTATTCTTCGCTGCTAGCACTGCCCGTTAATTAATAAAATCGACATTTTTATAATTTTGTGCAATTTTATGAGTTGCTCTTCCGACGTTGTGAACTCGCAAAAATTTGCAGGGGACGATATCAATTCAGTGGAAACATCAACACGAATTTGGCCGTTGCCAATTTAGCAGACGGTGGGAGGTTCTTTTGAACCGTGAGAAGATTCATCGTCAGTTTCAAAGCGGAATTTGCAGTTCGACTGCCTTCCAATAATGTTGCAGCCATGTCAGGGGATGCAGCGGCCAACGATTTTAGAGATCTTGACCGACTTGTTCCCAGAATCAATAAAAAAACTGTTTAGCCTGTCCCACCAGGAGCATCCCGTTTTATCGTCAACAACCTTCATCAGCGGATCGTACATGTTCTTGTACTCGGCATTTAACAGCGGCACATTTGTTCGAACTCTTTCGGTCAGCTCATCTCGATTATAGTCTTGCTCCCGTTAAAATTCGAGATCAAATGTATTTTGCATCGAACTATTTAGCGCTGGCATTGCCAATGTCGAAATGTGTTATCCGAAATTTTCCACCTTGACATCGTTCAAAATCTTCAAATCATGCGAAAACTGCAAAATTTCGTCGATAAAAATATCATTTTTTTTTGCACTTTTCCAGAATTTTCCGCGTTTTTCCACCTTTTCGTCCTCTGAAATCATCAAACCATGCGGTAGGCACAATGGAAAAAGTCGTCGAAAAAATCCAAAACTTTCGATTTTTTCGGGAATTTTCCGAGTTTTCCACCGATAATTTTTCTATTTTTCCATTCGGAATAATTATCCGAAAATTTTCACTGTAACATCGTCCAAAATTATCAAATCATACAACAATATGCAAAATTTCGTCGAAAAAAAAAATAAAATTTTTCGAAATTTTCCGGAATTTTCCGAGTTTTTCACCAAATTTTTTTTATTTTTCCATTCGAAAATCTATTCGTACAATTGCACACACATTTCCATACACAACAGCGATTTTCGATTTTTCGAATTTCCCGACTTTTCCGGAGGATTTTCCCAAAATTTTCGTTTACATAAACCTGCTCCTGGCAATTACGAACAAATGAAAAAAAAATTCAGCAAAATCGGCCCAGCCGTTCTCAATTGATGAATTACTATACATTTTTGCCACCATTTTTATATATATAGATTCTACTGTACGTGTGTTGTGACTGAACTCCTCCTAAACGGCTGAACCGATTTGCATAATTTTTTTGTATGCGTTTGGGTGGCGCCCCGGATGGTTTAGATTTACAATTCGGTCCAATTGAACGAAGGGGCGTGGCACCGCCCATACAACTTGAAAATCAAAAGGGCTGTATCTCATGAACTATCAGAGGTATGAAGATGAGATTTGGTATATATGTTGTTAAATCAGTATTAATTACAGCCAAGGAGTAAGTGGGCGGTGCCACGCCCCCTTTTCAAAAATCGCTCTAACGGCTTTTCTAATAGGCCGATTGATACGAAAATTTAACCAAGTGGTACTGTTGACCTGTTGACAGCCCCTGGCCATAATAGCTTGTGATTGGATAAAGCGGCGTGGCACCGCCCAAACAACTTGAAAATCAAAAGGGCTATATCTCATGAACTATCAGAGGTATGAAGATGTTACATATGTTGTTGTTGCAGTATGAATTAAAATAAACAGTTATAACTGTCAAAATTCCACCGTATATTGTAGTTCGCCTAGTGATATGAACAGTAGGGTTCAATTTTTTTATTCGCAAAAATCATAACCAAAATCGGAATCTACGATGAATAGTTAGAAAATTTCACCAATAAACTTTGTGTCTAAAATCAATTCCTAGCTCGCGCTGGGAAGCATGGAGATTTCAGATAGAGATTTTTTGTTGTTTTTAAATGAGCACATACCGAAAACTTAAAAAAAAATATATATTTTTTGAGACCTTCTGCGTAAAACTGACTTCCCAACAAACTAAATGAAGTACTGCAGAAGCAAATCTATGTATTGGTTAAAAAGTTATGGCCTCTGAGAGTTGGTATACAGAAATTAAGTTTTTAAAAATCATTTCTCAGAATATTGGGCGGGATCCCAAACAATGTCAAAAATATACCATTATCTTCGTCTTAGTTTCCAAACATCGGAATGGTTGGTAAAAAATAGAGCCGAGCCCATAGGTCTGAAGTTTCCGATAATTGCTCATTCACTAAAAAAATATCGCCACCTGAAATGTTCATGCTTCTCAGCGCGAACTAGGAATTGATTTTAAATTTATAGTTTCTAAGTGAATTTTTTTAGAATTCATCATAGATTCCGATACTGGTATACGATTACCACGTTTTTCTTCGACGTGAACAAATTGATCCGTCCTAATTGACAGGCTATTTGGAACTAAATAAGTAAAAAGTGCCGAGGTGCTGCCCTCGCACTTCATTATTTGAGTTTTATTTTAGGTCCGTACACCAGGTAGTTGGAGACACATAGTAGCTGCCAAGACTAAAACAGTGATGTGTTTTTAATTTACCTTACAGGTATGTATTTTTCAGTTACTTTTCAGGAGAGCGAATCGGTAATAAATACTAAAAATAGAAAAATTAAGCAATATTTATTGTAGTTATACTAGAAAACACCTTTTGTTTGATTGGCGCACAATTTAAATTTTTATAGTATGTCAGAGGTAACATTAGCAAACATTTGTAAATTACCTATGTATGGGGTATTTTTTTGACGTATATAACTTCTGATAGGTATAAGTGTCAATCTAGCCGCATACTAATAAAGTGTGATAGACTTTCATTCAGTATACTTTGGAAAATCTCCATGTAAAGACTACACAAGAACAACGTTTACAAATCTTGCAAATTTATTTTCATAATGCGCGTTCTGTTCACCAAACTAATGGAGCCCTTTGTGAAGTTTACGGTGCATATACTCATCCATCAGAGCAGTTAATATAAGCCATCGACGCTGTAGACGTAGACGAGTGACTCGAATTTATCGAACCGACGCCGTTCTCAACAACTTGGTCTCTGCAAATGCTGAGGAAAGATCTAGACCTAAATTCATATAAAATCCAACTGGTAGAAGAACTAGAGCCAGTGGACGATCAATTGATTTTTTTTTATTTATCATGTCTTTGCACATTATTTGAAGGAGAAATGGTTCCAACACGACGGCGTAAAATGCCATACAGCGCGTGAGACCATCAGTTTGTTAAGCCAAACATTTGTGACCGAATTATCCCGAAAAAGGTAATACGAGTTCAATACAAAGATAGTATTCAGAAATATTCTTGATCCGTGTGAGAAGAAGACATGGCAAAAGAGGTTTTTATGGCTAAAAGCATGAAGCTTCAAACGAAATTTATTTTTGCGTTAAATAGGCGGAGAAGGCATGACAAAGGGTTTTTTTACGCCCAAAGAGATAGTTAGTATACAGACGGTTCCCGCTACTACAGATAAAAATAAAAATTGAATTTTGATCTTTAACTGAATGACTGTTTCCGATTTGTGAAAGATATGACTTTGATGATGAATTTTTTACTATCGTCTTAAAGCCTATGATATTTAGAATTTAAAACAATAAAACTTAATTTGTTAACTTTCATGTTAACGAGTTACTTGAAATAAGTTACATAAGTTAATAAACTCAACATATTATTATTTAGCTTAAGTACTTTTTTTAAAGTACTTTGTACACCTAAATGTGAAATATATTATATGTATATATAAGTTAATATGCAATAGCGAAGCATTGCCGGGCCCACTAGTCTATATATATAAAATTCTACTGTACGTGTGTTGTGACTGAACTCCTTCTAAACGGCTGGACCGATTTGCATAAATTTTTTTGTATGCGTTTGGGAGGCGGCCCGGATGGTTTAGATGTACAATTCGGTCCAATTGGACAAAGGGGAGTGGCACCGCTCATACAACTTGAAAATCAAAAGGGCTATATCTCATGAACTATCAGAGGTATGAAGATGAGATTTGATATACATATATGTTGTTGGAGCAGTATTAATTACAGTCAGGGTGGAAGTGGGCGGTGCCACGCCCTCTTTTCTAAAATCGCTCTAACGGCTTTTCTAATAGACCGATTCATACGAAAATTTTACCAAGTGGTACTGTTGACCTGTTGATAGTCCCTGGCTATATTTGGTTGTGATTGGATAAAGGGGCGTGGCACCACCCATACAACTTGAAAATCGAAAGGGCTATATCTCATGAACTATCATCGGTAGGAAGATGAGATTTGGTATTGTAGTGTTCCTCTACATATTCACTTTGTTTTATAAATTGTATTTTAACTTTGTTTTCCTTGTTTGAATATTCAATATTGTCAAATTGAATTATCAAAAGTTTTCAGAATAAATTTTGATTTTAAATAGAGAAGTTTGGTTTTTGAATTATTAAATAAGCAACCAACTTCATTTTGCTTTTGTTCGAAGTAGTGTTATTCACCATGGCAATAACGTTCGAAGCTTTGTTCCGAAGGAATCTTTTTAATTGTGATTTTGTTTTTGGTAAAAATCAAAGACCTATAGGTTTAGAAGCTCCTTATAATGGTCCTTTTAAAGCCGTTGAAAGAAACAATAAGTCGTTTAAAATTCAATGTGGTAATTTAATTAAGTCAGTTTCTATAGATCACCTTAAACCCGCACATACTGACAACACAAGTGAAACATTAAATAATTCACGTAAACAAAATACACTTTATGTTTATTAAGTGTATTACTGGTGGGGGACTTATGTAGTGTTAATCTACATATTCACTTTGTTTTATAAATTGTATTTTAATTTTGTTTTCTTTGTTTGAATATTCAGTAGACCGGGTCACGAAAAAAAAATTCCAAAGTCGAGGGCAAATATTAAAGATCATCTCGAGACAACTTCAAAAAAAAATTTTTTTTCCTCCTCCAACCCCCGGAAAAACAGCCAAAATCGTTTTTTTATCACTGCTTTTTTGTTTGTGGTTCAATCTTAACATTGAAGACATCGGTGTATAGGTTTCGACGAGTACTACATTTGTCCTATAGATGTCGCTGACATACGACATCATCTTGTAATGATGGCCTCACTTAGAGCAATTTCTACCCCTAAAATTCGAAAATATTTTTTCCTAGGATTAAAGTCCGTTAAAAATCAAAAATATTTTGCTTTGGAAGTATACAGTTTTATTCAAAAACAAAAAAGTTACGTATGAAAAGATGTATTTACAGCATCAACACTAATATTTTTTCCTGTTGTTCGCATTATTACAGAAAATTATTGCATACTTCTCAGCGATATCGAAAAAAATTAGATACAAGTTATTGTGTACTTTTTAGCGCAAACAGTGTTTTTAAACATGCGGATAAAAATATTCAGCGTCACCAATATTAAAGCAACGAAATTATAAAGATGCCTGGTCCACAATGGAAGTATTAATAATAAAATTTAGACTTAATTTTGCACTTGTATTCTTCCCATGCAATATGCAACACTCAACATTTGTGCGAAATGTAAGTGAATCAGCGCTTAGAATGACTAGTCAAAATGCAAAATTTTTGCAAAACTAGAAAGTAGTGAACGGAATATTTGTAATGACATACATATCTTTGCTCTTTTTGGGATTTTATTTGTAATACAAATCATATTTCGTCGGTAACTAGATAAAAAATTAATTATCTCAAGGAAATATTTAAATTTTTTTTCGATGTCGTTAAGACTTTTGCAACAATTTGAGCTACAAAGTATGGAATCGTTTTTATAAAAATTTTCCGTCAGCGCTAAAAAGTATGCAATAATTTGCGATAATAATGCAAACAACAGGAAAAATTTTAGTGTTGATGCTGTAAATACATCTTGTCATACGTAACTTTTTTGTTTTTGAATAAAACTGTATACTTCCAAAGCAAAATGTTCTTGGTTTTTAAAGGGCTTTAATTATAGGAAAAAATATTTTTAAATTTTAGGGGTAGAAATTGCTCTAAACGAGGCCAACATTACAAGATGATGTCGTATGTCAGCGACATCTATAGGACAAATGTAGTACTCCTCGAAACCTATACACCGATGCCTTGGATTTAAAGATTGAGCCGCAAACAAAAAAGTAGCGATAAAAAAACGATTTTGGCTGTTTTTCCGGGGGTGGGGGAGGAAAAAAAAAATTTTTTTTGAAGTTGTCTCGAAGTGGTCTTTAATATTTGCCCTCGACTTTGGAGAAAAAAAAAATTTGTATGGGGACCGACCCGGTCTAATATTCAGTATTGTCGAATTGAATTATCAAAAGTTTTCAGAATAAATTTTGATTTTAAATAGAGAAGTTTGGTTTTTGAATTATTAAATAAGCAACCAACTTCAGTATATATGTTGTTGGAGCATTATTAATTACAGCCAGGGTGGAAGTAGGCGGTCCCACGCCCCTTTTCAAAAATCGCTCTGACGGCTTTTCTAATAGACCGACTGATACGAAAATTTTAACAAGTGGTACTGTTGACCTGTTGATAGTCCCTGGCTATAAAAGGTTGTGATTGGATAAAGGGGCGTGGAACCGCCCATACAACTTGAAAATCAAAAGGGCTATATCTCATGAACTATCAGAGGTATGAAGATGAGATTTGGTATATATTTTGTTTGAGCAGTATTAATTACAGCCAGGGTGAAAGTGGAGGGTGCCACATCTCTTTTAAAATAATCAGTTACAACCGCCATAGTAATAGTTTGATCGTCCTCAAAATTCTTTTTTTGCCGCAAAAATCTTATACTAATGTCGGAATCTACGATGAATTGCTAAAAAATTTCACCAATAATTTTTGTGTCTAAAATCACTTCCTAACTTGCTCTGGGAAGCTTGAAGGTTTTAAATTGAGATTTTTTTTTGGTTTTACAGCACAAACCAAAAACTTCAAATATATATAGAATTCTGCGTAATTCTGACTTCCCAACAAACTAAATGAGGTATTACAGAAGCAAACCTATGTATTGCTTAAAAAGTTATGGCGCAGAATATTGGGGGGGGCTTCCAAACAATGTCAAAAATATACCATTCTCTTCGTCTTGGTCTCCAAGCATCGGAATGGTAGGTCAAAATTAGAGCCGGGGCCCGTCGGTCTAAAATTTTCGATAATTGCTCATACACTAAAAAGATACCTCCACCTGAAATCTTCATGCTTCTCAGCGCGAACTACGAATTAGTTTTAGACATATACTTTCTTAGTGAAATTTTCTTAGAATTCACCGTAGATTTCGATTCTGGTATACTATTACCATTTTTCAATTAGTTTTCAGGAGAGTGAATCGGTAAAAAATCCTATAGATAGAAAAATTAAACAATATTTATTGGAGTTGGACTGTGAAACACCTTTTATTTGATTGGGGCACAATTTGAATTTTTATAGTATGTCAGAGGTAATATTAGCAAACATTTGTAAATTACCTATGTATGGGGTATTTTTTGACATATAGAACTTCTTATGGGTATAAGTGTAAATCTAGCTGCCATACCAATGAAGTGTGACAGACTTTCTTTTAGTATACTTTGGCAAATCACCATGCAATGACTTCACAAGAACAGCGTTTACAAATCTTACAAATTTATTTTCAAAATTCGCTTCTGTTCGCCATACTTATGGAGCCCTTTGTCAAGTTTACGGTGCACATAATCATCCATGTGAGCGACTAATGGAAGCCATCGACGCTGTAGAAGTAAGTGCGAATTTATCGAACCGACGCCGTTCTCAGCAACGACGTCTCTGCAAATGCTGATGAAAGATCTTGACCTACATCTATATAAGATCCAGTGGATCATCAATTGATTTTGTTATTTCTCATGTCATTGCAAATCATTGGGAAAAGAAATGGTTTCAACACGACGGCGTAACAAGCCATTCAGCGCGTGAGACTATCACTTTGTAAAGCCAAGACATGGCAAAAGATGATTTTATGTCTAAAGGCAAGAATCTTCAAACGAAATTGTCACTTGCGGTCAATAGGCGGAGAAGCCATAACAAAAGTGTTTTTACGACTTAAAAGATAGTTAGTATACAGACGGTTCCCGCTACTACAGGTAAAAATAAAAATTTAATTTTGATTTTTAGCGGAATGTCTGTTTCCTAGTTGTAAAAGAAGTGGGGTTTTGCCCCACATACAGAACAAAGTTAATCTACATGTCGGCACTAAAGATATGACTATCGTTATTGGAGCTATGATATTTAGATTTTAAAACAATAAAACTTAATTGGTTAACTTCCATCTTAAGGAGTTACTTCAAATTAGTTGTCGACATATTGTTGTCGAGCTTAAGTACAGTACTTTATAGACCTACAAATAAATAAAGTAGCGTTTATATAGCATTTAGGATAGTAAGAAATTTGAAAAATATTACAAGTTAATATGCAATAGCGAAGCATTGCCGGGCCCACTAGTAGGTTATATAGTTTTTTTAAATTGTTGATTAAATGAGCGGAGTGGTCATGGCAATCCATTTTATTGAGCTAGAGTGATCAAATTTGGTACACAGATAGTACTCGACACTTCAGGTTCAAATTTGCAGACAAAATTTGTATTTTCAATCAGTGCACAGTGGTTCCTTTTCGCTTTTTTTTTTAATTAATTCTGTAACTTTTGAACGGATAATCTTGATGAAATTGTTAAAGCTGAGGTGTTTTCGAGATGATTTCGAAATATTTGGCTCCCTGCTGGTTGTAGGGGCCCCTGCGTGGCCCTCCAAAGTTGGTCACCTCGGGTGTTTCAAAATTTCACATGTTTGAGGAAAGTGCATTTATGAACCGATTTAAAAGATTTTTTGCATTTAGATAGTGCTTCAAAAAGCATGCTTACATGCACATGCTATCTCATTTAGGTCAAGAGATTTTGCGAAAATAAATAGCCACATCCCCTCAAGTACCTCCCATACAAAGTGACAAATTTCACTAAAAACACTATTCTGACACTAATTTTATGTTGGAGGGCTCTACGCAGGGCTAGTATTGTTATTTTGTAGTGTGTAGTATATACTGTAATAATGGGTCGGCTTGCCCCGCCCCTTTTGGTACATCCCATACAAATTAGCATAATCTTTTATACATTATTGTAGCCAAAAACCACATTTTTGCTCTGATGCTAACAAAACTTTGCACATCTTAGTTTTTTTACACTATTCTAATGTGGTAACAAATATAAGTAAATCGGTTCAGATTTATATATAACCCCCATATATATGTGTGTTTTACGATATTTACTTTTTATATCATCACCCTTAGGGTATATATCATTTGATAACGCATTAAAGGAGACGAGTTAGACCCTAAATATCTTAATACCAAATTCGATCCGGACTTTTTAACACGATTAAGCTATGTCCCTCTGTCTGGCTGGATGGCTGGTGAGCAGGATAACTCGAGTAAACCTCAACGGATCGGTATGAAAATTTACCAGTATTAACATTCTTCAATACGAACTAATGGGATTGTAAATGGGCAGAATAGCCCACCCCTTTTAGTACCTCCCATAAAAAATTACCTATTTTTGGATAATAAATATTTCTTTCATATTTAAATGTGGCCAGTTTATTTATCTTGCAATTTTAGACAAACCCTAAGAAAACTGAAACCCTTGCCACACCCCTTCTGGTACCTCCCATAGAAATGACCGAATTGACCCTCATAGTTTTACAAACATATCTTTTTTGTAAGTAAACTGAATGCACTCAAATTTTGCGTATGATGTTCCCTTATCAAAATTGGACTCAGGAATGAATATGGACTATATCGGTTCTCGCCTTGTGGTACCTCCCATACAAAATTACCTATTTTCGGAAAATTAATATATCACCCATTACTTCCAAACTAACACTTGGGGGGTAATGAAAATTAGTCGATATACGTATGTTGTGAAAGAAACTTAGCTATTTGACACACCTCTTCTGGTACCTCCCATACAAATGAATGAACTCACCCCCATAGTCTTACATACATATCTTATTTGTGAGTACACTTAATTCAGTCAAATTTCGGGTAAATTGTACGGTAATAAAAATTGGACTCAGGAATGAATATGGACCATATCTTTTCACGCCTTCTGATACCTCCCATACAAAATGACCTATTTTTGGAAAATTAATATTTCTCCCATAACTTCCAAACCGGAACCTGGGGGACAATCAAATTTGATCAGTTAATTTATCTTGTAATAGGATGCATAACCTCAGAAAACCTTATTATTTGACACACCCCTTCTGGTACCTCCCATATAAATAACAGATATTGCCCCTTTTAGATGCATATCGTTTTTGTATGTACTAAATTTAGACAAATTTTGTCAAGGAAAGCGTTAAGTGAACGTTGATTCACGAAAAAAATATGACACGTGCAGCCCAATAATATATAAGTAATTTTATTTTAATTGAAAATCTAGTAATTTGAATAACTCAAGACTTAAATATTATATTATATTGGGTGATGGTATTTATCAGTCAGTTTACCTGACTGAAATTTCTGTACTGGTTTTCGTATCAAATGATATATAGTATAGTGATATATTATATACTCTCATCCCTAAGGGTGATAGTATAAAAATATTCAAACATTAAGTCATCGATATATAGATTACTAGCTTTCCCGGCTCGCGTTGCTTCACCCGTACTAACAATGAATCTTCTAATGAATTTAAGCAATACACGTAAAATACAAACGCTTCATAAGACGAACGAACACACCGTTTATGTGATTGTTGCTTTAAACCATTGGCCTGAGTGTACCGCTTTAGTCCCTTATTATCCCTAAAAGAACGAATTTCAAAAGAGACATTCGTATCGCACAACTAAAATAGGCTGGTACTCCCTCTAATTCTATAGGAAGCATGCCCATATACGATTATATGGGCATTGGTTGATTGTACCAGTTTTATCCCTTTTCGGCCATTTAATCCCTAAATGTTCGAATTTCTTAAAATCCCATCTGGCGGCTTTCTAATTCCATGTACATTTTCGAAACTCTACCTTTAGGCGTTTGGTTTGGGCGATAGTACCAGTTTTATCCCTTTTTCAGTATTTTTACACCTAAAGAACGAATTTCGAAAAATTACTTCACATCGCACAACTAAATTATTCACTTAAATTTTGCGACTATACCTTTAGCCGTTTAGTACCAGTTTTACCCCTTTTCATCCCTAAAAGAAAACAATTTAGAAAACCGTCCATGCTTCGTTCTAATTTCAAGCCCATAAAAATTATTATGTTTATATCATAAGCCGTTTGGTCTGGCCGATAGTAACATTTTTATCTCTTAATCTAATTTGACAGTGAGCATGTCGATATCAATTCCTTCGATTATAGCATTAGCCGATTGGTCGGGTAATTTCCAAAAATCCATTGTTAGCTGAAAAGGGAAACAACCCCTCAAATTTCATCATCCCATCTACAGCCAGTAGGCAATTTTAAATATATAGATTATGATAATTTTATTACAATCGTTCTATTAATATGACCGACGTAACAATTGTTTCAAATGGGGCGTGGCACTGCCCATTTCCCAGCGAAACGTAATCCCCCATGTACCATTTACATATGTAGCAAATCTCATCTTCATACCTTTAATGGCTCGCGAAATATGACCGATTGAAATTTTGTGTAGGCGGTGCCACGACCCTTTGTCTAAGTATGTTTTCATGTACCCTATGATAGAGACCCTACGGATAGTACAACACGGTGAAAATTTCATTGCAATCGATTCATGTATTTCGCCCAGATAACGATTTTTTCAAATAGGGCGTGGCACCGCCCATTTTCCAGCGAGACTTAATCCTCTTTGTATCAGTAACATATGTAGCAAATCTCATCTTTATACCTCTAACGGCTCTTGAGATAAGACCGATTGAAATTTCGGTTTGTGTGGGCGGTGCCACGCCCCTCTGTCTAATTATGTTATCATGAAGTCTATGATAGAGGCCCTACGGACAGTATCACACATAGAAAATTCAATTGTAAACGGTCCTTTTATTTAGCTAATATTACTATTTTTAACAAACATTTTCCACAAACAAAGTATTTTTTCTTATACGACCGATAAAGGTACCAAATCTCAACTTCGTACCTATAATGGTTCAAAAGATACAGTCATTTTAAAATTCCGGTTGTATGGGGCGGTGCCACGCCCATTTTACCCCTTTTCAGTCCGAATTTCCAAAAATCCCTTTTTAGTGCGAGCCTGCGTCATAAAAGAAACCTACATTTTAAATTCCACGGTTCTAGCTTCAGCCGTTTGGGCTGGGGAGTAATCAGTCAGTCACCCAAGCCTTTTATATATGTAGATTATAGAGGTAAAAAAACCTGATTTCTAAAGCACCTACCAGTATTATAATTCCCCAGGTATTGGGTTTTATGTCGCTCTCCGCAACGCACATTTAGTTTGAAGTAGCATAAAATTTTAAATGTGAAGTAAGTTGTTTATAAAATCTAGGGTGTTCAAAACCGTAAACCGGTTTTTTTAATTAAAACCGTATTCCGGTTTTTGCAAAAGTGCCATTTTCGAATAACCGGTTTAACCGAGTTATTTCCTTCGGGTACTCGGTTTTTTTTTAAATTGCTTTGTTACAACTCTAAAAGGAGTTATTGAAAAAGAAAAAAATTTAAAATTGATTTTGAAATTAATTAAGAAAAAAACTTTTTATATTTTATAAACGAGACTGTTTTTAGAAGCTTTGTAAAATTTTAAAATTCAATTTCAATTTAATTTCTTCTTCTTTAATGGCAGCAACAACAGAAATCTCTCTATCAGTAACCGCACGTAGAAAAGAATTCCATGCACTTCGGTCTTTTGCGCTCCATAAATAGTTCGTCACACCAAGCTTAGTTAACAGCTCTTTCACCTGGTCCATCCATCGGAGTTTTGGTCGCC
Organism: Muscina levida; assembly: GCA_964034835.1. Lineage (NCBI taxonomy): Eukaryota > Metazoa > Arthropoda > Insecta > Diptera > Muscidae > Muscina > Muscina levida. Next base: position 101,292,331 of record OZ035883.1, on the reverse strand, counting down.
CCTCCTGCGCCGCCCGTCGAGTTTATTGCTGAAGACTTTTCGAGCCGGAGCGTTTTCGTCCATTCGTACAACGTGTCCAAGCCAGCGCATTCGGTCTATTTGAACGCGCTTGACTACGTCGATGTCGTCGTACAGCTCACACAGCTCATGATTCATTCGACGACGGTACTCGATTAACGATGATGGGTCCAAATATTTTGCGTAGTATTTTTCTCTCGAAGACTCCCAGAATAAATTGATCCCCATGTGTCACCCAGTATTCTGCGCTGTAGAGCAAGGTAGGATCAGAGACTGGTACAGATGGATCTTTGTTCTTCAAAAGAGCGCATTGTCGTTAAATCGCTTGCTTAGCGCATAGTAGCAGCGGTTTGAGATCAATACTCGTCTTTTTATTTCCAGGCTGACATTATAATTTTTGTTTATGGCGGAGCCAAGTAGACAATATCACCTACCACTTCAAAGTTATAGTTGTCAACGTTTACGCAGCGTCCTAGACGAGAGGACTCTTTGAAAAATTAAAAAGAAAAATTCCTAAACTAAAATTCCTGTTTACTGCAGCCTTCCGCATGATCATCTCCATTGTGATGTTAAAGAGATCGCAGGACAGACTATCGCCTTGTCTAAAGCCTCGCTTAGTAGAAAATGGCTCTGACAGATTTTTGCCAATTTTTACTGAAGATTCGTGTCAGTCAGTGTCAAACTCAGTCGTATCGGACTGTCGAATGCAACTTTCAAAATAATTTCGAAAAATCTTCATTTTCAGAGCTATGTTTTCCAGGAGCACAATAAAGAACTAAGGCTCATTGTCGATGTGTAACACCGGTGGAGCTCCTTATCTGCAATGATTGAACAGTTTCAAGAATTAAACCATGTGTCAACCATGTGCTTACAAGAAATAACAATTTTGAGAGATTTAAGCTCAGTGCATCAGCCTTTAGCGCTCGCAATTTAAAGATTATCAAATGATTCAGCGACTCTAATCGACGCTGAAGGAGTATATGCGTTTATACTGTAACAGCTCAAAAATATGGATTCCGCATATGCTCGGGAGCTGCGAGGCAAAATTATAGCAAGATTTGAGGAAAGAAGAATACAAACGTTGAATAGCCTAATTATATATCTTAGCTTCGGAAAATATCCTACAAGCTCATCCTGTGTAAAGTATTATAAAAAGGCGGAAACGATGGAATATGCGAACGAACTTTTTAAAAGACTTTATCTTGCAATTTCTCCAACAACGGCAGAGTCTAGTAACAGTTCAGATTGTGAAATGAAGGAATCCCCTAATGGTAGTCTTTGCAACGATTTAAAATGGACAATAAATTACATCCAAAATCCAGCAGTAAAAACCAATTGCAATGACACAAGACTATATGATGATTTCAACTTTTTCGATAGATTTAATAAAAGGACAGAAAAGCTCAACATCTTTCTAAACGCGCTTTTGTCAATTAATCCTTCTTCCACAGTCAGTGAGTGATTGTTTTCTGTATCAAGCTTTATAAAAAATTGCATACTATTTCTTAAATACTAATTAAAAAAAAAATTAAAAATTTCCAAAAATTTATTCCATTATAAAAATACTACTTTAAAAAATAAAATGGATTCCTAAAACTTATTAATAAGTAAAAACACAAACAACACATAACACATTTCCTATTTTTGTAAATAAATGCATTTTTTTAAACCAAATTATTTTTTTTTATTTTTAACTTTTTAGGAAAATCCGAGTTTTCTAAAAAATCAATTTTTCGGATAACTCGGAAACCGGTTTTTTGTAAAAAGGAGGTATTTGAACACCCAATATATCTTCCTTATTTTCCAGAAAAGAAAATACTATCACATAAGAAATTTCGCTACATTTTACAAATTTTCGTAGACACTTCAAGTGTCTGTGGAATAATGTGTGCGTCTGTAACGCACTGTTTGTTTCATTAAAAGAACATTATACTACAGTTTAAAATCTACATTTTTGTTAAAATTTTGTTTATGAACAAATTCAAACAAATTTAATATCATTTGAGGGATCCACAAGAACTTTCTTTTATTGAACTTATAGACATATAAAAAACTGATACGTTTTAGTGCAACTTTTCGTAAAAATTGTTAGAACAGAAACGAAAGAACCTTAGTAATGGGTACTCAACGACTCAACTGAAACGAGTACCTATTACACTGGACACTGGGTCAAAATAGAAAATTCTAAGGAATTATATTCAGGATATTCTATAAAAAAAATTTGGGAGCGTTGACCAACCTCCTAATGCTGATTGATTGAATATAATTTTTGCAGTTAGTTTTTGTTATATCGTTTCACGCGGCACAAAATAAGCTACTAATTATATTATGTCGTGAACAGCCATAATCTATTTATTAAAACCCATTATTTTATAATAATCAATTAAAAATTATTTCTCATCTCATCCCCTCGATCTTGCTCATCTTCGAACTTAACCTTGTTTGAGGGATAGACATTTCTGAAACCACGGCTGTAATCGAGGGGACGGACATCCAGAAAAATTTTGTACGGGAGGTGGGAGCAGTTTTTGACCGATGGGGGTCATCTCAGAACTTAACCTTCGCTTAGAGAAAAAAAGCTTGCACACCAAATTTTAGCTAAATAGCTCTAAAACTACTGCGGTGACAGACAGATGGTCAACCCCATGAAGAGGATTTTTTGTATTTGGGGGGGATTATTTTTATCCGATCTTGCTCACCTTCGAACTTAACCTCGGTTTGAGGAATAGACATTTCCGAAACTACGGCTGTAATCGCGGGGACAGACAGACGAAGACACCCAAAAAAAGGGATTTTGTATGGGAATGGAAGTAGTTTTTGACCGATCGGAATAGAGAGGCTTGCATTCAAAAGTGCAGTAGAACAAAATTATTATACCCTTCACTCCATTCGTGCGCTTAGTGAAGGGTACAAAAATAGAACAGGGAAATTAAAAAATTGATTCCTGGAATCAATAAATGCCGAAAAATGGCTGATCCCAAAAAATCCCGGCATTTTGGGATCGATGGAGGCAATAGAATTTTGTAGGTTCTCATTTCTGGTGTGGACACCTCAATTGTTCGAACCAGGGACGTAACAGTTATAAGAGATATGACGAAAAAGTCTTTTTTAACCATTAATATTGACTAATTGAAATAATGGTTATAAAAAACCATTATCGAAGAAAAATAATAATTTTTGGTTATCGTAACCAATATAAGTGAGAAAAATTTTTTTTTGGTTATGAATAACCATTATAGCAACCAAAAACATTTTTTGGTTACCAATAACCATTATCGAAAGTAATTTATTTTTTTTGGTTATCTCGACCCAATAATATGTCGTATTTTTGATGTTATGTTTGTTTTTATACCCTCACCCTACGGATAGGTGGGTATATATCATTAGGTACGACCCAAAACTTGAACACGTAGAAGGAGTCACTTTAGAACCTAGGTTTTTAAGTCGTTTGATCCATATCCGTCAGTCCGGCTGGTACGCACGATAACTTTAACAACTTACACGAAACCCTTTCAATTATTTTGAAACTGTTAATCTATGTATATAAAAATGGTGTGAAAAATGTATAGAAACTCATCAATTGAGAACGGCTGGGCCGATTTTGATCAAATTTTTTTTTTCAGTTGATCGTTATTGCCAGAAGAAGGTTTATGTGAATGACAATTTTGGGCAAATTTTCCGGAGGTCGGAAAATTGCAAAAATCTAAAATTGAATTTTTGTATGGAATAAAGTGTGCAATTGTTACGGAATGCCTTTTAGAATAGAAAAATTCGGAAAATTTCGGGAAAATTCCAAAAAATTAAGTTTTTTTTTGACGAAATTTTGCAGTTGTTTTATGATTTAATAATTTTAGAAGATGTTCGAAATGACTTTTCGAGTGGAAAAATAGAAAAATTCTTGGTGGAAAAGTTTGGATTTTCCGACGAAATTTTGCATTGTATCGCTTGATTTAATGATTTCAGTCGACGTAAAGGTGGAAAATTCGTTATGATGTTTGAGAAATTTCAAAGGTACGCCCCCCGCCGCATACGTCGTTGTCAATCTAGCAACTTTCACTCACTAGCACTATTAAAAGACGAATGCGGCGGGGGCGTGCCCCCGGTAATTGCAGTCTCGCAACTCTCTCTCTGTCATTTTTAAAGTCAATAAATTTTATTACTTGAAAGGATTGCCACAAAAATGGGGCATTATTTCATTTATGAATTGGGTTTTTTGAATTTAGTTGGGGTCTTATTTCATTCTTGATATTGGGGCTTTGTTTCATAACGAAATAAAACCCTATTTTTGGGGCTTTTTTCTTTTTGGATTTGGGGCCGTGTTTCTTGGGGCTTTATTTCATAGAGCCATTTCGGATTATTGTGAAAATTATTATGTTTAAAGATTAAACGCGAAAAGAGCGAACAATTGAAAAATTATCGGCATGAGCATTGTTCAAACCAGCACTGGTAACAATGCATTCTGACGACCACAAGATCATTAACAGAGCAGACAAAAGACCCTCTGGGGCCATGCAAGACAATTCAATGCTCCCACGATAAATGAAGTCGCAGTGATTGATGTTCTGTAGTGGAGAGGATGGCTATCACCTCAATTTAAAGACGGTCAGTAGAGCGAAAGGTTTGTTAACCAAATCATCACTTCTTTTTCATTCTCGATATTTCAGAAGAAGAAACGAGTAAAATGGTTAGTTCAATGAATTTTTATGCGTTTAGATTGATGACTTGGCAAGATGTTGACAATCATCTGTTAAGATATCGTCCGTCGAAACGGAGCGTCTCAATTTTATTCGTTTCAATCAGTCGCCACATTTCTAGAACTTGCCAACGTTTGCATTTGCTCGAAAACGATACGCATTGGGATTCAACGCTCTCCGAGGCAACTGTTTCTGCTCCTCCTACTCAAATTCGTACATTATTTGCGATCATCAAATACAAGGACGAGATGGCTCACGATGTTTTGCACAGAGTTCACACGACAACATCGAATTTCGATCTTAAATTAACTTCTGATCGAAGACATGTGCGTGCTCATGTGCGGCAATCTATTGTCGAATGCATCGATGTATTCAATCGCGAATTGCAACGAGAGCAAGGCCCTGATCAAGATGAGCTGACTGAAAAACTGCGAACAAATGTGCCGCTGTTGAATGCTGAGCAAACAAACGTGTACGATTCGATTCTGGTATTGCTGCCACATGCACGATTACGCATAAACGAGCTGTGGAGGCAGTTGACGATTTGGTGGGGCTATGCGATTTTTCAAAACGCTTCCCGTCATCCCAAAATCTACTGCTGCTGATGAAATTAATGCATGCCTGAAATCGTCGTCTTTGTGGCGGCATGTCATGAAGTTGAAATTGACAACGAACATGAGAATCACGTCGCAAAACGACCCATCGGATATTGAATTACTGCATTTTAAGACAGCTACTTGCCGAATTCCAGATGATGTTTCAACTGGATTAATGACGTTCCCGGCAAATTTTTGTGAGCTTACATCGTCGAAGGAGGAACTCATCATCACATCCAAATTAAAATCAGTTGACAGCGTGAACGACGAGAATAAGGCGACCAACTATCCGACAGAATTTTTGAACTTTCTAGATGTGCCAGGCGGAGTCGCCGTCTTCATTGTTTGTTTTTGTGCCGGAAAAAAAATCGAGAAACATTGTTTATCAGATCGCTTTTCACTTATTTCGATCAAATTCATATAAATCACATTAAAATTTGAACTATCTGTGTTTACTACTGTCCTTATATGAAGACATTAGCTTAAGAGCGACACGAAGTTCGCCAAGTCCGAGTTTGTATAACAGAACAACGTTTGCCGGGTCAGCTAGTATTTTTCTAAAACTACTTACGGGATTGGATATGATCGGCTACATGTTTTAAATTTCAGAAGAATGCGAGAAAATTTAAAATTCGTTATAAAACTTCATTTATTAAGTTACAAAATTACCTTGCTTCACAATTGATCTGAATGGAACACTTTATACGGCACTGGAAGGGGGTATGTTATTAGAAAACCGTTAAAAAATTTAGGGAAAAAAAGTTTATTCGTGGTATGTTTTAAACGTTCTGCACGGGTGGCAGGAAACTCTTACTCTTTCGATCTTTCGTCTACAGTTAGAGGTAGGTAACTACTTGAGTTTAGCACTGCTAGAACGCTAGAGTGAAATCTCTTTACCGGACAGTTATGCGCTGAATTGAGATGCGTTTTGTTGTGCGTAGCTTAAGTGCGTATTTTAAGATATCGGTTATTTCGCGTAATCAATATTAATACGCCCAACGCGATCGTGCCCAAATTCTGTATTTAGTAAAGGATAAAGTGTTTGAGAAAAACAGGAGGTCTAGCCATGCCCCTTCTGGTATATTCCATACAAATGTACCCTTCCTTCCGCCCATTTTAGAGTAATAATATGTTTTAACAAACTTTATTTTTGGACATTATAATACTGCTAAAATTTCGTACGGATTTAAGGTTTTCTTGAGTTATCGTGCCCACAAGCCATCCAGACAGACGGATATAGCTCAATCGTCTTAAAAAGTCCTGAAACACATTTGGTCTTAGTATACTAGGGGTTTAACTCGTCTCCTTTAATGCGTTACACTTTTTTCATTTCAAATTATATATCAAATTGGTGACTGATAACCAAAAAAAATATTTTTTTCGATAATGGTTATTAGTAACCAAAAAAATTTTTTGGTTGCTATAATGGTTATTCATAACCAAAAAAAAATATTTTTCATTTATAATGGTTACGGTGTCTAAAATAATATATATCTTACTATAATGGTTAAATATTCCCTAAAACAAATAAAGCTCATTTTATCATAACCTTTTCTTCCGAAACAAAAATAATAACAATTATTTTCAGTCCCTGGTTCGAACACTACGCTGTTCGTCTTGGCAGCTCGTACGGTCTCATTTAAACTCTGCCAACCAATATTTTATAGTCGATAACAAAGAAGCAGATTTTCCCAAAGTAGAATTCAAAATAAAATTATTGAAGTATAAAACGGTGACCAATTTTTTCCAAGTTTACAAACTCACTGAGACCGTTTATTTTTGATGGTCAAACCAAAAACTGTCACAGATTCCCTTCACCATTTTTAAAAAGTACTATTTGATACATTTAGAAGTTAAAGTAATTTTAAATACTTACAAAAACAAAACACATACATATCAAATTCAAAAATAACCCAATTCGAACTTAATTAGAACTTAACTTCCTCTTAGAGGGTAGAAAATTGCAGAGCTCGATAGCCCTTAAACTACGGCTGTAGTCGCCGGGACAGACGGGCATCTTAAAATCGACTCAGAATTCGCTGATTACACAGTGCAACAGTGAAAAAACATTCGGAACGTGACTATATATAATACTACCGACGCTAAGTACAACCCTAGCTCAGTTCGGCTAGATTGTTTTTTTGGGCCCCTAAACATTTTGAAAATCTTTGAGTTCCTCAAATACGGTGACATCTGTTTTTGGCCAACAGATCCATCAGTTTTGATTATAGCGTTTTCTATACTTAAGCGAAGTTGTAGCTAATAGTCCGTATGGTTGACTTTTAGCCACACCTCGCCTGAATGACAAATGGGTTGACCTAAAATGGCAACAAAAACGATAAATAGAGTTTTGTTGGGGGTCAATTGTACATTAAAAATCCACTTGAGTTAAAATCCTAGCTGATCCCTTTTTTAAGATAAAAGGATTTTTTGATTTGTATCTCCGTTTATTTGCTTTTTTAGAATATATATAAAATTTTTGGGAAAAATAAAAATTAAAGACTTTAATTTTTTTTTCCGCAAAGCTTAATTTAGTGCAAAAAAATTAAATTTGGACAGAGGTGTATTAAACCTGAAGTCCGTACGCTTCCAATGAGATATAACACGATATATATTAACTCTATAATTTGATTTCGGAATCATGGGGCAAAGAACGTCACTTCTAAAAAAGTGCAAAACGGAGTAAAAAAACGAAAAATCCTTTTATCTTCAAAAAGGGATCAGCTAGGATTTTGATTCAAGTGGATTTTTAATGTACAATTGACCCCCCAACAAAACACCATTTACCGTTTTTCTTGCTATTATAGGTCAACCTATTTGGCATTCAGGCGAGGTGTGTAGCATAGCAATAAATAATGAAATTTTGTTAAATCTGAATACCAATTGTGTCTATTTCTTTCTTGGTCTTCGGAAAACATATAGATTCAACTTAGTGCTACAATCCTACGTCAACCAGTAAGGTTTATTGACCGTAATAAATTGGATATGGTTTTTTAAGTCACTTTTTCAGTTTGGGATGAGAAATATTACAGTTTGTAGTTTTAACATTACAAATATTTTGATATATATCAAGACGGTGTTACTTTTATAAAATAGAGGAGAAACACTCGTAAATTCCATATTTCGATGCGTGAATTTGATAGAAAAACCACTGTTTTCAGTGCAAAATGCACAATGTTGGCCAAGCATAACAAGATTTTTGAATTTTGGAAACTTTTTAAGCAATTAAAATCAATGATATTTTAATCAATAGAGAGTCCCTGATAAGAGGAAAAAGAAGTGTCGCCATAATTGACTTTAGAGAAACATAGTCTTCTAAAAATTATCAACTTGACACCGACGGCACTGATTGAAATCTATGACACTTTTAATACTACATAACAATATTGATGGCACGTTACACACAATTAAATTTTGGTAATTTTACAGAAATTTAATATATTTTATACCCAATTTCAGGGTCCGTATTAATTTAATTGGGACAAAATTTGGTCCACATCACATTAAAACAAAAGGAATTTAATAGTCTTGTATTATTGAAACAACTATTTTGAAAGATTTATATATCAATGTGAAAAACTATTAAAGTAATATTATTAAAACAAAAGTGGCTTCACTAGTATTTTACTGATTTTAATATTATTCTCTTATTATTTTAATAGGAGCTTCCAATAATTTATAATGTGGTTTGCGAATTAAATCAATACGGTCCACTTTAATATGATGGCAACATGCTATTAAATATTAATTCAATGTACAATTAGTTATAAACTATAACACTTATGCAAAAATAGTAGAAAGCCACAATTAATTCAATAGTTTGAATACTATAATTTAAAGTGATCTATCCTATTGACTAAAACGGCGGTATGCCGTTAGGCCCCACGAAATACACCCCAATCAAAAAACAAATTAGGCCCCAAAAAATATATGGAGAACAACAACACGAAATTTTATGATTTTTGGGGCCTAATTTCATATTTTTATTGGGGTATATTTGCATAATGCAATTAGACCCCAAATGTCTGTGTGACAATAGACCCCAATAATAATTTCATAAAATTGTGGGGGCTATTTTTACTGATTTCGATTAAATTCAAATAATTATATTTAAATTTGAACTATTTGTGTTTTAATATTACCCTGGAGCTTATTTGTAGGCGTTAACTTAAGAGCGAGACGAAGTTCGCCTGGTCAAAAGTTGTATGGTAGAACAACGTTTGCGGGTCATAAAAGGCTTGGGTGACTGGCTGATCACTCCCCAGACCAAACGGCTGAAGCTAGAACCGTGAAATTTGGAATGTAGGTTTCTTTCATGACGTAGGCGCGCACTAAGAAGGGATTTTTGGAAATTCAGACTGCAAGGGGGTAAAATGGGCGTGGCACCGCCCCATACAACTGGAATTTGAAATGGCTGCATCTTTTAAACCATTATAGGTACGAAGTCGAGATTTAGTACGTATATCGGTCGTATAAGAAAGAAAAATTTTGTTTATAGAAAGTGGGCGGTGCCACGCCCCTTATTGAAAAATTGTTATACTGGCTGAATGAATGGGCCGATTGTAATGAAATTTTACTGTGAGGTACTGTCCGCAGGGCCTCTATCATAGGCTACATAAAAACAAAAATTAGACAAAGGGGCGTGGCACCGCCCACACAAACCGAAATTTCAATCGGTCGTGTCTTAATAGCCATTAGAGGTATGAAGATGAGATTTGCTACAAATGTTACTGATACAATAAGGAATACATCTGGCTGGAAAATGGGCGGTGCCACGCCCCTTTTGAAAAATCGTTTTCTGGGCAAAATAAATGGACCGATTGCAATTAAAGTTTAAATGTGTAGTACTAACCGAAATTTGAGTCAGTCATATAGCCCGAGCCATTAGGGGTATGAAGATGAGATTTGCTACATATGTTACTGGTATAAGAAGGAATTGGTCATGATGAAAAATGGGCGGTGCCACGCCCCTTATTGAAAAATTGTTATTCTGGCCAAATAAATGGACCGATTGTAATGAAATTTTCACTGTGTAGCACTGTCAGCGGCTACATAAAAAACATAATTAGACAAAGGGGCGTGGCACCGCCTACACAAACCAAAATTTTAATCGGTCATATTTCACAGGCCATTAAAGGTAAGAAAATATAATTTGCATTTGGTACATGGTGGATAATGTATCTCTGGGAAATAGGCGGTGCCACGCCTCTACTGGACCAACTGTTAGTCAGTCATATTAATAGAATGATTGTAATAACATTTTCTTTATCCATTTATTTCAAATTGCTTACTGGGTGTAAATAGGAAGATGTAATTTGGGGTGGTTGTTCACCTTTTCAAATAAAAGTCAGTTAAGAATGGGTTTTTGGATATTCGTACTTTTAGGGGTATCGCAGAAATTGATATGGACATGCTCGCTATCAAAGTGGATTGAAGGTTTTTAGAATATCCGATAATTCTGGGTACAAAAATCGAAAAAGAGATACAAATTTTATTTTCGCCCAGACCAAACGGCTAATGCTATAATCACGATAATTTTTATGGGCTTGCTACCTATGGAATTAGAACGAAGTAAGGACGGTTTTCGAAATTCTAACCTTTTAGGAGTAAAAATTCCGAAAGTGATAAACTGGTACTAAACGGCTAAAGGCATAGTCGCAAAAATGTAAGTGAATATTTTAGTTGTGCGATGTGAAATAATTTTGTGAAATTCTGGTACTATGATCCAGACCAACTGCCTAAAGGTAAAGTTACGGAAATGTAAATAGAATTGCTGCCTATAGAATTAGAGAGCCAACAGAAGAAGTTGTAGAAATTCGAACATTTAGGCGTAAACAGGCAGAAAGGGGATAAAACTGGTACCATCACCCAAATCAAAAGGCTAAATCTATAATCGTATATGATGATGATTTCTATAGAATTAGAGGGAGTACCAGTCCATTTAAGATGTGCGTTACGAATGTATCTTTTGAATTTCGTACTTTTAGGTATAATAAGGTACTAAAGCGGTACAATCACTCAGACTAATGGGATAAAGCTACAATCACATAAATGGGGTGTTTGTTCGTCTTATGATGATTTTACCTGTATTGCTTAAATTCATAACAAGATTCATTGTAAGTATGGGTGAAGCAACGAGAGCCGGGAAAGCTAATACATTATATACCTCTAGGGGGATATAACTATATGTAAAAATTCAAAATTAGGGTTTGCATTGCGTTTTCTATTTTTCATATAACAATAAATACATTTTTCACCCCAAATTTTACAGAAAAATTTCAGTTTTTAAAAAGATATTTAAATCGTTAGCATCGAAACGACATTACTTATGTGAAAACTTTTAAGAAAGAACTTGTGGAGTATTTTGTTGTCTTTAACGTAAGTGAAGATCGGGTAAGAGATAACCAAAATATTGCCGAAAAACATATTAGGTTCACCTCCAAAGATTTAAAAAAAAAAATTTTAAAAGTGTTTTAAAAAAACGGCACAGAAGAAAACTCTTTAAAATTTTTTTTCGTTTTTAGGTGGTCAATATCTATAGAAAAAGTGTTTTGAAGTCTTATTTGCACAGAAAAGTCGAAAATTTGTGGGGTGGTGTTATTTATAAAAGTAAAATATAATAACAGACAGACTTCAGACATAAAATTTCATTTTGTTGCATAGTGTAGTGTTGTAAGAGAGAATGTTGTAATAAAATGGTTGTAAATGCTTGTAATCCGCTATTATTTTACTTTTTATGATTTTAGCATTTTACATTACTAAATCCGAAACAGCTGTACATACTGCCTGGTATTATGAGAATATCATTCTGCTAATTAACTTCTTTCAAAAACACTGGTCTTGAGCTTGAAATAAATTCCAAATCAATGTTCTAACAAACAGACCGAATAAAAGCAAAAATAACGATCATTACGAAAATTTCTACTGCTCATATTTTGGAAATGAAAGTATGAGATTGAAGGTGCTGTTTTGTAAAATAAATAATGTACGCAACTATTCATTTGCTAAGAAACAACTTTGATAATCAAATGCAGTGCACGTTTTCGACAGGACATAAAAGTTAAATTTACAGTTATTTGTTGTTGTATGTATTATATATGAACTGTGACATTTGCACTGAAGCCACCCAAAAATATGACCACGGTTGATTTGAGAGTGCCCTTTAACATTTGCATAGTTTTTGACATTTTATGGTCGGCAATTCTTTAAATGTTAAAAAAAAAGAATTGAAGACATCGGCGCAAGAACCCGTTAACTCCACTTTTTTAAAATGTTGCAAAATCAGAAAAAACGTTTTATGCAAAATCATTACATGTGTTCAAGTCCATTTTTTGAAACTCCTGTTTCAGCTCCTTCAATCTTAATGGAAAGCAATATCTACTTAAGTATAATTTATCTATTGTTACTACTAAGATTTTTCTGATTTCCCAGCATTTAAAAAAAATAGAGTTACGCGGTTCTTCCACAATAATGGCTTATCGGATAAATCCATTCCCATGCTAACTTAATTTGTACCGAAAGATGCGCAATGTCAAATTATATATGTTAAATACAAGAACTTTATTTCGGTACAAAATGGTGTTGCCCGGTTCATGCACTAAAGTCTTCAATTGTAATTTTTTTTTGATTGTAGTTTACAACTCAAAGCATAAAAAATGTCTGCTTTTGTATTACATTTTGACTTTTAAGAAATGCAGATACAGATTTTCAAATTGATACCCCTTCCTTCAATCATCCCCTTTTTATTGAGTTTATTTATTTCTTTACAACAAAGCAAAATATTATTTTAAGATGTAAATTGTGATGGTAGATGCGATATAGAGTTTATGACCGTACGCCTGCACAGCTGTGTCGGATGGGCTAAAGGACAGACGATACAACAGCAAACGGAAAAGTTTAAAGACAGTCACGTGACCGGAAAATTGTCGATCTGTTAACTCTCTAATATTGTTTGATAAATTAAATATTAGTGAACAGTTTCAATAAAAATAGCCATAAGGCTTCTTTAACATCCTCTTGCTTATTCTTGCACCATTTCCTAGTTGTTATACCTCCCTCTCCCTGTGAGCACTTAAAATAACAATCTCATCCGGGACGGGGTGGATTGCCTGACAGTTTTTGCGTTGCATTTACTAAATTGGCGAAAAACATTAATGCTTGTAGCAATAAAATGCTTTGCTGTTATCTATTGAAGCTTATTTGAAAATACTAAAAAAAAGTATGCATTCGCAACAGTCATATATATTTTGTTCTAAGTATTAAGAGAAATCTATGATATTTGATCTGATTTATGGCACATAGGGAAAACATAAGGGGATGCTAAATTTCAACCTGTTTTTAACTTCCAAAATACCTACAGACGTCGCGAATAGTCATACCAAACATCACTAAATTCAATAAAAGTATTCAACAGTAGTACATATATGTTTTATACACAAGTATGTATATAAAGCCACAATGTTTGTATGACATCACTATATCAGGTACACTTCATAATTTTAAAGCTCTTTTATACTTATAACATATATAAAAAAAAATCAACAGAAATAGAAAATAAAACAAACCCCAATTGTAGTGGGTTGAAATGGTGTTTAAGTGGTTATAAATTCGCCGTAGGTCAAAAAAGTATTTTTTTTATGACGGAAGAAAATGTTTCTACACAGATTTTTATTTTTATCTTTTAATTGAAAAATGTTCCATTTAATGTTTGCGAGTTTATGAAGGTTTGGGATGAAAAAGCGCCGAAGACGAAAAATGTTTATTTTTTTGTGGATGAAAATGGTTCCGCATAGTAGAGACTCGTCAAACTAGTTCAAAAACGTACTTGTCCAATAATGGCGAATTCATAAATAATACCAAAATTAACTTAATTTAAACTTTCAAAATTTTGAACCAGTTTAACGTTACTAGTTGATGAATAAGAAAAATAATTCCAGAAGTTACATTACTTAATTTTGCATGAAAGCTTCTACTTTACAATACTACTATCTCAAATTTTCTAGAATACACCTTTTATAATTGTAATTCACAACAGACCAATTTAAAATCAAAAATTCGAAAGAAATTCCGAAAAGAACAATTGAAATTCAGATTTTCTATTTTAAATTCGGATAAGAGCAATTGAAATTCAGAAATTTAACTTGAAAATCAGAAAATATCAATTCAAAATCAGAAATTCTGCTTAAAATTCAGAAAAGACCAATTGAAAATCAGAGATTCTACTTGCAATTCAGAAAAGAACAATCGAAATTCAGAATTTTAAATTGAAAATCAGTGGCTCGTTTCTGTAATTCTCGCATCGAAGTTTTCACATCGAAAACTGTGAAACAAAAAATTCCACCGTTTCTCGATTTGTGAAAAAAAGTGTTTCTGTATTTAAAAGTGGAAACAGGCAAGATTGATTACGTTTTTATTGTAATACTTCCATTTAGCAGCCGTTAAAAGTAAAAACGTAAACAAATAAGTCGAATATGAAAGGTGCCAACCAAAAATCGTTTAAAACAGCGTAATAGATAAAAAAAAATTAAAAAAAAATTATAAATATGTACGCATTTGTGGTTGCAGTTGCCGAACAACAAGATCAACGTAACATGTTGCGGATTTATCGCCAAAAATTAAGGGATGCGACTGATCCCTTTACTATTCCGGACATGCGTTTTATTGAGCTGTATCGGCTGAGCAAGTACGCAGCTTATTCTCTGTTATCAGAGCTAAGTCAGCACATGTCCAAGGAAAGGAGAGAGATTGTTTAAATTAAAGCTTTTTTTAATAATGTTCCTCCTCATATTTTTCAAATCATTTAATAATATATACTACTTTCAAAGAGTAAAAACAAAACATTTTTTTATTCATTAAAATCTTAACCAGTACAGAAATATCAGTCAGGTAAACTGACTGATAAATACTCTCACCCTATGTATGATATTGTTTAAGTCTTGAGTTATTATTTTTAATTGAAATGAAAACATGTAGTAAAATATTAAAAAGTTTACAGTGTAAAAAGTGTTAATATATTCGCCGAAAGGGTAATATACGATTCCAACTGAGAACTAAAGAACAAATCTCTTTTTAATTGGAGCAAAAATCTTAAAAGAAATAATTTAAAATGGGTGGAGTAAACCTCCTGGTTTTTTAAGTTTTACCTATGCATACGAAATATTAAATGTCAACTATTTTGAACGTTTTGAGGAAATTGTGAGAGAAATATTAATTATCCAAAAATGTGTAATTTTGGATTACTTTACTTCATTTTGGAAAATATTAATACTGGCAAATTATGTATAAGGATCAGTTGAGGTCTAACACGTCTCCTTAAATGCGTTATATCCCTAAGGGTGAGAGCATAAAAATGTTAATAAATAAAAATCCAAATGTGCATTTTTACAAATTTTTTATATTTTGATAAAAAAAACAACAAGAATAATAAAGTAGATAATTAAATAAAAATTAATTTAAAAAAATCCAACAAAATAAAGGAACAAAATCAGTTAATTTGTTCATACATATGTACAGTAAAAACAAAAATGTTAACATTAGTTGTTGTTACAAATTATGTATTTTGAAAGAAATTTTCAATATTGGAGAATTTATCCAAAGTTTGTTCATTTTGTTTTTGAATTTTATTTAATTTTTCCATTACCTCCTTGTGGAGCTCTTTTGCTTCATCCAAAGCTTCCTTATATTTAGGTATGTTTGATGTTGTGGGATATGTTTTCTTTTTTTTTTGATTTTGCGCCGATTTGGATGTTGGTGGTGTTGAATCAGAGAGAATTGATTTAATTTTCTTTGGTGGTGATACAAATAAATCTCCTTCCAAGAATTCCACCGACCGAAGTTATTTATGTGCTTAGGTATTCATATATTAAGCAAAATATGTATCTGTTTTAAAGTAAACTTACATTTAAAGATTCTTGTTCGTTATATGAGGTGTGCAATTTTTTCGGCAGTTCAATTCCAGATTCTGGTGTACACGCATCCCCGTCAACAGCATCCACAGTAATTATTTGAAGAATTTTTTCTTCTAAAGCGTTAAGGTCGCGGGTTTGGTCCATAATGCTTCTTCTCTTGTTTACTGACATTTTAACAGCGCATTTTAAATCTTATAACACTTATAATGGTATCTGCTTTAAAGTAAACTTACACTTGAAGATTCTTGTTCGTTATATGTGGTGTGCAATTTTTTCGGCAGTTCAACTCCAGATTCTGGTGAACACGCATCCCGTCAACAGCATCCACAGTAATTATTTGAAGAATTTTTTCTTCTAAAGCGTTAAGGTCGCGGGGTTGGGCGGACCAACTTCCTCCTCCTGTTTGGTCCATAATGCTTCTTCTCTTGTTTACTGACATTTTAACAGCGCATTTTAAATTTATCCAACACTAATAATGGTAAAACTGTTTAAAAAACATATATACATATATAAATATACAAATTAGACATACCTTTTCCATTGTTCCACTGTTTTTCCACTGCCACCCAAAGAGTTTAAAGATGACTTGAGTGCATCCCATTGCTCTTTGCAGTTGGAGTTGGAATTAATGCCATTAAATTGTCCTCTGGCGAACTCCAAGTTTGCGGTCATATATTCCACCAGCTTCTGCTTTTGCAATTTGGAAATTCTTTCAATTTTCTTTAATGAGTTAAAATAATTTTGTTTAATATCCCTAAAATTAAATGTTACAAAAGTATGTACTTACTTTTTCTCCATTTTTACCTTAATTTAAAAGAAAAATAATTAAATTGTTTTTAATAAACAATTTCCGCGCCGTTTTGGATTGTGAAATGTTTTGATGGCTTATGTGTAAAACTTCTCACAAAATTTAAATATAGAAACACTTATACTCCATAATTTCCAAAGAATTACATCAAAAAGATAATTTGACAGCTAATTCGCACAATATAAAAATACAGAAACACCTGTGTGGAAAAAATGTCAGTTTGTTTCAATTTAAATTGTTTTTCCTTCAATTCCGTGGTTTCATGTGAAAAGTTTTTGGAAAAAAAAAATCAGAGAATATTAGAAGAGATGGGATTCTACCCGGTATTTACCCATTTTACGGGTAAATACCTTTTTTGGGTATTTATAAAAATTATTTGAAATGCAGCAGTAGACAATTAATTATTTCAATTAGCGAATTCTGACGATTTCCACATAAATATTAGAAAAGTTTAATTAAACTGTATTAAAAAGATATGTATTTATTAGTGTAGCTAATACTAGTAAAATACAACAATAAACTGTAAACATTTTAGGTTCAATGGAAACCCCCAAAAACGAACAACTATGGAAGTATATGTGCAAACAACACAAAATCAGTTATTTGCAGATATTGTGACACGGCTTTTAAATGGGTAAATGTTAATAAAATTACAAAATATTTAATACATTACCCTAAATGTCTAATTTTGGTGAAAACAGAAATTAGTGAAAACAATGCAGATGAAGTGACAAAAATTTCAACCGAAAATTCGACTCAGTTCAGTGATGTGTTAATCTCATCGAATTCTCCCTAAGTATCAAATTCATGCCAAATAATATCTAATGAGTTTAAGCGAACCTTCATGAGAAACTAGCCTAGGCTCTTCTTGTGTCTGGTACTCCCTTCGCAATTGTGGAACATCTGCTCTGGGTACAGTTTTATGAAGAATTACAACCTTCATATAAATTGCCTAACAGAAAGGCAATTTCCAGCAAATATTTAAACAAACTATACAATGAAGTGGCTTACATTGTAAGCATTTTTTTTAAATGTATAAATATTATTTTAAAATAACCAAATTTCACTGCACAATGTGATTGCTCACTAAATTTTCTACAAGGCAGTTTATACCCATACTTTTGGTAAATACCCGGGTATTTACCCATTTTTACCCAATTTACCCTGGTATTTACCAATTGAGTATTTACCCTTTTCCCATCTCTAAATATTAGTAATATGTTTATTTGAATGAGTTCTCAACAAGATAAATGTTGTGTTTGATTTTATATTCAATTCATGTTTTGCCAAAATAATACAACGCTATCTCTGTTATTGTAAATAAAGTCGGCTGACCAACCCATTAGTACATATGTGCAGACCTTAATTAGTATATCGTTAGTTTAAATGCAAAAAGCCCTTACTAGGAGAAAAATAAAAATCTGTCTTTATTGATTATCTTGAATTTGAACAAGCTCTATGCCCTCACATTTTTAAGCGCTGCGATCAATAATAGAGATTTTATTAAAGAAATGCAAAAGGCTCTTACTACAAGCGTTCTCCTGTGCAAATATTTAAAATGTTCGGGCCGTTTGTATTTGAGCTAACGATATGTATTCTGTATTTACACCCTAGATATTATTTGGCTGCAACTTTTCATAAGAGGTAATCGTTTTTTTAACTACAATATGGAAAATTTATTGAACATTTTCAAGAGAACGCAACAACCCCTCCTCAATGCAGAACCACATGTGTCAATTTATTATCTTACAAACAAACTTCAAGGGATTTTGATACTAACTTAAGTGGGTGCAGAGGAATTAAAACATTTTCTAATTAACCTCCATATGGTCCAAAGTTACATACTTCAAAAGCAAACTAATTGTATTTCATTTAGTTACCAATACACGAGCTTTTTTATTTTTGTACTCTCCGCAGCAACAAAAACTGTGAGAATACATTAATTTCAATACAATTATCTGAGTTTTTTCTATTGACAGATATACGTGTAGCATGTTTGTATGTGTGGGTATGCAACATGCTTAATTCGATCCAAACATTGTTTTGTTACTCATTTGAAAAATAGTCATTTGTTAAAACTATCGGGATGACAAACATGATTGCCAGTTAATCAATTAAATTCAATTGAATTTCTTGGTTTTGTTATAGTGTAATATTTACAACAAGAACTTTTTAATTCAATTAGGAAAATGTACTGGTACGCCATTCGAATTTTAATGCAACTTACAGGGGGGTTACTATGTAACTCGATTCGAAAGTTCGAACAGCTCGAAAGTTGTATTCGATCCGAATTTGAGCTCTTACCATGTAACACTTTCGGATCGAGTGAAAAGTGCTGCCACTAATTGGAACTATTTTTGGCAGTACTTTCGAATGTATTATTCAAAGTTGGCATCATTTCCTACGCAAAAATGTCAAAAATAACAAAACAATACAAATAAAAGTTAACAAGAAATATTAGTTTCTTATAAAAATGGATTCGGTTGCCCTTTGGTTAGAAAGTGAAGACGAGCAATTGGAACGTAATATCTTACGCGATGGTGTAGACTTTATGCAGTTGACGGATGCAATGTAAGTAACAATTTGTTAAATATGTTGTATGTGTGTACATATTTTAACGTGTTTATATTTGCAGGTTTGTGCGAAATTTTCGGCTTAACAAGGAAGCATTTAACTATGTGCTGGAGAGCATTAGCTCGGAGCTGCCAACAACCATGAGATCGACTGGTGTAACACCCACAATCAAATTGGGTGCTACGCTGAAGTTTCTTGGGCAAGGTGGGTACCAACACCAAATCGGTCAAGACCGGTTTGCTGGCTTGGCACAACAAACTGTGTCAAACTGTATCAAGGAAGTATGCAATGCTATAGAGAATGTGTTGTGCTCAAAGCACAACCAATCGTGCCCATAAATCATTGGTGGCTTGTTTGGCGTCCGCAGCTTTTATGTACCCCTTAGCCAACTGTGGATGCTCCGTCATAAAGTTGAGCATGATCTCAAATTGGCTTTGCTTGGTATTTAAATTTTTCGTAGTATTTTCCCTATTGAAAAAGACTTGAATTAACATTTATCAACCAATATATATATATTTAAGAAATACTTACATTTTTCAGCGTCTGCTATCGTTGTTTCGATTTTTTAAAGATCTTTTTATGTATCATCCGTTAACTAAACATCAAACGAGTACAAATGTCAACTTTCGACCGACTCTGACATCTAAAAATAAAATCCGAAAGTAGAGTATGAGTATCCGATAATCGGATATGGCAACTCGAAAGTAGGAAATGTATTTGCGAATTCGAGTTAGTTGGTAGGATAAATCCGAATTCGTAATATTTAACTTTCGAATCGAGTTACATAGTAACCCCCCAGATCCAGTTAATATTAAACTGTATTATTTGGCTAATCAATAAAAACAATTTGTTTATGGCCATGAGGAATCAAACTGTTTCATACAAATTTTTTTTAAAGTTTTTATTTACTTTAAGTTTTGTTTTAAGTGGTTAAATAGATTTTCGACAAGCTATAGTTGGGTTTTTGGATAAGCTTGACTTATTTAAAACAACTTTGTCGAAGACGGCATATCCGAAAACCCAACTATAGTCTGCGAAAACTGATTTGAGCTCATAAACCCTAACCTTGAAAAATATTATTTCGAAAAAAAAATTGTGCTCATGATAAAAATTTAAAACTATTTTTTCTCAGTGGTAGGAGCTTATGAGCTTAAATCGCTTTAAGCAGGCTATAGTTGGGTTTTCGGATTTGTCGAAAAAGTTGTTTTAAAAAAGTAAAGCTTATCCGAAAACCCACATATAGTTTGTCGAGAATCTGTTTAACCCATTAAATCACAACCCAAAGTAAAAAAAAATTTTGTGTGAAACTGTCATTGTAACTCAAAAAACTAATGATGCAGTTCGATTTCGCACTTTCGAATTAGTGTAAAACCGACGAGTCCGGCTTTGTCTTCAAAATTTTTTTGGCAAAAACTATCAGTGTCATTTGAATTTAATTGAACTGCAAAACTAAATACAACAAATTCCACATGTATACTAGACCGACTCACCACCAAATGTATCTTCGGTCCACCCCTCAAAATGTACCTTGGCTTGTTTTATGACGAATTCCTAAAAATTTCGTGCCTAGGATTAAGATTCAGTGAGCTGGACCGATTTTTAAAATAGTTTTTTGTGAAAATACCATCGAATGGTATTTTATGAACAACATGCCCACAAATATCCTGACAACTCCTTTTTTCAGGAGTTTATATATTCATCCTTAGTCGATTTAAGTAAACACGTGTTTCAGCTTTTTTCTCTAACATATTTTTTTAGTGTATACTGTACATCTTATATATAGGTTTCTGATCTCCACGGCAAGAGATCAAAAGATTTTGTTTTTGGTTGTAGTAACCTTAGGGTTTTGACCTATATCTTAAGTTCTAACTAGTCAATTAGGCCGGAGAGGGTACCAAATTGATTTGATATAGATTGATTGATTTGACAGGAATTATGGCATTATTATGAATATATTTGAAAAATTATGTTTTTATTATGAAAACCGGAAAATAGCGTCTTCTTTTTTAGTTTTTAAATAAGGAAAAATCGAAAAATTGAGTTATTTCTCAGTGGTAGGGGCTTATGAGCCTAAATCGATTTTCGCAGAATATAATTGTGTTTTCAGATATGCCGTCTTCGACAAAGTTGTTTTAAATAAGTCAAGCTTATCCGAAAACCCAAGTAACAACATAAAATTTGCTTAACAAAATACAGAATTTGGGCACTATCGCGTTCAAAGTGGGTAGAATGGTACATTTGTATGGGAGGAAGGTTATCGTGCGTACCAGCCGGACAGACAGACGGACATGGCTCAAACGACTAAAAATGTTATGAATCGAATTTGGTTCAAAGAAACCTAGGGTCTAAAGTGACTCCTTCTATGTGTAACCCTTTGGGTTGTAACCTCCTACCCGTAGGATAAGGGTATAATAACAAAAATCGGTTTACACATTCTTGTGATAGGCTAAGAATATTTTGTTTGAAGTGCCGCTTTCCGAAGATTGCCTCACTTTAAGAGACGTCAAAAATGCAACTGATCCCAACTGATCTAGATAAACTGGGAGATACGTATATTTTTTTTTGAGCTATATGTTCAGAATCTTGTCAGTTTTATCATGGGTCAGACCAAAAGTTTAAATTTGTCTTACAGTGTAATAGAATATTAGCAAAAACAATTATCTATACTTTCCATATTTTGTGTTGAGTCGACAACAAAACAACAAGTGAGTGATTTTGACGTTTGCGTTCGAAACGGTGACAACTAATTCAATATATAGAATATCAGTATTGTATGAAAATGCTTTTGTTATTGCTCGACTTAAAGTTCGAGTCGTCATTCGTTTGATTCCTTCTGATTACCTGAGAAGGTACGTTAATAGCACGTGGTTTCTGTTGAATACCGCTTGTTCGGCAAAACTATAATATACGTCTTTTCTGTAATTATTTCGTCGATTATAACACTCAGTACTTACTCATTTATACACTTGTATAATGTAAATGGGACAATCGATACTTTCCATAGTTTATATCAGTTAAGATTTCGTTTAGATGACTGGAGCTAGAATTTGAACCTGGGATTTCCCTCATGGTAGTCGAGTGTTTTAACCATCATGCCATAATTCATTTTAAAAAAGGTTTGAATTACACCATAATTTATTTTTATCGAAAAGCTAAGATGTCGAACTTAATAATTTGAAGAAAATATTTGATGTTGGGTCAATATTAATACTCGGAAATAAGGACCGTATTCACATCTTTTTACGACAACGATTTATTACTATAAAAATTAAACATATTTCAGAGCATATTTTTAATATTATTTACATTACGATTGAGGATTTATATACCTTACTAGCTGACCCGGCAAACGTTGGTCTGCCATACAACTTCTGACTCGGCGAACTTCGTCTCGCTCCAAGTTAACGCCTTCTTAAGCTCCAGAGTAATATTAAAACACATATAGTTCAAATCAGTGAAGAGCGGTCTGATAAACAATGTTTTTCGATTTGTTTTCCGGCGCTAAAACAAACAATGAAGACAGTTTGCCAACACGCGAAAAACTGAGAAATTCGAGGTTGATCCCACAAATTTCCAATGATTGGCCTTGCGATTTATTGATTGTCATCGCAAAAGCCAATTGAATTCGCTAGAATTGGAAGGGAAAATCGGTTGGAATAATAGAAATTCGAGGGAAAAGGACTTCGTCTCCTTTGAAAAAATTTGACGGGAACATCATCAATACAGTTGAAACATCAACAGGAATTTTGCCATTACAAAGCGCCAGTAGATATTTTGAAAATGCAGTAGCCGATGGGTCGTTTTGTAATATAACTCTCATTTCAACTCCTTGTCATTCCGCCACAAAGACATTAATTTCATCAGCAGCAGTAGAAGCGTTTGGCTCGAAGCGTTTGACGAAAATCTTCCGACAGAAATATCATAGCCCCATCAAATCGTTTCGAATCACCTCATAAATCCTTCAACTTTCGGTCAACTGCCTCCAAAGCTCGTTGATGCGCTATCGTGCATTCATCCCAAATGATGATTTTGCATTCTCGCAACAATTTCGCTGTCGCCGAACTTCTGGATATTGTGCCCACTATCTTGTCAACTGTGAAAAGATTCATCGGCAACTTCAAAGCGGAGTGTGCAGTTCGACCGCTTTTTAACAAAGTGGCAGCAGATGGTGCAACAGCTAACACAATTTGCGATTGATACGCATAAAAATTATTTGAGCTAACCTTTTTATTCGTTTCTTTTCCTGATGACTTGTATACAAACCTGTCGTTGTATTGACCATCTTTAAATTGTGGTAATATGCACCCTCTCCACGGCAGAACATCAACGGATATTGAAGCGCATCATATGACCGATTAGTCTCCCAACGCTTGAGAACAATATCGTGTGATTCCACATTCTCGCCCTGCAATATCTGTGAAGCCGTCGATGTTCATATATACAACTTTAAATGCAGTTATCTCCTAACAAAAATGTTCGATCGCAAAAAGGATACAGTTGGGATCCCATCTTAAAATAGATTGGGATCTCACCTCGAAATGAGTAGCACGCCGTCGATATTTATATGGAATGGTAAAAAGGTGGTTAACATGCATATGATCAAATGGATACCTTAATTCTAAACCAAGGTATGTGTAAAATGAAAATTTTACAGAAAACACCTTTAAAGTTTGTGAGTACTTCATATAGAGTGCACTTATATGTTAAGTTAAAATATCCTAAATCTACTAAATCATGTATTCGAAAACCGAATTGTTGGAAAAAGGTATTTTTCGAATAAACCTATAATCCAATGCAGAAAATTTTGCAATTGTTCGATTATTTCGTGTTTTATCGAAGTAAAAATTGCACAACTTTGATCTAGTTCTATTGCCGAATAACCAACAAAATAGATCTGAAGAAACTTATGATCTTCGTTTGGTGGTGGTAACAAAGCGCCGGCTCGATGATGTATTTGCCCTTGAAGCTGACTGTGTGGAAGCAATTTCGAGCAAAATGTGAGGAATTGTGTTTAATAATAACACTGAAACAAAATCAAACTTTTTCGGAAACACTCGAACGTTGGGCAAAACCTTGGGGGTTACTATGTAACTCGATTCGAAAGTTAAATATTACGAATTCGGATTTTTCCTACCATCTAACTCGAATTCGCAAATACATTTCCTACTCTACTTTCGGATATGCATCACTATGTATTTCGAATTTAGATGTCAGAATCGGTCGAAAGTTGACATTTGTACTCGTTTGATGTTTAGTTAACGGATGATACATAAAAAGATCTTTAAAAAATCGAAACAACGATAGCAGACGCTGAAAAATGTAAGTATTTCTTAAATATATATATATTGGTTGATAAATGTTAATTCAAGTCTTTTTCAATAGGGAAAATACTACGAAAAATTTAAATACCAAGCAAAGCCAATTTGAGATCATGCTCAACTTTATGACGGAGCATCAACAGTTGGCAAAGGGGTACATAAAAGCTGCGGACGCCAAACAAGCCACCAATGATTTATGGGCACGATTGGTAGAAGACCTAAATGCAGCCGGTCCACCAATGCGGCAAGTGGTCGGTTGGAAAAAGGTAAGTAATACAAGTTTATCCATAAATGGAAATAAATTTTTTCTCCTTAGGTTTGGGCAGACCACAAGACCCACCTTAAGGCCAAATTGCGGAAGAACCGCATTAATTTTTCGGCCACAGGCGGTGGGCCGGCAAAAATGTGTTCATTCACCGCACTTGAAGAAAGTGTAATTAATTTACTTCAAATGAAGGAGGCGGTTGACGGTATGAGTGGGGTGAGAAAATTTGGAGCAAACAGTACCTACACAACTGGCGACCACACTGCTACGGGAACCAGTAACAACGCCGAGCAAGATGTTAACACTGTACATGACACACTGTCCCTTCCCCACCTCGTTGTTCATCAACTGCTCGCACACCCATCACACCACGAGCACCATTCAATCGCGCTGTGCCGTCTTCACTTTCTAACCAAAGGGCAACCGAATCCATTTTTATAAGAAACAAATATTTCTTGTTAACTTTTATTTTTATTGTTTTGTTATTTTTGACATTTTTGCGTAGGAAATGCTGCCAACTTTGAATAATACATTCGAAAGTACTGCCAAAAATAGTTCCAATTAGTGGCAGCACTTTTCACTCGATCCGAAAGTCTTACATGGTAAGAGCTCAAATTCGGATCGAATACAACTTTCGAGCTGTTCGAACTTTCGAATCGAGTTACATAGTAACCCCCCTTACCTCAGTTTATACTTTGCTTAAGATATTCCTAGCATATTTTTCGTTTCTTTTGTTTAAGCAACGAAAAGAAATAAAATGTTTTTGCGATCTATTTTAAAAAAGTGAAACAAATATTTTTCACTGTGCTAGGGGTTTACTCAGCTCCAGTAATACTATCTGAACTGCATAACTGATTTCGTACGTTTTTTTCACTGTTCCACTGTGTAATGAGACGCCATTACCTTTTAACTCGGATTGTTGCCGGGTTGATCAACAACTTCGGCTCCGAATGACGGCATTTGAAAGAATCCTTAATTTTTTGTGTATTTGCAGGAAATGTTTTTACAAGATTGTATTTCTATAGAGAAAGGAATATGTTACAATGGCACTGGCGGATAAGTCAAACCGACAATTTCAACTTGCCAGCAGCGCAGCATAAGTCGGTAGTTTCCAATTGTAACTTCAATGCTTTGCAATGCTGGCATACGATTAGGGTTGCCAGACGGTCTTGATTTTTCTTGATTTACAAGAATTTTTAATGCTCGTCAAGTATCAAGAAAAAATATGTTTTGTCAAGATTTTTACAGACCAACCAAAAAATAACATATATATGTTTTTCAAAGTTTTATTTTCTTTGCCCAAAGTTTTGTTAAAATCTAATGAACATTTGACTGAAATATTACTGTAAAAAATTGTCTTTTAGTATATTTGTTCGAAAATATATTAACACTTATATTTCCCCCTTTATTCAACACTAATGACATCAGTTTACAAATCTTTATTTTTTGTCAGCTGCAGAGTTCTAAATAATTTTTTTATAGATTTCGGCCACCTAAACACATTTAAAATTTTTACCTCTGATTAGATTTCAAGATAAGAATTTTTGAATTTTTTTATAAGATGCATCAGCTTATTGAAGAATAATTCATAAACGCGTCCAACGGTTTAAACAAGAATGAACTCCAATTAAAGGCACTGAGCTCCCCTAAAACCTTTTTATACAAGCTTTGAACATCGGTTGGATAGTTTTGATGGTAGGGGCATTTAATATTTAAAAAATTTGTTTGTGCAAAAATCACGGTTTTAAATCGATAAAAAGATTTACAAAACATATGAATTGCAAAAATATCTCCAATTTCATAAATTGAACATAAAGATTGGACTTTCCCGAGCAAAACAAGTCATCGTTTATAAAAATTCAGTGAAAAGTGTGAGAGTTACACGTTTTTTAAGAGGACTCTACAAATTGTGAATTGTTTGATTTTAAGGTTTTGACGGTAGGCATAAAGTAACTTCAGGTTGCATGAAAATGACGATAAAAAGTGGAAATGCTACTGAATTCTGTGTGAAATCCTAGGTGATCCTTGTTAGAAACTATCAATATTTTTCATTTCTGCAGGCTGGATCAAAAGTATTTTTACTTTTGAAACGATAACAGTAACACACTGGACAAATGAGATAAAAACTGTTTATTTTTTATAAAGGTACACAAACAGGGATTTAATTATCATTCATGTATTATCTTTGATTATTTTGACATTGCTGCAACCTGGAGGCTTAAAGTGCATTTTAAGCCTACCTTTTTGGAAAATATCGAAATTTATCATTGGCATAAGTTAAGGGTATTTATCAGTCAGTTCATCTGACTGAAATATCTGTACTTGATTTGTTTAATGTTCTGTATACTTTTTATACAGAAATTATATTTTTATAAAAAAAAATAAATGATATTGCAATACGTATGAGTATTTTTATTTTTCAAGATTTTTTTTCACAATCAAGATATTTTTTGGTGAATGTCAAGAAATTTGCAATTTTAAATCTGGCAAGCCTACATACGATAGACAATGAACCGATATCAACGCAGCGAAGATCTTTGTAGGCGATTGTGGAATCGTATTTAAAAGCAGCGCGATTCAAGTCTATATTTACGACTGGTCTTCTTCTAGTAACATTTTGTCAAATTTGATGTGGTTATTGTGCAGCGCGAAACTGTGCAATATGGGCACGTCTCCATTCATTTTTTTGGTACGTTCCTTTTGCGTTTGATTATTACGGATGTTCTGACTAATTATAGCTCGACGCGTACGTCGTCCAAAGTTTGATTGTCTAATAGGAGGCTCTAGTCTAGTAAATAACTCCAAAAAAAATCCAAATTTTTCACCAAGAATTTATCTATTTTTCCATTCGAAAAGTTACATTCGCAGTTACATCGTCCAAAACTATCAAATCGTACGACAAAAAGCTAAATTTCGTCGAAAAAAAATTCACAATTTTCGAATTTTTCCGGAATTTTCCGAATTTTGCAACAAAATTCTTCTATTTTTCCATTCGAAAAGTCATTCGCAATTATTGCACACAAAATTCCATACAAAAAACCAATTTTCGGTTATTCCGAATTCCCGGCTTTTCCGGAGGATTTTCCCAAAATTTTCTCTCACATAAACCTTCTTCTGGCAATTGTGAACAACTGAAAAAAAATTTCAGCAAAATCGGTCCAGCCGTTCTCAATTAATGAATTACTATACATTTTTGCCACCATTTTTATATATATAGATATAAGATATGCGTTTTACATGTTGAAGTACGCACTTTCTAAATAACAATTCAATTATTAGAGTATTATAATAAAATTGCGGCTAAAAACTTCTTCAAACTTAAAAAATTGTGAAAAAAACGAAAAGTTTGCAATATTGAGGCAAAGCCATAGAGTTATAGTAAGTTACCCGTATATTAATATATATCGTTGGAAATGTCCAAGATTTTTCTTTCCAAAACCGTTAACGAATCAGAACTGTTCACAATTGACTGAGTAATCAGCTCATAAACCCACATAACTACGGTTTGAACCGTAAGGGTGTTAGGGAAATTTAGTATACAGATTCATATTGTACTCAACCAGACCTATATCATGCAATACGTCATTTTCCAAGTTTCTTCAATTTTTTTCCATTCTGTAGTAGTATATTGCCATTACTGTCTTCGTCAATGGATGGTCAGCGATAAGGTTTTGAATGGATACCTTGTATGGCATTCCCATGTTAAATTCGTCACTCAAACGCATTAGGAGTATATTGACGAGTAACTACTGTTTCATTCCTGGTCATCGATGGTATGATTACATACGTAATGCTTACCAAAACAACTGGGTACGTTGAAGATATCACACGATTTTCCCCATGGGATAAATAATTTCCTCTTTGCCAATTTTCACCGAAGACTTCGCGTCGCACAGAGGGGTAAATTCACGATCTGGGCGGCCAAAATTCGATTTCCCAAAAACCAATGTTTTAAATAATTTCCGATTATAGGGTAAAGAGAACAGAATGCTTAACTAGATTCCGTTATTTTTTAATTTCATTTTGCTTACTTTCGTTTTCTACACGCTGTCCAAGTTACTTGTTGCTAATTGTGCATTTTCTATTTTGGTAGTTTAAGGTAAAGCAACAATTTTAGCAGGCTATGGGAAGGCGTGTGTTTAGTTTAAACATTTAGGTAAAATGGAAAATTACAAAGCAGGTTAATATTATTTAATCCACTTAGCTAAATAAAATTATAATTAAAATTCCTACTAGTAAAGCAACAAATATGGTTTTTTTGGTTCCAAAATTTGGTACCAAAATTGAACTATGGACAAAAAGTTATGCATCACCACTTTTCACCCCTTCAATCTGTGATTAAATATAATCTTTTACATCGTATTGTTCAGATGGGAAAAAAAATTTTGCGGTTTTGTGTTTTATAGGCATTTACCTACTGCGGAAGAATAGACCATAATTTCTGCGGTTTTACTGAACCAATTTAGTTGACATACTGGATGTTCAATATCTCTATGCATTTATAGTTAGAGGGTATCCAGACGAATAAAAAGTTATAGGAAGGTAGGGCTCTTAAATGCAACCTTGTGGAGATATATGGGAAATACATGAAATCTTAAATATTTTATAAAACCATTATTTGTATAAAAACGGTCGTAACCTCTACCCCCCGGATGATAACATATTATTATTTTTTACGCCTCATCGAGTAATTTTTTAACATTCTGCTTCAAAAAATTTTGGACGCCCAGATCGTGAATTTACCCCACTGTGCGTCGGCCACAGACATTCTGCAAAGGCGTATCAGCTTCGCAGGAATACCAAACTCAGCATTTACATGACATGCTAGAAAGGACCACATGTACGATGGGTAAACCAATCAATACTGACTGTATTGCTGTTAATCCTTTGCTCTTCTAACACCACTTGTGTTTGGAGGGCGATTTAAGTCATTGTCGATAATTAGCCAGACACCTTCACGTGCGCTATATTAACGAGTCTAATCCGTTGTCGGGCAAACTGTTTCATACCTTGACTTTCCTTATGGATAGACCGATTAATATTCTCTCAGGGGAGTTTTAATGTCCTGACTAGGGCAGGACATCCTGCAGGAATTCGTACAATGTACAGATATGGACAAATTTTAAAGTGTTAGCGCAAAATAAAATTTTCGTGGTTATGTTATCGTAAACGTATTATTATACCCTCATCCTACGTTTTTCATTTATTTTCAATGGATTATTTAAAAAATCACCGCAAAAATTAAACAATTTCAGCGTCCTCTCGTGGCGCCAAATATTTCGAATTCAGGAAAGATTTTTGTATTTGGAACATGCGAAAAATACTTTCAAACAATATTTTTATTATTTTTGTCTATGAGACATAGTAAAACATAGTAATAACTTGACTTTAATAAACATGTTATTGGCATAATAAATTACCATTTTTGGCGACAGTATTCTGCCTGCGGTCTTTAGCAAATACAAAACCGTAATAATATTTCCCGTCAGCATTACCCTGACCGAATTCGCAAATCTAAATGCAAATTCTTTCTATATAAATTTCGTCTATGACCCAATTGGGGGAATCGTAAACGAAATAATTTGTGGGCATCCTACGTAGTCGAATTCAACGCAGATTCCAGTGAGCCTACTAGTGTTTCCAAAATCCTTTTTATAATTTAAATTACAACAATATCGAATTGAACAAATGGTTCGCAGACAATGTGGCGTTGGTGTGAATACTAGTGGTTTGCACATACACACGCACAGACACTCTTGTATGCAAAATGTACAATATGAGGTCGCAGTTACTAAATTGCACGTTCATAGTTTTTACATCCAGCATTCTTAAATGATTACGCAAAGAGGATGTCAATACAAATACACATAAATATATATGTAGTACATATATACATACACCCAAACAAGCCAAAGATGCGTGAGTCCCTTAATAAAACAAATATAATAAATCCTCAGATAAACAAATGTGAATATTCATATGTATTTGTCATTCATTCATTGTTGCTAGAACCATTTATGAGAATTTGTAGGGAGTAGTAGAGATGATTTCAGATGTCTCGCAAAGCTGTTTATTGTCACTAAATCGTATGAACAACTTTTAGCTTTTAGTGATATTTTTACAATTTGTTAAAATCGAGAGCAATGCTAGTAATAAAATTCATTGTCACGTCTTGGCATATGGAGTATTATTTGTAAATACTTTTATGATAAGTACGTGACTGGCAGGGACTTATCGCTATGCCTTCGCCTGATTCATGGAGCCATTCACATCTGTAGAAGGGAGAGCTACGACACACAATCGCTCGCAAATAGACAAATGCGATTATTGTTATTATTGAAGGGTGAAAGTTATTAAATAACATATTCATACAATGCTCACACATATTGTTTGTATTATTGTTATTATTTCCACATCGGATTCCGAGTTCAATTTGATTGTCCATTTGACTGTAGTGTATCCACATTATAGTCGATGGTCCTTTTTTTTGCAAACATATGTACGATGATGCCAGTAATTTGTATTTGGGAATTGGGGCCAGTAGCCCAAGCAATCAAGTTAAGAAGATTAAATGGTGAAATTGATTTGATTGTTAATATTGATATTCATACGTATGTAACAAATATCCATAAAACCAGGGCAAATAAAATCTCAACAATTATGGAAAAACTATGACCAAACAGAAGTAATAACGTATTCAATTTGGATAAATATGAATCCTTTCACATGCTCAGGTCATCCTGTGCGCAGTCCTTCTAATTATTACGAAGAGATGCTGTACCACATACGTTTACATATCGTCACTCCGCAGGAGAGCAAAAAAACTGGTTTATCTTAGAACATTTCTCATATCGTTGGTATACTGGGTAAACTAAACAACACCACTTTTGATCACATATTAAAATTAAATAACACAAAATTGATCTAATAACAGTTTGTAATTTTTCAAACTTTGTTTTGAATTCACTAGATACAAGTGTAAACAATGATACTGTGTTAATATAGTTGTAATAACATAATTAGTTTTATTTAGAGAAAATTTTAATTTTTAAAACAGGTCAATGGAGTCAGCTTAGGTATACTAACGATATACTTACACATAACTGTTATTGCTTAAAATTTAAGGGTCGCTGGCCGACCACAAGAGCTTTACAAAATTCAATAACATAAAGCTGTAAATAATGCAATAAAAAGAAAATTAGTCGGCGCAGCGACTATATAGCATATTGTATTTGTTTTCGAATTTGGCGGAGATTTGCTCTTGAGCGTTTTAGTCGGATGTAATAAAACACTGAAAACGAATAGATGAGTGAGTAAAATCAAAAAAATTACTACACTAAAAACTACATATGTATGTTCATTAGATGGGGTCTACACCTGAAATAAGACATAATATTTTTATATCAGCGAACGTCAAATTCAATCGCAGAGAGTATTATGTTACGTGTGGACTCCCCAATAGTGTTAGCGTTTGTATTTTAAAAAATGTCAAGACACAGTTGTTACGACAATTGTCGTAACAACTATGTTATAATATGGGCTGTCAAAAACAGCACACACAATCATAACAATAAACAGACGCCATCATTGAAAATGTAATTCTTGTGAAAAGTGTACAATTGTGAAATAAAAATACAGCCAAAAAATCAATTTAATTATTATTCTGGATTTTTTTACAAAAAATTATAAAAAAAAACAAAAAGACAAGCCACGCACACAATAAAAACATCCATGAACAACACATGTTTACTGTACGAGAGCGAGTCAAAAATGAAATGTTATAAGAATAACATAGCTACGTTTTCCCCTTGTTTAACATTTAGATGAAATTGAAGAAATGTCTTCTCTCATTCTGTCGACGTTTTCTCAGATATTATGCCAAACATTATTTCAGGTGGAGACCCCGTGTTAGGCATATAAAATTTTTTACAAAAATGTCCCGCACCAAACGCGATTTCTAAAACAAGTCAGATTTTTGTTTTTAATATTTTTATTTTTAAAACTAAATGTTTTCAATTGTTATATGAAATAAATTTTAAGTATAAAATATGTGATGATCAGGGCAACCGGAAATATGCCCTAAAAATCGTGTTTTATGCGCATATAATATGACCTGAAAAATGTCAAAATATGTCCTTAAAATCAACAAAAACATGCTCTAAAAAATTAAAAATTAAATTTTTAAATATAGTAAAAAAAAAAAATTTAAAAAAAAACAATATTATTTTAAATTCAGACTTTGTAAGTATTTTTGGTAAATTTACATACACAAATGTTGAGTAAGTGAAATAGTATAGACATAAATATTTAAGTATTATTATTTAAGAAACAGTTAAAAAACTATCACATGAATTTATTGAACATTAAAGAAACAAAAATCTTAAACCTAATTAAACCTTTCCTAATTATCACGGTGTTTTTGTATGTTGAGCATCTTATTTGAGATTGTTGTTGCAATAAACTACAAAATATTGAGATAAATTATCGCACAAAAAATCTATGTCTATTACAACGTAAAATGTTTTTATACACAAAAAGCAAAACATTATTCTTATTGAGGTTGACGTCCAGATTTTAATGCCGTCGTCCCACGGTCCAGCAATTGTTGAGTAATTAGCCCTTTCCAAGGCTGCTGTATATAGTAACAATTTTTCACTTGCAATTTTCTTAATACACCTGCTTAAATTTTGCCACATTTCTGCCTGTTGCATCTATAGTTTCATCGATTGACATCCATATAAATTGAGCATGCAGTCGTTGTTTTAAATGTTTAGTTCGAAGACCTGTTTCCCTTGAAATCTGCGATCTGCTGCAGATTTTAGAATAGAGGATTGCACCATCAGCTCGTAAGTCAGGAAACTTTTCTACAACCGCCTTTGGTTTTGCTGCTTTTGTCGGATTGGCTGTAGGCATTTTGTCCAGGGTCAAAATCAGTGGTGGTTGAAAATCACCCGTTTTTTATGTTTTGTTTACTTATTGAATAACATTTCACAGTTGTGTAAAATATGTAGTTACATTTTAAAAAAACCAAAGATGCAAAGATACTTGTTATTACGGACAAAAAAATAATGTGAAAATCATAAAATATGCTTAAAAAGGGTTTTTTTTGAAAAAATTTGGCTTAAAAAATATAAATTATGCTTTAAAAAAGTAGGTTTTTTTTAAATTATAATTATAATTATGCTCATAAAACCAAAATTTGCCGAAATATGACTTTATGGGTAAAATATGCCAAAATATGCTCTAACAAATAGGTCTCAAAACACTTGTAGGACCATTAAACATGTAAATACATTAAGCATTTGTTAATATGTCGTTGTAAAAAAAACATGCTGTAGCATATTTCCGGTTGCCCTGGTGATGATTTACAAAATGGTAAATGTCTTGCATAATTTTAATTGCATACTATACGCAGATGTTGCTTCGCTTAACTTCCTGAATAGCTGATGGTATTTTGACCCAATGTCTGAGAAAACATTCATTTGCTTTTGTAAAGCCGGACAATAACATTTGTAGCGTGGTGAAATTATTTTTGTTAAAATTATGATCAGATGACGTTAGATGACGTATCGTGACAAACGTCAAAATAAAAATGGCCTGCCACCTTTATATCTGCCTACTAAAAGCTAATATAGTTAAGATTTCAATTGACAAAATGTATATATTGCTGTGAGTTGGCAACCCAGTTATTGAAATCACTTTGAAAAATTTGTGAAGAAATAAAATAACAAAGCAAAACGTCAAAAACAGCAGATGGGATGACGTAACTTTTGTAGGAAAACCTTGAATAGCTTTATGATTTGAAAAAAAAGTAATTGCGTTTGGTACGGAACCTTTTTTTCAATTTCGAAAAAAAATTAATAATGGGAGTTCATACTTTTTTATACTCTATTTGGCTATGCTATGCCATTTTTCCTATTTGCAAAAATTTTAAAAAGTTATATGCCTAATGTACATATTTAATATTTTCAAGTTTGTGATTTTCGGTATAGGTGTATCGTTGTTCATAGTTGGAGTATTTTTTAATATATTACTGAAAAACTTGATTTTTTATTACTTCTTTACCTTACTGTGTAATACTTAAGAATCTCTATATTTAGTAAGAGGGACGAAATCCTCTAAACTTATGGTCCTAAAATATTAGCAAATAAAGAGGGTAACGTTACGTGACTAAAATTGAAGTCAATTTTTTCCTTTTTCACAAAAACTCAAACCAGTGCGAAATGAGTGGGTCTTTTTCGGTAAAACGATTTTTAATATGATTTAGAATATTATAAATTTGTTTTACAATTTGCTAAACTTCAAAAACTTTTTTAATTTCTTCGTACAACCTGTTTTGTAAAGCGTGACGTGTTAATTTTTTTATTTTATATGGGTATTTCCAGCGGAAGGACGATTTCATAGTAAAAAATTGCTATATTTTTAAATTTTTGTTTTTGTAATCATGTAATGAATTTGTTGAACTTTAAAAAAACAAACTATATATATCGCTGGAAAGTCTCTTCTTTCCACATCCGCTCAGAAACTTAAAATCGGTTCATATTTATCCGAGTTATTGGCTTATAAGTGAGTAAAAGTACGAAAAGCCGGTTTTTTACCCGTATCTCAAAATTTTGGGGGTTTTGTGAAATTTGAAAAACAGATTCTTGTAGTGCTCAGCAGGACCTACCAGAAAAATAGTATAATTTCCCAGGTATTGGTTTTTTTTGTCGCTCTGTGTTATCAATAGAAAAATGTGTGTGTCCGCAACGCACATTTAGATTGAAGAAGCATAAAAAGTAAAAGTATTTTAAATGTGAAGTAAGTTGTTTATAAAACCCCAACATGTCTTCTTTATTTTACAAAAAAGAATATACTGATAACATAATAAATTTCGCAAAATTTCACAAATTTTCGTAGACACATAAAGTTGCAGTGGAAAATTGTGTGTGCCCGTAACTCACTTTGTGTAAGTCATGATTTTGAATACAACATTTTAAGTAAAGTTTCATTAAAAGAACATTATAGTACTTTCCAAAATCTACATTTTTTATACCCTTCACCATGCGTATGAACAGAGTGAAGGGTATATTAATTTTGTTCTTCCATTTGTAACGCCCATAAGGAGGCGTGGTAGGTATGACAATATATATATTTAAATGATTAGCATCGAAATCTGAGTCGATTTAAAGGTGACCGTCTGTCCGTCCGTCTGTCCCCGCGATTACAGCCGTTTGAGAAATTTGAAATTTGGTATGCAAGCATTTATCCTCAAAGCGGAGGTTAAGTTCTAAGATGAGCACGATCGGTCAAAAACTACTCTTACCTCCCATACAAACTCTCCATTTTTGAAGTTTGTCCCTGCGATTGCAGCCGTATTTCAAGAGGCATATAGCTGACATTTTGTACGCAAGATTCAATATCTAAGCGGAGACTATTTTCTAAGATAAGCAATGTCGGTCAAAAACTATTACCACCTCCCATTCAAACAACATTTTTTGGGGTTTCCGCGTAACTGCCCCCGCGATTATAACCGAAGATTAGGAAATATCGAGCTGAAATTTGATACACAAGCTTTAATTCTATAATAGGAGCTTACGTTGTAAGATGAACAATATCGGACGAATACTTCTTCCACCTTCCATACAAACTCAGTCTTTTTGGGGGTGTTCGTCTGTATGTCCCTATAGTTTATGAGCTTTCGGGCTGATATTTAGTATGTAAGTTTCTTTCTAGAAGTAGAGGTTAAGTTCTAAGATAAGCATGATCGGATTTAAACTACTCCCACATCCCACACAAATTCCCATTTTAGGGGAGTTACAAAATTCATAAAAATAAGCTCCAACTCACCAACTCATAAACTTATCGGTAACTCGAATAAAATCGTTACAAATTTATTGACTAAATCAGTCATCGGCAGCAATACAACCACAATATGAGTTTGTGTTGGTGAGTTGTTTTCTTTGCTCTCTCACTGTAGTGAAAGAAATTGTTGTATAGTTTTTTCATAACTATGAACAAAATTATAATATAATAATCTAGGAAATATTACTGTTGTGCGCGTGGCAATGCACATTAACAAATAAGAATTCATTTTTATCGAAAAAATGCATTTCTTTTATTGTCGTGCGTCGGCACAACTACGTCGGACGAATGCTCAAGCGAGACTGATTGAGTTTGTTTGTTTTCGTTCAATATGTGTGGGAATACATGTGTGGCTCTCTCGCTCATGTTGCCCAAGTGCGCGCTCTCGCCGGTCGCTGGACTAAATGGATGTGTGAAGCTAAAAGTAACGTCCACTTCTCACCAACTCCCCTGTTTTGTGGAACAAATACAAATAAAATATAGTTGTAGTGCAAATAACCAGTTTTATCATCATTTTTACAAATGGTGAAGGGTATCTGAGCTTCGAAGATAACCGCCTTACTAGTTAATATAAACATAATCTTCGAAATATTTAAACTTTTCGAGAAAACTGCAAAATAAGAAAAAAAACGTGCGTCCGTAACGCCAGGAAATACCCATATACCAAAAATTGTTGATCACGAATATTACATTAGAACGTCAATAAAATAAAACCAAAAATTTTTCAGCTAACTGATCATTATTTACTATTGTTGGATTTATGTATTTACTTTTGTAGCAAATATTTTTTTTTATGAGTGCACTTGCGTCATCAGTTTATGTACATATATGTTTTTAAAAGTTCAAAGATGTGACCAGATCGTTAATGCAATTTTGCAGTTCGTTTAATCAATCCTTCCTATTATCCTATTAATATTATAAATGAAAATGTCTGTCTGTTTGTATGTTTGTTGCTCAATCACGCCTTAACGGCTGAACCGATTGCAATGTAATTTGGAAGACAGTTAGTGTACTATATGGAAATTACCATAGACTATCATTTTTTTATTTTTTGACCTTATGGACGGAGTGGGCGTGGCAGATAAGATAGAGCTAGGGAGATAAAGTTTGATACACAGATAGAACTCGACAACACGAATATGAATATACGGACGAAATTTTAATTTTGGAACAGTGGGCGGAGTGGGCATGGCAAAACATATTTTTTTGAGCTACAGAGATAAAATTTGTTACAAAGATAGTACTGTGTGGGCGAAATGGGCGTGGCAAAACTATTTTTAAGCTAGAGAGATAAAATGTAATACCCAGATAGTAACCGACAACGCGAAAAGAATATGTAGACGAAATTTTAATTTTGGACCTAATAAGCATATTGATTTTGGCAACACTTTTTTTGAGCTAGAGTTATACAATTTAATACCCAGGTAGTACTCAACAACACGAATATTTTATGCATACGAAATTTTAATTTTGAGCCCAATGGGCGTAGTGAACGTAGCAAAACCTATTTTTAGCGCTAGAGGAATACAATTTTATACCCAGATAGTACTCGACAATACAAATATGAAAATGCAGACGACATTTTAGTTTTGGACCCTATGGTCATATTGGTTGCGGCATAACTTTTTTTAGTCCTAGAGAAATACAATTTGATACACAGTAAGTATTCGGCAACACGTATATTAATAAGAAAACGAAATTTAAATTTTGGACCGGTGGATAAAGTGGGCGTGACAAAAATGCATATTGATCTGAGAGAGATAAAATTTGATTCACAGATAGTTCTCGGCACATCAGTTTCAAATATGCAGACGAAACTGTTATTCTTAATAAGTGGCCAAAGAGGGCGTGGCAAATACGATACAATTTGGTATACAAATAATTGTCGATACCAACAAAAGTACATTAATGGTATCAAAGAATACTTTATTGGTACCAAAAAGTAGAATTTATTTTATTAGTACGTACCTTTTGTTCAACACAAAAAGAACTATTAATTGTACCACAGAGTAGCTTTATTGCACCAAAAAGTACTTTAAATGTACTTATAAGTACTTTGATTGTATCAAAAAGTTCTTTGATTGTGCCAAAAATTACTTTTATTGTATCAAAAAGTACTGTTGTTGAAGCAAAGAGGAAGGACTAGAAGTTTATAATATTTTTAAATTTTATTTGCTGACACTTTGAAACTTTTTCAAAAATCAGATATTTATAATCAAATCGAAAAAACAATTACCCTTTGCAAATTTTAAACGTTGATACCACTTTAAAGCAAATGTTAAACAGTGCTTAAATTACCTCTTCAATTTGTATTGGTTTTTTTTTCATTTTTTTCTTTTCTTTTTTATTTACAATCCGTCCACTCTAGGATAAAATACAAATTGCTTAAAATATAAGTAACAGAAATGACGATATCTATTGAGATCGGCTTTAGAAATAGAACAAACTCTATTTGGTTAACGTGGTTATAAATTTATAGATAAAATATATAAATATATACAGCGGGTTTGCGTGATTACTCAGTTTATCTAAGTAATTAGCGGTAAATCTGTTGATTTCATCTTTAACATATGGCATCTTTGAAGTATTTCGATGTTGGAGTTGCTAGCAGTTCCCCATTCAATGTGTTTGACTTTGTTTGGCCCTACAGTAAATTTAATGTGCACAGACTTTTCGGTATTTACTTTAACATTCCACTTGTTTAGCCATTTCTCTTTTATATTCAGCTGGTTTTATACTCATTAACTTTGACATAGAAGTCTCTGTTTGATAAAAATGATTTCAGCAACAAATAATGAGGGGTAGAAAAAACTTTTTAAAATTTATAGAATAAGCCAAACATTGTCAAACGCTTGGTGAACATCTAAAAATACGCCGGAACAATACTTTTTGTTCTCCAATGCATCTCTTATTTCTGAAACGAATACGTTGGCATTGTTCTAGGGTTCCATGTTTATGCCTGAAACCAAATTGGTGTTCCGGAATAATATTTTTTGACTCGAAGACCGGCAACAATCTTTTCAATAATATTCTTTCGAAAATTTTGGAGAATGTGACCAGCAGACTAATTGGTCGATATGATGCTACTGCATTTTCTGGTTTTCCATGTTTTGGTATCATTATAATCTCTGCACACTTCCATTGAGAGGGAAAATGATTCAGTCGCAGGATTGAGTTAAATAATAGCGCTAAGAACTTAATGCATTCACTTGAGAAATTTTTAACAACCGCTCCATCAAGGCAGGCAAACCCATGGGACTTTTTAGTATTTAATTTGTTTATTTCTTCCTGTACTTCTTTAGGTGAGACAGATTTAATAGGCCAATCAATTGGGCATGGTCTTTGAATGAAATCAAGTACCTCGTTGGCATGACCTGAACTTCAAATTACATGTGGTTTAAAGATTTGAAGATAAGATGCAAACGCATCAGCTTTCTTGTTATCAGTTCTACATCATACACCGTTTGATGGGTAAATTTTTTTGAGTTTGATGTTTTTATAAACTTTATTTTACGATGTTAAAGGCTTAATAATAGCTGGTAAAACTTAATTCATTGCGATAGTAAATATCGTTGACTATGTTGAGTCTTCAGTTTTCCCTTAATTCAGATGGTTTTTCAAAAATATTGAATGTTACCCGTTTGACTGTCTGCCTCGTCAACACCATTTGGTATGTCCCCAATTTCGAAAATAATATGTAGGAATTTTTACGATCATGGTACTGGACTATCCCAAAAATAGAATAGTCTTATTAATTTGTACCTCTCAAGACAAGCCACAGTCGTCTTATATAGTAAATCAGCGTAGGCACTGTATATAGATAATATAATCTATATAGAGAAGTATTTGATAACAAAACGGTCGCAATTTCAGAATGTTTGTCTTTACAACACGTCAAATCCCTATGGTCACTTTTCCTGCCATCATCTACGGCAGCGTGACACGTGGTTCATCTATTAAGAAATATCTCTTATGTTCCCACTCTCTCAATTTATTATCTAAATGAGACAATCTATTCAACAATAAAATTCGAAAGTTGTCGTCTTTCAGAGAATGCAAGAGCACTGGTATCACAAACGATTCGTTACGAGTCCATCTCCGTATCGAAAAATTAATAAACAAATTAGCCTGATATCGAGCGAGACCCATAAAATAAAATACGGCCGTTTCGTATAGACATTGACGAATTTCGTTATCGCTGGATTTCATTTCGTCGTCGATGTTTTTATCACCGGAATGTCTTTCACTACGAAGCCCATTCAAATTTGTTTTCGTGTAATTTATTACACAAAACACATTGTATTTCTAACACACTTAGCGCTAATGCTTTCAACAGTCGCATCCAACCCAAAATCCCATTCATCAGCCAACCCAAGGTCCATTTAGTTCTATTTGCAACGCCGACTCATCTCGATGCTCCACTATCCGCTCGTTCGATTCCGTTTGTATCGTAATAAAAATAGAAATTCCATGAGAAGACGCACATAAATTCTCTAACGACTGTGAGTGTGTGCTCTTGCTCGGAAGGTGTGCAACCGAATGCGAGAGTGGAGCATCACCTGTTGTAAATTTTATTTTAAGTGATTCCACTGAAACATTTAAGATGGTAATTTCCACGAATACATATAAGCCCATAAAGAGCCTATAAATGACGAATAAAAAACAGAAAATAAAATATACCAAAAAAACCAACTTCGTCATCACCAGCATCAACTGATCTGAATCACATAGGCGATGCATTTCAGGGTTCCTTAGAAAACCAACGCACACTTTGCGGTTCTTTCCATATTAAAATGCATTAAATCTGATAAAAAAAATCTTGCTCTGTGATGGGGCACAACTGTCCTAGCAAAACTCTCATCCACAAAGAGGGAAAGCGAGAGACAGTGAAATGCATTCCAGATTCTTATCGCTGCGCACAAGACGACGAAAATGTCTGTCCATCAAGGGAAACAAATGAGAAAACTACGCAATGCCAATGCATATAGAAATCATTGTTCATATGTACTCTATGGCCGTTTGAATTGTAACTATGTACATTAGGTTGGCCCCGTTTATATGGATGCCAAAATAGATATCGATGTTTTCTACTAAAAATAAAGTCTGCCGGTTTCGATTATATTCATCAAATTGGTTTTTGAATACCTGATTTAGCAAAAAACTAGGTTAAATGGCAATGTCCCGTTCTTCGAAAATTGTAAAATAAAACGAGAGTGTTTGTATAATTAGTTGTATTTTGATGTGCAAAAAGGGTTTTTAATTTAGTTAACATTGCTTGGTTTTTTTTGACACTTGAAAAATTTTACATTGGTCGTTTGCATCACAACGGATGTACTTCATCACGGATGTACATAAAATTAGTTCCAGACGGATATTATAATTTTCACTCCGTTTTTATTTTGTCTCTTACTACTTCTAGTTTAAAAGTGATTTGGTTGAAAACAAGTTACTTTATGGTAAGGTTATGTTAGGTTAATTCGACATCTCACATGGGTCATATAGGGTGGGCCATTTCTAATTTTAAATTTGAATTGGCTATAAAAAAGAATGTACGGGAAATCTTTTAAAATTTCTGGTTTTATTGGAAAGGTTGTACTTTGTAATTTGATAATTGAATGATAATGAAAATATCATTCATATGACTACCATGACTGGCTCAGCAGCACCTTATTCGATCAACCCAACTTTTCAGTTCATTATCGATTGTTTCGGGTCGAATCTCTTCAATGGCAACTATGATTTCATGTTTCAACGCTTCAATTGTCTCTGGATGCTTTGCGTAATATTTTTCCATAATGCTTCCCTACAGAAAATATTCCAAAGGTTTCAAATCACAGATCCGAGGCGGTCAATTGACATCACAATTTCGACTGATTTTTCGACTTTCAAAAACAGTGTGTAAAATATTGATGATTGTGTTAGCTGTGTGACTTGTGGCCCCGTCTTGTTGATACCAAATGTCGTCCATGCCATTCTCTTGAATTTTTGAGGTGAAATATTCGTTGAGTATGGCGCGGTAACGTCGTCGACGGCGGTTCCTTCCGCATTTTTGGAGAAAAATGGCCCAATGACACTGCCAGCCCAAAATCCACATCAATTAGTGACTCGTTGTGGATGCATTGGCTTCTTAATAGTCGTTTGTGTTAATTCTGAACCCCATGTGCTGCAATTTTGCCTATGTGGCATAGCCACCGAGATGAAAATGAGTTTCATCTGAAAACGCGATGATCGGAAGAGGTACTATCGATACTGTCGTGGTAGTCATATGCATGATATTGTGTTCCATTATTAAATGACAAAGTTCAACCTTTCCAATAAAACCAAAAATTTTAAAATATTATCACTACTTTATTTTTTATAGCCGATTCAAATTTAAAATTTTAAATGGTCCACCGCACCAAATATTCATATTCTGTTCGTCATCGCTTTCAAGTCATTTCATTGCTCTGATGAAGGCATGGATGTTCCGCAAATCGCCCACGGATAGACGGACATTGTCTAGAAGTGTCCATTGTAAACAAAATTTGTTTCGTCGACCGTGCAAGTGGGTTCTCTTACCCATCTCTCCTTAGTAATGAGGTTCAGTTTCCCCGTAATTAGCTGTTTCCCCCTTGTGAGAGGGATCCCAATGAGACCGTAAACTTCGCCAGAGTTCACGGTTGTGGCGGCTCTTGCCAACGCATCGGTATTTTGGATACCATATATATCCCCATGTCCTGGAACTAGGGTGATCGACTCGGTTTTTAATAACCGCTTAAACCGGTTTTTTTCGCTTAGTCGGTTTCGGTTTTTTTGAAAAGTTCACTTTTTCAATGAAGAAGAAACCGGGTTTTTACCATCGAACAGTCGGTGTTTTTTAAGTATTTAGTATATATGTATTAAAAACTTTAAAAAATATTTATAAACAGTGATGTTTTTGAATATAATTTGAAACTTGAATTCAATACTTCTGTTAAAAGTATTCAAAATCAATATGCCCATTTAAAACAAATACTCCAATTCGGGAGCGGTGGCCTAATAAGCCACTCTCCTTAAACAAAACTTATTATGAAAACACGGAGAATAAATAAAACAAGAACCCCCCCAAATGTTGACGACCCCCGCAAACGATATAAGGACCATGATTTAAGGATATGCACCTGGAATGTCCGAACTCTTTACAGAGATGGTGCCTCTATCCAACTGGCGGATGTCCTCGACAAATACAAGGCTGACATCACCGCCATACAGGAAATGAGATGGACGGGACAGGGTTGCACACGACGAAAGAACTGTGACATCTTCTACAGCTGCCATGCAGAAAGACACGAATTTGGATGTGGTTTCATAGTCGGCAAGAGACTTCGACACCTGGTCTCGCGGTTTAACCCTGTAAGTGACCGAATAGCCACCATTCGCATCCGGGCGAAATATTTTTACATCACGCTGATTTGTGTAC
This sequence comes from Muscina levida, assembly GCA_964034835.1. Lineage (NCBI taxonomy): Eukaryota > Metazoa > Arthropoda > Insecta > Diptera > Muscidae > Muscina > Muscina levida. The sequence continues at coordinate 101,247,869 of OZ035883.1, read as the reverse complement.
ACGCCCCGACGGAAGATAAAGACGATGAGATTAAAGATGCATTTTACTAGCGCCTAGAGGAAACATACGACCGCTGCCCTGGCCACGACATTAAAATTGTTCTGGGAGACTTTAATGCAAAAATAGGAAGGGAAGATGTTCTTGGTCCATCGATCGGTATATTCAGCCTGCATACCGACACGTCAGACAACGGGTTTAGGCTGGTTAGCTTCGTAGCGGGAAGGAACATGTTAGTGAGTGGAACCAGATTCCAGCACAAAGATATCCACAAGTAACTTGGCTATCCCCCGATCAAAACACCAAAAATCAAATTGATCATGTGGTAATTGATGGCAGGCATGCATCTAGTGTCATGAACGTGCGTGTGATCCGTGGTGCTAATATTGGCTCGGATCATTACCTGGTTGCAGCCAAGGTTCGCACAAGATTGAGCAGAGCGAAAAACGCACGTAACCAAACACAAAGAAAGCTGGACATCGCGAAGCTGCAAACCCCAGAGATAGCTACTGCCTACTCCAACCAGCTCTCCCAACTTTTACGACACAACGCATCTACTTCTGACGTTCCCGATACACAGTGGCAGCATATTGCGCATTCCATGGCAACCGCCGCAACAACCGTGCTAGGATATGAAAAGCGGCGCTCAGACGAATCCTGGTACGATGAAGAATGTCGCATAGCGTCTGAGGATCAGGATGCTGCTTATAGGGCAACGCTACAGCCAATTGCAACCCGTGCTGTTAGGGAACGGCATAAGGAGAAAGCAAAACGGGCGAGACAGCTATTTAGGCGAAAAAACGTCAGATGAAGGAACGGGAGAACGAGGATATTGAGCGATACAGGGATAGAGGTGAGGCCCGAAAATTTTACCAGAAAGTAAAAGCAAATGGATACGGTAATGGCCTCCCCACCTGTAAGGACAGTGATGGAAATCTGGTCACGGATACGCAAAGTGTGCTGCACATATGGAGAGAACACTTCCAGCAACTGCTGGTTCCAGAAGGCAGCGCACGTGAAGTTATCAAGCCAATTGGACTTGAGACTTTTGCAGGATACGGACGATATGTCATACAAGTATACTGTGAGAAAGATAATTTTCAATATCAAATTTTATAAAAACAAAAATAAATAAAATGTATATACTTCTAAACAGTTAAACTGTGTGATATTCTTAAGAGATAATTTCAAAAAAAACAGTCAACTTTAGATTTTGAAAGTATTTAGGCATTATGGCCTTTTGTTTGTTTTAAGAATACATGTATATTAGGGCGGGTCACTTTGCTCGGGTCAAAAAAAAGCGTGGTAATCGTATACCAGATTCGGAATCAACGATGAGTTCTAAGAAAATTTTACCAAGAAACTATGTGTCTAAAGTCAATTCGTAGCTTCCGCTGAGAGACATGAAGACCCGCACCTATGGGGTCATCATAGAATCTGCTCCGTATCCTGCACTTCCGCCAAAGGCAAAAATGCAAGAATTATTAAAAACTTAATTTCTGTATGTCAACTTTCAGATGCCATAACTTTTTAACCAATTCATAGATTTGCAATACCTCATTGTGCTTGTAGAGAAGTTAGCTTAACGCAGCAGGTTCAAAAAAAGTATATCTCAAACTTTTGACTTTTACTGATTTAAAAATTAAAAAATTCCTCTACCTGAAGTCTTCATGCTTCTCAGCGGAAGCTAGGAATAAATTTTAGACAAAAAGTTTTTCTTCGAAATTTTCTTTTTTGTTTTGTTATGTTTTCCATGAATTGTTTAAAAAGCTTTTATTTTACTAAATAAAATAATTTTTCTTCTTATTTCTAAGCGTTTTAATATTTTAGGAAACTGGTTTTCTTTTGAATTGCAATTTTTCGAAGAAACCGAAACCGGTTTCAAAAAAGAAAATAATCGAATACAAGGAACCCATGTATGTGTAATCGTCAAATGTCTCGCTATCTCCTAAAAAGACGACCGGCATTCTCGAACATTTCTCGAAGTGGTGTACACGTTCTCCAGGGATCTGGTAGCCGTTTTACTATCAGTAAGAATATGAATATTGGATAAGATCGGTCAAAAACTTCTCCCCCACCCATACAAATTGACGCTTTTTGGGGGTCTACAGCAATTACAGCCGTAGTTTAAGAAATATTGAGCTGATATTTGGTATGAAAGCTTTTGTCTTCTAATCAGAGTTTAAGTTCTGAGATGAACAATATCAATCGAATATTACTCCCATCTCCCATACAAAGTCTCCCTTTTTGGGGGTTAAAAATGCATAACAAAATTTTTAGCTCATATAACTAATTCAAGCTCAGTATTTGACGTATTTAACTTTTAGTTTTGACTTGACCGATTTTTGGTTATAAATCAACGCTCAATAAACGCTTACATTGGCTCCATTAGACTAAATTCGGTGTACATACAAAAAAGATATGCATGTAAAAGGGGCAATTTCAGTTATATACATGGGAGGTACCAGTAAGTTGTGTCAAATAATTAGCATTTCTGAGATTTTACCTCCTATTACAAGATAAATTAACTGACCAAATTTCACTATCCCCAGGTGCTGGTTTAGAAGTTATGGGAGCAATATTAATTTTCGAAAAACAGGTTATTTTGTATTTTTTTGTATAGAAAATACCAAAAGCGGTGGGGCTATTCTGCCCATTTACAATTCTATTACTTAATTTTAGGAAAATATTTATATTGGTAAATTTTCGTAACGATCAGTAAAGGTTTAATCTGGTTATCCTGCTCACCATTCGCCAGGCAGCCGGACAGGCGGAAATAGCTTAATCGTCTTAAATAGTCCTGAAACAAATTTGCTCTTAAGATACTTGGGGTCTACCTCGTCTCCTTTAACGCTTTACATTTTTTTTTCTCGTATCAAATGATAAATACCCTCACACCTAAGGGTGATAAGTGTTATTTTGTAACTTTTAAATAAAAATTTAAAAATAATTTTTATATTTTCTGGTACCTTCCATACAAATATACTACTGCGCCTATGACGCCTGTGGCATGTAAACCGCACCAAATAGTGATGCTCTACAAGTTTGGCGAACAGAGCGCATGTTTTGGAAATATATGTATTTCCAGGATTTGTAAACGAGCAACGTCCGTCTGTTTGTCTGTCTGTCCGTCCGTCTGTTCGGCTGGTACGCACGATAATTTTCGAAGGACGCAACCAATTGTTTTGAAACTTTGCATGGGTGAATATTTCCTCAAAACTACTTACGGTATTGCAAATGGTACCTCCCACACAAATTTACCATTCCGCCCACTTTAGAAATCGAATGATAATAATAATAACACAACAAACGCGATCGTGCCCAAATTCGGTATTTAGTAAAGCTATAACAGGACAAAGTTTTGAAAAAAAAATTAGAATTTTAACATACAACCTCCCATACAAATGTACCTTCGCCCACTTCAGAGATATATATATAATATCAAACTACCCAAACGCGATCTATGGAACAATATCATAATTCTTTTAGATCAACGAAACCAGTACAGAAATTCCAGTTAGGTGAACTGTCTGATAAATTTCCTCACCCATTGGGTATATTGATACTATTATTAGATTTCTAAAGTGGGCAGAATGGTACATTTGTATGGAAGGTACCAGGAGGGGAGTGGCTAGACTTCCAGTTTTCTTTAAATTTTTATTCTGTTGTAGCTTTACTTACTAAATAAAGAATTCGGCAACGATCGCGTTAGGTGTATTGATACTATTACTCTATTTCTTCAATGGGTGGAGTGGTACATTTGTATGGCGTGTCTAAACTTCCAGTTTTTTCTCCAAATCTTTATCCTGCTAGATACAGAATTTGGACACGATCGTGTTGGGTTATTGATATTATTACTCGATTTCTTAAGCGGAAATACCAGAAGGGGCATGGCCATGTAGCCCATTTGCAATACCGTAAGTAGTTTTGAGGAAATATTAACCCATGTAAAGTTTCAAACAATTGGTTGCGTCTTTACCAGCCGGACAGACGGACGTTGCTCGTGTTCAAATCGTGGAAATTTATTTCAAAAACTTGAGCTCTGTTCGCCAAACTTGTAGAGCATGACTGTTTGGTGCGGTTTACATGCCATAGTGGTAATAGGCCCATTTGTCTTTTAATCCGAAACTGGCGCCAACGATAGTGAATGACAAAAGCTACAAGCAAATGATTCGTGATTATTATTATTATTTAACATATCATTGCAAATTATTTGAAAGAAAATATGGTTTCAACAAGACGGCGCAGTATGTCATACAGCTCCTTAAACCATAACATTATTGACTCAAGCGTTTGGTATTGAATTGACCAACTTGTTCGTGTGGTTTGACACATTCAAAATACTTTTTGTGGGTGTACGTCAAATCTCTGGTCTATCACGGTATGCGTGAATCAACTTTTAATCGAAGGTCATAGCACATACATTTTTTGAGTTCTTAGTGACATAAATAGTGTGTAAAAAATAGCTCATAACTTTTCGAGAAAGTTTTTGAGAAAAAAATATTAGAACAAAAATAGCTGTTTTCTCTAAAGTTTTCATTCCTTTGAATTTTTTTTAAAAAAAAGTTCTACCTTCTGTGAACCATTATTATCTGATGAACATACAAATAATCGTTCAGCTCCGTCTTCGCTTCACCCTTACACAGTACAACACATGATTTGCCAACTCAATTCTGTGAACTGTATGTGAAATTAGACCCAAAAAGAAGAATTTCTGCATCATTCGTTTTGTCTTCTTACCTGCGATTTGAAGTTAGTATTGATTTGAAGTTAGTACTATCGTATAGGGGAATTTATCACGTTTTAGGCCCTGTTGTTTGACATAGCTCGACAACCACTAGCCCAATTTAGTTGAAATAAATTTTAAAAAATTAAGAATTACAATTCCCTTAATCTGTTCATATATTGTTTTCCTATACAAGTAACACTTTCGAAGTTAAAAATGAATGTATGAAGGGAAAAAATTATTTTTTGCCTAAAAATTTAATTTTTTTTTTTTAAAAATACATAAAAAATCCAAAATGGAAAAAAGTTTCAAGTCTAGTTATTTTTTCGCAAAGTCACATAACCTATGAGCAAAATGAGACAAAGATCATAAAAATCGATGCACGCGTTTCGCTTTTATTCGCAATTGAGTAAATGTATGAATTTCAAAAATTTGCTCGAGATATGCACAACATTATTTGGAGAAAACATTGACACCTTTTTCATGTCAAAAAAGTTAACGGCGCCTTTGACTGTTTGAAATACATCTTTCCGAAACTCAGTGATGAGAAAATTAAAAACGGTACGTATCGTACTCTGTATTTTAATATTGTCATATCTAAATTTGTTAATTTCTATACATTCGCATTACCAATAATTTTTTCGTTTTTCTTATGTATTTAAAACAGGTATTCTCAATGGACCTGATATTCGGAAATTGATCAAAAGTGATTCTTTCACACATTTGCTTTCAGAGCATCACGACCACCAACATGCATGGAACGCATTGAAAGAAGTAATAGAAGGCGTTCTAGGAAAGAACCGTGTCCAGCGTGAAGAGATACAGCAACGAGTGGACAGGTTGCTGTTTTATTTCGAAAAAATCGGTGCATCCATGACGCTGAAATTGCATTTCTTGCACCACCACCTCGATACTTTTTTGGCACAATCACCTCAGGAATCAGACGAACAAGGAGAGAGGTTCCACCAGGTGACCATGCCATTTGAAAAGCGGTTCAAAAGCAAAAAATTTGATGCATTGCTTGCGGAGGTTTGTTGGTGGAGTTCCACAATTATGCAGTTTGAAGAAAGCACCGAAGATGAAGACATTGAAATTGGTGGACACAGTGAAAGAAACACGCCCTTGAATAGTATGTGTATCTCGGATGACGATACAGACTCAGACCATGAATATGAACAACCTACGAAGAAAACAAGATCATCAGAACCACAAGCGTCAACTTCTACAAGGATGGATATTGCCAATAATTGAAAAAATGTTCTAAATTTTGTTTTTATGCATATTAACATTGCGTATTAATTGCATATTATTTTATTTTCATTAAGTTTTTATAAATAAAATTTTTTTTTGCATGATAATTTTTTAATTTATATTTTTATTTTTATTTTTAGGGTGGTGGCTATAACTGATTTTTGAAATTCATACCTTTACTCAATTGCGAATAAAAGCGAAACGCGTGCATCGATTTTTATGATCATTGTCTCATTTTGCTCATAGGTTATGTGACTTTGCGAAAAAATAACTAGACTTGAAACTTTTTTCCATTTTGGATTTTTTATGTATTTTTAAAAAAAAAAAAATTTAAATTTTTAGGCAAAAAATAATTTTTTCCCTTCATACATTCATTTTTAACTTCGAAAGTGTTACTTGTATAGGAAAACAATATATGAACAGATTAAGGGAATTATAATTCTTAATTTTTTAAAATTTATTTCAACTAAATTGGGCTAGTGGTTGTCGAGCTGTGTCAAACAACAGGGCCTAAAACGTGATAAATTCCCCTATACGATAGTACTAACTTCAAATCAATACTAACTTCAAATCGCAGGTAAGAAGACAAAACGAATGATGCAGAAATTCTTCTTTTTGGGTCTAATTTCACATACAGTTCACAGAATTGAGTTGACAATCAATTAACTGAAAAATGTTGTACTGAGTTATGAACAAACCGGCAGAATAGGCAAATTCAATGGTCTGTGTACGAATATATTTTACAGTTTATAAAGACCAAATAAATATTTTGGATTACACCACGATCAAAAGTTATTGTCATAAATAGAGATGAGTCGACAATGAACATATTTACCATACTATATAGCTATATTTGTATGGATGTAAGCCTTCCTCAAACGCACGCATATAAACTAAACACTTTTCTAATACTGATGACAAATTTTACTTCTCTTGTGATATCATTTATCAGTGACTTCAATTTATTGTAAGGCGGTTGTGTTTCACGAGCTTCAACACGTGTATATCAATGAGATGGCTGTTTAAGTTAAAAGGAGCCTTCTCGATTGAATTATTGCCGTATGCCGATAACACTACATTCAAAGTGAGAATACCCATTCGTTTTTCGGTTCAACAAGACATCAGTTTAATGAGCCCGGGAACATCTAATAACGATTAGCCAACTAGAAAATTTTGAGAATATTGATGATATATTAGAGAGCTTTTCATTCAATCTTTAATGTACGAACAAAAATATCACGTAAACATAATATTTCTATGTACAAATACGAGCTCACCTAGTTGGAGTTACGAGAGTTAGCTAAAAGAAAAACTACAGTGTGATAAGTTTAAAAGAACTTATGTGTCAATATCCAAAGTTGCGATATCAATAACATTTTGTGTTTGAGATCATTTGTATGAGAAATAACAGCAGGGGTTGGTTAACTCGATGATCCAATTGATTATATATTTTTTAGCAAATAGGTCATCTAGTCTGAGTACAGTAAATCTTCCTACAAAATGATTCACTAAAACACGATTTTATTCTAACACGAAATTATAATTATGGAAAGTTCATACAATACGACATCATACCACACGATTTTCGCTCTTACACGATCAAAAAATTGTGGAAAATTTATTATAAAACGGATCAAGTAAAATCAAACATGTTGCGAAAATTATCCTTTGTTGCTTTAACAAAAGAGTAACATTCGCATACTCCGCCATCTAAATATGAAACATTTTAATAAGACGATCAGAAAATATTATTTAAACAAGAAGTTAGTGAAGAAGACTTGTCAGAAATGGCATCCGAATGCTTAAAGTTCCGACGAAGATTGTGAAGTTATCAAGCTTACACTAAAAAAGCTACAAGGGACATTAAACTTTAAAAAAGGCTAAATTTACAGTTTTTGTGAAAGCGATGATGTTGTCTCCGACTATGAACCTTTCTACCATGTTATAGAAAGTTTGAGAGTTAAAAGGTAACAATTGCAGAATAAAGTTAGAAATAATAATATTTATAGTGTGCAAAGTTTAAACGCTAACTAATTTAAAGTCATAATATCTTAGATTTATCGAGAAGGGTTGGACCATATAATCCAATATAAAATTGTAAGAATTGCCTTTTATATAATTTCTAACAAAGTTTTCAAAGAGACAGGTAACCTTGTAACACGCTATAATTTCCAAGACAAGTTTAACAATTGTTTAAATTACACTGTTCTATTTTCTGGGTATTTGAATTGTGATTCCTATGGTTATTAATAACACGATTTCAAATATGTTATCAGATTTTCTTCATCATGTATAGTTTAAAGTAAATTAGATTTTTAATTGTTCTCCTTTCTTTATGTTGCATTGAAAAACATTTTGCAAAAATGTAATGTAAACTTTATTTTATCTAACAGAATCTTTTGCAAATATAATAACCTATACTAGTAGAGCTTAAATTCCATTAGTTAATAATGTTATTTCTTTATTTTATGTCAGCGAGCATAGTAGACATCTATTTTCCTTCGTAAAGGTTTTCTAAAGTTAGAGTGTCTTTGTGGAACCTTTCACCATGTTCGTCGGACACGTCGCTGCAGCATTCATGGAAGACATCCAAATGAGAGTGCAAAAATGCACTTTCAAGGACATATTGCATCCCAATTTTACGTAGAATATTAAAAAGAGAATAAGGTGATTATAAAATAAAATAGGGCGATAATTGCAGCCCAAAAGGCATGTTGCTGATGTTGCCACCTGTTTCTACTAAATTTTTTAAACAATCGAACTGCATAATTAGTTTCTTGAATTACAATGACGGTTTAATGCAAATTTTTTTTCAAGTTTTTTTTTTACTTTGAATGGTGTTTTAAGGTGTTAAAAAGATTTTCGACAAGGTAGAGTTGGGTTTTCGAATAAGCTTGGCTTATTTAAAACAAATTTGTCGAAGACGGCATATCCGAAAACCCAACTATAGTCAGCGAAAATCGATTTAAGCTCATAAGCCCCTACCCCTGAGATAAAAATCTTACAATCTTATAAAAATCTTACAATTTGTTGTTATTTCCTTGCAAAGTAATCATCAATCATTGCTGTCGCCGAGATCTGATTTGATGTTGTGAGATCAAATTGGCTGTTTTGCTCTTGTCGGTGAGTTTTTCAAGGGAAACATTATTCCATTGCATATCCAATTTGCTGTTCTGGTGCTGCATAATTACAAAAGTGTAGTTTGGTGTCCAAAAGATCTAGCTGAAAAAATCAAAGGTTATTTACGCGTATTTCAACAGAAAGGACCAAGGCGATAAAAATAAAGTTATTTCGCAAATAAAAAATTTTTATTTGGAAAATAATTTTATCATAAATCATCAAAAAGGAAATTTATGTCACATCACGCAACGTCACGTCACGTTTCACAAAATATGTAGTACAAAGATATTAAAAAAAGATAACCCTACGTGAATATTTTTAATTTTAAATGCATTTAAACGTATATTTTAAATGTTTAGGGTCGCTACCGGGGTTCAAAGTTTGTAATTATACCGTCACCCTTAGGGATAGGCAGGATAATGGAATGGTAAATCGAATTTCCCCCACCCCTTCTTGTACATCCCATACAAAATTACCTATTTTTGGATAATTCATAATTTTTCTATAACTTCCCAAATAGGCGACTGGAGGATATTTAAACTTGGTCAGTTGAATCGACTTGTTATAACAGATAAAACCTCAGAAAACCAAAACCTTTGCCACACCCCTTCTGATACCTCCCAAACAAATGACCGAATTAACCCCCATAGTTTTACAGATCTTTTTTGTAAGAACACTGAATTCCATCAAATTTTACGTAAGATGAACACATTTGAAAATTTGTGTAGGGAATAAAAATGGACTATATCGGCTGACCCCTTCTGGTACCTCCCATACAAAATGACTATTTTGCAAATTAATATTTCTCCCACATCAGACAACTGGAGGATATTTAAACTTGATCGGTTTAATCCACTTCTAATAACAGATAAACCCTCATAAAACCAAAATTTTTGCAACTCCCCTTCTGGTTCCTACCATACAAATGGCTGAATTTACCCTCATAGCTTTACATAATTTTTTTTTGTAAGTATGCTGAATTCTTTAATAGTTAACGCAAGAAATATGCTTATTGAAATTTGACTCATATATATATATTAAATATAAATCTAGATTAATGAATGTTATTAAATATTTAACATAGATATTACAACGCTTTGGTCTAGCTCCCCTTTAATAATTTACAGTCCTACCTAGGAATTTTTACAGTACAGTTAATAAGAAATGCTTTTTTAAAATGTGTTCGCCAGTTTTTGTCTATATTATTAAAAAACCAGTACAGAAATTTCAGTCAGTTGAACTGACTGATAAATACCATCACCCAATATAAGATATTGTTTATGTAATTTGTAATTAAAACCAGTTAGAAAGTTTCAGTCGGGCAACCCAACTTACATTTACCCTTACCCTCAGTAAAACAAATAATTTTCTATTATATTGATATTATTACTCGATTTCTAAAGTGGGCGGAGTGGTACATTTGTATGGGAGCTACAAGAAGGGGTGTGGTTAGGCTTCCAGATTTATTCTCCATTACTTTATCCTGTTATAGCTTTACTAATTACAGAATTTGGGCTCGATTGCCTTGGGTGTACTGATATTATTAGAACATCCCTAAAGTGGGCGGAAAGGTACATTTGTATGGGAGGTACCATAAGGGGCGTCGCTAGATTTCCAATTTTTTCCCCAAAACTTTGTCCTGTTATAATATAACAAAATACAGAATTTGGGCACGATCGTGTCGAGTGTATTGATATTATTACCCTATTTCTAAAGTGGGCGGAGTGGTACATTTGTATGGGAGGTACCAGAAGGGGCGTGTCTAGAGTTTCAGATTTTTTCTCCAAAACTTTATCCTGCTTAAACTTTACCAAATACAGAATTTGGGCTCGATCGCGTTAGGTCTTTTAATAATATTAATCGATTTCTAAAGGGGGCGGTACCAGATGTGTATGGGAGGTACCAGATGGGGCGTGAATAGACTTCCAATTTTTTTCTCCCAAACTTTATCCTGTTATAGCTTTACTAAAAATAGAATTTGGGTACGATCACGTTTAATTTATTGATATTATATCTCCATCTCTATAGTGGGCGGAAAGGTAGATTTGTATGGGAGGTACCAGAAGGGGCGTGGCTAGGCTTTTAAAATTTTTTACAAAACTTTATCCTGTTATAGCTTTACTAAATACAGAATTTGGGGACGATCCCGTAGGGTGTATTGATATTATTACTCGATTTCTAAAGTGGGCGGAATGATGTATTTGTATGGGAGGTACCAGAAGGGGCGGGGCCATGTAGCCCATTTGCAATACCGTAAGTAGTTTTGAGAAAATAATAACTCGTGCAAAATTTCAAAACATTTGGTTGCGTCTTTCGAAAGTTATCGTGCGAACCAGCCGGACAGCCACCAGACAGACAGACAGACAGACAGACAGACAGACAGACAGACAGACAGACAGACAGACAGACGGACATGGCTCAAACGACTTAAAAAGTCATGAATCAAATTTGGTTCAAAGAAACCTAGGGTCTAAAGTCACTCCTTCTATGTGTTACACTTTTGGGTCGTATCAAATGATATATACCTTCATCCCTACGGGTGATGGTATAAATATGCATATCAAAAATAGAAATTCTGTTCTTAAAAAGTAAAATTAAAATAAAAATGTAATTTATTCAAATAAAACACCAATTCATTGCATGAAAAACATAACTTTAAAAAAATATATTTGTAAACTATAAATTTTATGTATATGCTTACAATGTTTATTAAATTTAGAAATATAGTAACATATTATTTACACACGGTAGCTTTGTTTTGGATCTGGATATACCTATTTATCTAAACTTTTTTACAAATAATAATAGGAACTGTTCTGTTCTTCATTGTGTGTATACAACTTATTGTATTCTCACATTAAGGCCACTCCGCGTTCAGCAATATCATTAAAAACTTCATAGATCGAACTTATTCTCTACTTTATTTAAAGTCGTTTCTATCTAAGAAGGTTGTTAATGATATTGCTAAACGCGGAGTGGCTTTGATGTAAGAATACAATAACTTGCATACCTACAGTGCAGAACAGAACAGTTCTTCTTATTATTGGTAAAAGAATTTAGAAAAATATATCCAGATCCAAAAAAATCTGCCGTGCGTGGAACGGCCGTGGCATAGTGGTTAGAACACGCGACTACCATGCGGGAGATCCCGGGTTCGATTCCCGCCCCCAGTCATCTACATTTGTCATTCATTGCCGGTCCCCTCGATGTTGTCGACAGCAACTTCGCAGTATAAGTGTCGAGTCAATCGGCATGCCTTGTAAAAGCATCTACATCAGTGATGTTCGCATTCGTCGATAAACATGTAGGAACCGTTTGTTGTGAATTAACACTCTTTCTATTTTAGATTCACAACAAACGGAGAAGCTATCCCATACCTCATTCATGGGGTGTAAAGGTAATTTAAGTTCAAGTGTTAATAATATTTTACTATATTTTAAAATTTATTGAACATTGTAAGCATTAAATGCAGTTGTACAGTGCAACCTCGCTTAAAGCAACTAATAGAAATTTTGACTGTTGCGAAAACTGAGGTTGTTGCGATAACCGAGTCACAATTGTTTAGGAAAGTACTTCATTTTCCGTTTTAAAAATAAAAAACAACATATCGTCACACATTTAAATATTTTTTTTTAAAATAAGTTAATTATTTTTTTTTTATTTAAAATACCATAAAAACATATTTAATAAATAACAAAAAAACCCCTAATGTACAATGGTATACAAAATCGAGTTTGTAGACTATGGTGTATTTCAGATGAATTATTTTTGTCTGCGTTGTAATTTTTCGTAAATTTTTTCTTACTTTTATATGAAGTCACTAATAAACTCAGATTAATATAACTGATGTATTTTATTGGTCCATTGCTTTTTTTCGTAGTTGTCTGTAATATTTTGTACAATAACTTAATTTAATTTTCTATTTTCAGATTTACAACTAACGGCACCTACTTGTTTATCCACGAATGCGAACGTCACTGTTTGAGAAGCTCTTACTAGACATGCCGATTGACTCGACACTAATACTGCAAAGTTGCTGTCGACAACATTCGAGGGGAGGCGACAATGAATGAAATATATATTTTTTTTTGTTTAAGATGAATGGAGCCCCCTTGGCCAACCCCTGCCTATGGCCCTGTGTACTGGTTTTATGTTTAAAAAATAATAAAAAATCAATACGCAAAAAAAGTGTCAAGTCTTGCTACTTTCACGAAATGGCACATAGCCTATGAAAAAAATGAGACTTAGATCAAGAAAATCGATGAATGCGGTTAGCTTTCATTTACAAATAAGTTAACGTATCATATTTTGATAAAAAAATAGATTTTTATACCATCACCCTTAGGGATGAGGGTATATATCATTTGATACGAAAAAAAGTGTAACGCATTAAAGGAGACCAGTTAGACCCCAAGTATCTTAAGACCAAATTCGTTTCAGGACTTTTTAAGACTATTGAGCTATGTCCGTCTGTCTGGCTGGTCAGCAGGATAACTCGAGTAAACCTTAACGAATCGGTATAAAAATTTACCAGTATTAATATTTTTCAAAACGAACTTATGGGATTGTAAATGGGCAAAATAGCCCCACCCCTTCTGGTACCTCCCATACAAAATTACCTATTTTTGGATAATTTATATTTCTTTCATAACTTCCAAACGGACGATCGTAGAATATTTAAATTTGGTCAGTTTATTTATCTTGCAAAAGTAGACAAACCCTAAGAAAACCGAAACCTTTGCCATACCCCTTCTTGTACCTCCCATACAAATGACCTAATTGACCATTATAGTTTTACATACATATCTTTTTTGTAAGTAAACTTAATTTACTCAAATTTTGAGTATGATGTTCGCTTATAAAAATAGGACTCAGGAATTAATATGGATTATATCGGTTTACGCCTTCTGGTACCTCCCATATAAAATCAGCTATTTTTGGAAAATTAATATATCTCCTTATAACTTCCAAACGGACTCTTGGGGGGTAATGAAAATTGGTCGATAAATGTATGTTATTATAGGAGGCAAAGAAAACCTAACTATTTGACACACCCCTTCTGGTACCTCCCATACAAATGACCGAACTCACCCCCATAGTCTTACAAACATATTTTTTTTCTAAGTAAACTGAATTCAGTCAAATTATGAGTATGTAATTTGTACGCTAATGAAAATATGAATCAGGAGTAAATATGGACTACATCGGGTCACCCCTTCTGGTACCTCCCATACAAAATGACCTATTTTTGGAAAACATATTTATATTGTGATAGGAGGTGAAACTTTAGAAAACCTAACTATTTGACACACCCCTTCTGGTACCTCCCATACAAAGGACCGAACTCACCCCCTTAGTCTTACATACATATCTTTTTTTATAAGTGCACTGAATTCAGTCAAATTATTCGTAAGTTGTGCGTATGAAAATTTGAGTCAGGAATGAATAAGGACTGTATCGGTTCACCCCTTTTGGTACCCCCTATCAAAATTAATTTTTTATGAAAAATTAATTTTTCTCACATCAAATAAGTACAGTTTTGGACGATTTTGCACCACAAGCAGGGGATAAATTATACATAAGTAATTTTATTTTAATTAAAAATCTATTCATTTTAATAACTCAAGACTTCAACAATATCTTATATTGGGTGATGGTATTTATCAGTCAGTTTACCTAACTGAAATTTCTGTACTGGTTGATATTATGAATATTGATAATTGTACTGAATGAATTTTAAAAAATTTGTTTGAGGATATGTACAAAATCCTTTGGAAAAAAACGTTGACGGCTTTGTATAATTACACAGTGCAGCACTAAAATCTTGAACCAATTGAGACCACCAAAAACTGAAAGCTTATGATGGTAGAAGAAAAAGCCTAGCGGGGTTTTGAATTATGAGCTAAGGCTTTTTTTAAATTCATTTTTGAAGTTTTCGAAAAACTTGTACTGATTCTTAAATCTATATCTCGTGAACTATTCGAATCTAAAAATTTTACCTTGAGATAAAATCAAAAAAACAACAACATCTTACTCAAAACAACAAAGCTGTAAACGTACAATTGAGTGATTTCTTGGTCCTTTATAGAATTTTTGATAACTTTGTGGCGCTATAACTATGTAAAGGAGTCATCAATTGAATTCGGCCTGTTAAGAAGAGTTCTTAGTTTTGCTTTTGCTATCTTTTTGTCTAATATTGTCTGGTCGAGTTCGCAGCAATTTCTGAAATAAGTGTGCAAAACCATAGAAAAAAAATATGACAGAAATTTTCGATTTTTTGACAGTTTTGCTGATTTGAGTAAGATGTTGTTGTTTTTTTTTTACTTTATCTCAAGGTAAAATTTTTAGATCTGATTAAGGGCTAAAAATTTGCTAAAGAGAGAAAAGCAATATTAGGCATAGTTCACGAGATATAGACTTAAGAATCAGTACATGTTCTTTGAAATATGTACTAAAATCCTCCTCCCAGTCGAAAACATCAAAAATGAATTAAAAGAAACCCTTAGCTAATAATTAAAAACCCAGTTAGAGTTTTTCTTCTACTATCACACAGTGGGGAAAAAAAAGTTTTTTTGGACATTTGAAATTTTAGGCCGCAATTCTTGACCGATTTTCAAAATTCTTTTTTTGTATTATTGGAAACAAAATTGTGCACAGAATGTACGTTTTTTTTATTTTGAATTCCTTACCGTTATTTTTTAAAAGTTTATCAAAGTCGATAAAAAAATAATTTTTGACTTTAATGTCAAATATTTTTTGGATTACGTGTCCTAAAAATTTCGAACTGACCTCAGTCAATGTGAATATTTGTTACGAATTAAAATCAGTGAAAAAATAAAACTAAAAAAATTTTTTGGCTCAACTGCAAGCAAATATATGGAGGCACTATTTTCACACTTTAACTCGATGTCTTGCTCATAACTATTATCCGATTAGAACAAAACTTAATTTACAACCTTGAAAAGTTTTACGAAAGTCGTCTGTAAAAAATAAGCCAAATTGGTTAAGGTCGCCATGCAATTTTTTTGCATATGTATTAAAATAATGCAGTTTTAAACTTTGATAAAGTACAGTTTTGTGTCTACCTTTACTTACTACTTTCACGTATTGTCACATAGCTTATGAACAAATAAGACATAGATCTATTATTGGGTTTTGCTTTTAATCACAATTAAGTGAATTATGGAAATATAAATGTTTTCCATTTCAGGATATATGGGAGGTGGGCGTGTCCTTTGACATAATTTTATATAATTCAACACAATCGTCAGTAATATACACTATGCAACAAATGAAGACTTTTTGTAAAATACACAACCAGACAGTATAGGTTCGATTCTTCTATCGAAGGGTAATAAAACCCTATACTCAGTTTGGCGAGATTGGTGACCAATTTTTTTTTATTGACCCCAAAAGTTTCTCAAAATCAGTGAGCCCCTCGATAAAAGGTGTCATCAGTTTTTGTCCAACAGCTAACTCTCACTTCGTGATAGCTCTAAACTATAGTCGGCAATATTGTAACTTGGTGTTTTGCGCTCTAACTTTATTAACAATTTAAGTCAAAAAGGTTGGTTATCACTGCACTTTTTCAAAAAAAAATTAAAAAAAAATTAATTTTTTACTTCTTTGAGCATAACTTTGGGGGAGTCGAAACTTTTCACTTACAAAGTTTCGCCACAAATATAGCCATGGTCAAGTTGAATAACTTTCGTGAACATACCAATACAATCTGAACGGATCTAGGCAATCTACATAGCTCAGAAAGACTTCTAGGATACCGGTTTGTTGTACCTTTACGCACTTAAAAGCCAGTAACGTGATTAAGTATCAACCGATTTGAAGTTTCTCAGCCGCTTTATAAAGAAGAGACTACGGCCTTTCTAATGGTATATATAGTCCTATTGATAACTTATCATAAATGTCTGTTTTTTGCCTCAAAATTTCACACTTTTGTGATTTTTTCAATATTTTTTAAGTTTGACGAAGTTTGTAGCCACTATTTTATAAGGACACCCTAATGTTTACTATTATATTCAGAAAGTGCACGCTATCACGAGTTTAACGCATATTTGTTTGTAAAAATCGGTTAACAAATAGTTAAGTTATTCATGTTTTCCGACGGACGCAACTTTCATATCCTATACTAAAATCAAAAAGTTGAAGAAAAAGCATTGTTTTGGAGTTGTTAAACACCAATCCTTCGGAAAACATGAATTACTTAACGATTTGTTGACAGATTTTTACAAACAGATATGCGTTTAACTCGTGATAGCGTGCACTTTCTGAATAAAATAGTATACATTAGGGTGTTCTTATAAAATAGTGGCTACAAACTTTGTCAAACTTAAAAAATAGTGAAAAAGTCACAAAAGTGTGAAATTTTGAGGCAAAAAACAGACATTTATGATAAGTTATCAATAGGACTATATATACCATTAGAAAGGCCGTAGTCTCTTCTTTATAAAGCGGCTGAGAAACTTCAAATCGGTTGATACTTAATCACGTTACTGGCTTTTAAGTGCGTAAAGGTACAACAAACCGGTATCCTAGAAGTCTTTCTGAGCTATGTAGATTGCCTAGATCCGTTCAGATTGTATTGGTATGTTCACGAAAGTTATTCAACTTGACCATGGCTATATTTTTGGCGAAACTTTGTAAGTGAAAAGTTTCGACTCCCCCAAAGTTATGCTCAAAGAAGTAAAAAATTAATTTTTTTTTAATTTTTTTTTGAAAAAGTGCAGTGATAACCAACCTTTTTGACATAAATTGTTAATAAAGTTAGAGCGCAAAACACCAAGTTACAATATTGCCGACTATAGTTTAGAGCTATCACGAAGTGAGAGTTAGCTGTTGGACAAAAACTGATGACACCTTTTATCGAGGGGCTCACTGATTTTGAGAAACTTTTGGGGTCAATAAAAAAAAATTGGTCACCAATCTCGCCAAACTGAGTATAGGGTTTTATTACCCTTCGATAGAAGAATCGAACCTATACTGTCTGGTTGTGTATTTTACAAAAAGTCTTCATTTGTTGCATAGTGTATATTACTGACGATTGTGTTGAATTATATAAAATTATGTCAAAGGACACGCCCACCTCCCATATATCCTGAAATGGAAAACATTTATATTTCCATAATTCACTTAATTGTGATTAAAAGCAAAACCCAATAATAGATCTATGTCTTATTTGTTCATAAGCTATGTGACAATACGTGAAAGTAGTAAGACTTTACACTTTTTTGCGTTTTGGATTTTTTATTATTTTTTATCCCAAAATTTGTCTATCCTAAAATCTGCAAAGGTTTGTAATTTTTTGTTTCCCCCATATAACTTCCGACCACCGTAAAGAACATACCACGCTTCCCACCCATTTGAAGTTGAGATACCTACTATATCTTAAAAAGTTCACAACTTTTGTATAGTTAAGATCCTTTTTGCGATTGAAAGCTTAGTTCAAGATATAACGGCAACACAAGTTTTCTTATATATATCGACGGCATTCCACGCAGCACACAAATTCTTGCATTACTTAAGGAAATTTTAATGAAAGTATCCTTTAAGATTTGCCCAAAGTATATCATATAAGAATAAACAACCTTCTTTATGACGATTTCCCCAGAACTTTTCCGGTTAAATAAAATATTATTGAAAATTTGAAAAAATGGTGGTAATAACAAACAAAATTTGAGAGAAAAGTTGTTCAAATACTTGCATTTTTCAGAAAATCGGTTTTCGGTTTATTCGAAAAATAATTTTTTACAAAAGTTCGGTTTTTAAAATCCTGATTTAGTAAAAAACCGAGTTAACCGCTTTCATTCGGTTTTTCGGAAAATGTTAAATTAAACCAAATATGAAATTAAATATGAAAACCTATGAATATCGACACCATAATCCTAAAGTTGCTAAGCCAACTTACCATTTTTGTCCCATTAATTAAAAATTTAAAGTTCAGTTTCCTTCAATTTGTATCCTATTTAAATCTTATGATTACACTGTGCTACACACAAAATATACAGGGGTTCTCATGTAGCATTTCTGTTAGACTGGAGTACATAGAGTAAAGTGATACTTTTAGTTTTTCTCGGTCACTTCGTTTAGTAATGTTTTTATAGCAAATTAAGTGAAATGGCGATATTCCTAAAATTACAAGTTCCAAAAGTCATAAGTCTTCTCTTTGTAAACCGATCTTCAAAAGCTTTCATCTGTTGTAAAGCTATGACTTTGACCTTTTATTAAAAAAAAGAATTTTGAAAATCGGTTAAAAAATAGTGAAACGGCGGCTGTTTAAGCAAAACAACCTCGAAAAAAAATTGCGAATTCTCATTTTCTCAACGCTCTCAGTTGATCATGATAACTCATTCATTTTTCCACCGATTCTTATAAACTTACCTATTTTAGAATGCTACTTCAATATAGCATAATACAAAAATAAAAAATATACATTGCGCTGCTTCATGATCAACTGAGAGCGTTGAGAAAATGAGAATTCGAATTTTTTTTCGATGTTGTTTTGCTTAAACAGCCGCCGTTTCACTATTTTTTAACCGATTTTTAAAATTCTTATTTTTAATAAAAGGTGAAAGTCATAGCTTTACAACAGATGAAAGCTTTTGAAGATCGGTTTACAAAGAGAAAACTTATGAATTTTGGAACTTGTAATTTGAGGAATATCGCCATTTCACTTAATTTGCTATAAAAACATTACTAAACGAAGTGACCGAGAAAAACTAAAAGTATCACTTTACTCTATGGTCTCTAGTCTAACAGAAATGCTACATGAGAACCCCTGTATATTTTTTTCCTTCACATTTGTATCACTGTGTTATTATCCAAACAGAAGATATTATGAAAATTTGAACATACTTACACTTAGCATGGTTTAGAATAAAAGTTTCGATTTTATCATAAATTAAACCTAATTAAACTCCATTTTACAATTGGACGGTCAGTATAGGAGCTAAACGCACCAATCTGTATCAAAATAAGATTCCAACTTTATCTTGGTGATTTGCCAGCTATTGTATGGTGATCATAAATTAACCCGGAATAAGGTGGTTAATTTATGATCGGATACTTAGTTAAGGAGATAACTAAACTTAAAGATGTTTATATGAATATCGACGGCCTCCCAGCCATTGCAATTGTGTGGTGATCACCAGGGTAACCGGAAATATGCACTAATAATCGTGTTTTATGTGCTTAAAATAAGACCTAAAAATACCAAAATATACTCTAAAAAATAGTAACAAAAGTTTTTTTCATAAAAATTTAAATACTTTTGTTGAAGGTCAAAACAGCTTACGAATTAAAAAACTAGAACTAGTCCTGTGACTGGTCCCTGGTGGGTAAGGGCCGGTTCTAGTTCACTCATGTGTCTGTTCTACAGTACAAGTCTTAGGAACAACGTCGAGAAACATAACTCAGACCCGTAGTACAGAGAGACTTATTTTTTTCTCTTGAAAAGATAAAAATGCCTAAGGAGAAAAAAATGTCTTTAAAGATAAATATAATTTTTTCTCAAGATAAATAGTTTTATCTCGTGAAAGTTATTTTAAATATGAAGAGAACAATTTTTTATCACATACACGAGATTTATCTACCGAGCACTCATACGAGAATTATATCTTCTTATTACAAATTAATTTTCACTCACGAGTTTAATCATGAAATGATGTTAATGGGAAGAAATTCTCTGCTTAAAAGTGTCGCACTTCGTACGCGTGTGTGCGAGAATGAAATTGACCTTTGTTCATATCAACTGTTTTAACTGTTTGAAACAACACATTAAAAGACGCTTACCTTTGTCAATTTCCAAAGAGAGGTATTTATATATTTTATTTCTCCCTCGCGCTCTCTCTCATATTTATATTAGAATGCAAAACAAATCTTTCGTGTAAGTTATTTTTATGAGTGAGTGTTATCTTTTCTTCTCTTTCGTTAGAGAGAGCAATACTTTTAAAGCGCCATAGAAATACAATATATCAGTAAAATTGACACTTCTTTACCACCACTTTGGGGACACGTCCTACGGTGTCGTGATTTCATATAATCGGCGACCAAAAATAGATTATTGCACATTGGATTGAGTTGACCTCCGTGATTACTCCTAATGCGAATAATTCGTGCGTGTAATTTTTGTATAAGAATGAAAATTTTTACACATCTTTATATATAAAATTCTACTGTACGTGTGTTGTGACTGTGCTCCTCCTGAACGGCTGGACCGATTTGCATAAATTTTTTTGTATGCGTTTGAGTGGCGCCCCGGGTGGTTTATGCAAAATAGACTAGCTGCGCAGACTAAAACAGTGATATGTTTTTAATATTTTATCAGGTATGTGTTTTTCAATTACTTTCCAGGTGAGCGAATCGGTAATAAATCCTATAAATAAACATTTTTAGCAATATTTATTGGAGTTGGACCGGAATACACCTTCTGTTTGATTGGGGCACAATTTGAATTTTTATAGTATGTCAGAGGTAACATAAGCAAACTTTGTAAGTAAGCTATGTATGGGGTATTTTTCTGTTAGGTATTACTGTAAATCTTGCTGTCATACTAATGAAGTGTGCTAGACTTTCATTCAGTATACTTTGGAAAATCACCATGTATTTTCAAAATGCGCGTTCTGTTTGCCAAACTTATGGAGCCCTTTGTGAAGTTAACAGTGCATATACTCATCCGTCTGAGCAGCTGTAGACGCTGTAGACGTGGACGTGTGACAGGGGACTCGAATTTATCGAACCGACGCCGTTCTCAGCAACTCGGTCTCTGCAAATGCTTAGGAAAGATCTTGGCCTACATTCATATAAAATCCAACTGGTAGAAGAACTAGAGCCAGTGGACGATCAATTGATATTTTTTTTTAATTAATATGTCATTGCACATTATTTGAAGGAGGAATGGTTCCAACACGACGGCGTAAAATGCCATACAGCGCGTGAGGCCATCACTTTGTTAAGTCAAACATTGGTGACCGAATTATCCCAAAAAATGGTAATACGAGTTCAATACAAAGATCTGTGTAAGAAGAGGACATGGCAAAAGAGGTTTTTATGGCTAAAAGCATGAAGCTTCAAACGAAATTTATATTTGCGTGCAATAGGCGAAGAAAAGTGTTTTTTACGCCCAAAGAGATAGTTAGTATACAGACGGTTCCCGCTATTACAGATAAAAATAAAAATGGAATTTTGATCCTTAACGAAATGTCTGTTTCCGATTTGTGAAAGATATGACTTTGATGATGAATTTTTTACTATCATATTTAGAATTTAAAACAATAAAACTTAATTGCTTTAATTTCATGTAAATGAGTTACTTGAAATAAGTTACATAAGTTAATAAACTCAACATATTATTATTTAGCTTAAGTACCTTTTTCAAAGTACTTTGTAGACCTAAATGTGAAATATATTACAAGTTAATATGCAATAGCGAAGCATTGCCGGGCCCACTAGTTACTTTTATAAGTAGGAAAGGAATATGATAATCACCTTAAGGATACGCTCTGAAGTGAAAAAATCTTATATGTCCCTAAGTTGTTGCTGGAACTATATGAAACTTGTCTCGAATTGTCTCTGATATATCACTGATGAACATGATGTTTACAATTTTCATCACTACAAAATACAAAATTATTTGATTCATATTTTGCTATTATTTGTTTGTGTATACAAATTGCAAATGGCGTTTTTGACGTTAATTTTTGTTCGTCGTTATTCATACGACGAATTTACTCAACGAATTTGTACCGACAAATTCGTCGTGTTGTGCGAAATTCCGTTCGTCCCAATTGTGTTTCTACCTTAAAATTTAAAATAAAAACTCCCCAAAATTCCCGATGAAATTTTTTTTTTCGAAATTCCCGGGAAATTTTTCCCGTATAGGAACCCTAATTCCCCGTCTAAAAAGCGAAGTGGAACAAACGATTTAACAAAACAAATTCTTCAGTGTCCACTACTGCCGTCAAATCCTCATTAAAATTCTACTATTAAAACATTTTTGGTTTGAAAATCATTCATATTTCATGTTTTGTTCAAAATGTTTTGCAATGGAACCTCAGCTGCAGTTTCTGATACATGAATATCGTTCAGGATGAGCTTTTTCTTGGCTTCTGCAATTAAATAGTATGAGGAGAAATAATATTGGTGAAATGTATTCACCCCCTTTCTTAACATATTGATAATAACATAACGCTAATGATTTCTCCACCAATAATTGTTTAGTATTCGTTAAGCCTGTAACCTTTTTTTTGTTCCTCTTCTTTATAACACTTAGAGGACGTGCCCCTACCGCCATATGTACTTGGTTCCCAATTAAGATAGATTATATTGATTTAAAAAATCTTACACAATACAAACAAATACAACACAAACATCTTCAGTAAATACCTCTGAATCCATTATATTTTTGTAAGCTGTTGCTTACCGTTAGTCATTGGAGCGCCAAAGTTAAACAATTTTAGTATAGTTTCGAAAACAATTGTGTACAGTACAACATATGTATTTCGTCGTACGGTGTTTTTATAAAAATATAACAAGTTTACAAAAAAGTTGAAATGGATAATCTTACTCAAAGTAAGTATTTAAATAATTCCCTATAACAAGTTTGAAAAAGTAAGATAAATAGGAAAAAATGTACCTTGTTTATATGCATATTTTATTTTATAATTTTTCACTTGTTTCAAATTGATTTAAAGTTAAAAAAAAGTCCAAGTTTGTCCAGCATAAAATTAACTTTCAAACACAACATGTGATCTGCTCAACTATATTCTTTAATTACATCTTCCGAATACTTGCGATTAATTAATATATATATACATTTTTCTGGACAACCTGCGCTTTAAAAATATGAAGACGAATATGACGAAATATTAGGAATATGAAGACGAATTCGAAGATGGTAATATAATCTTAGAGAGCGCCACTTAATGTATAATTTTATAACTGACACTTAATGTATAATTTTATTTTAACAGCATAAAAATAAGATTTAAATTGAATTAATATTTGTTTTTATTTGTTAATTATAAGTTAGCAAAGAAAGAAGTAGAACTTTGGATCAATTAGAAAGAAAAAGTTATACAATTGACAACATATAACAATATAAATTTATTTCTGAATAGAAATGATAATTTTTTTAACTTAAAAAATTTTGGCCAGAAAAAATTGATTTGAAACCATTGTGCAATCACTCAATTCAAGTTCGAATCTAACTTTGATTCGAGAGTAATTTGCCCAATAATGAATAAATTTTAGAAGAATAAGATT
The DNA here is from genome assembly GCA_964034835.1 of Muscina levida. Lineage (NCBI taxonomy): Eukaryota > Metazoa > Arthropoda > Insecta > Diptera > Muscidae > Muscina > Muscina levida. The sequence goes on along the minus strand of OZ035883.1, from coordinate 101,223,502 downwards.
GAGTTTCTTTTCTTCAGTATCCGACAGTGCTCTTTGCAGATTATTTTGTGCAAATTCCTTAACATGAAACACTATTGAGTTTCTTTTGTCTCAACTCCAGCCATAGCTTAAAAATGTCATGAATTTGCAGCAGCCACTGGAGAACCATTCATCAACAAAATTGTGCAGAACTGTGTAGTTGAGATTTATATATGACAAAATATATACTTGTACCAATTAAATATCACAATATTGGAACGATGATTTTTGATGTTTTTTTTAATTGTCTACAAAAGGTTGTTTTTATTGTAAAAACGTGACGTTTCCATCAGATCAATAATTGTAAACCACACTTAGACAAAAAATTAAAAAAATACTTCGTGTTTTTTGACAATTATTTTACATTTTATCTAGTTGTTGTTTTTTATACCATCACCCTAAGGGATGAGGGTATATATCATTTGGTACGACCCAAAAGTGTAACACATAGAAGGAGTCACTTTAGACCCTAGGTTTCTTTAAACCAATTTCGGTTCATGACTTTTTTAGGCGTTTGAGCCATGTCCGTCTGGCTGTCCGCCTGGTGCGCACGATAACTTTCGAAAGACGCAACCAAATGTTTTGAAATTTTGCACGAGTTTATATTTCCCCAAAACTACTTACGGTATTAAAAATGATCCACATGGCCCCGCCCTTCTAGTACCTCCCATACGAATACATCATTCCGCCCACTTTAGAAATCGAGTAATAATATCAATACACCCAACGGAATCGTACCCAAATTCGTACTTAGTAAAGGTATAACAGGATAAAGTTTTGGAAAAAAATTGGAAGTCTAGCCACGCCCCTTCCGGTACCTCCCATACAAAATTACCAATTTTCGGATAATTAATATTTCTTGCATAACTGCCAAACAGAAGACCGGAGGATATTTAAATTTGGTCTGTTCTTTTATCTTGCAATAGTACCCGTACCCTAAGAAAACTGAAACGCACCCCTTCTGGTACCTCCCATACAAATGACTGAACTCACACCTATAGTCTTACTTACATATATTTTACACTGAATTCAGTCAAATTTTGCATAAGTTGTACGGTTATGAAAATATGAATCAGGAATGAATATGGATTATATCAGATCACCTCTTCTGGTACCTCAAATATAAAATGACCTTGTTTGAAAAATTAATATTTCTCCATAACTTCTAAGCCGGCACCTGTGGGATAATCAAAATTGATCATTTAATTTATCTTGTAATAGGGCCAAAACATCACCAGCCCTAACTATATAACACCCCCCTTCTAGTGCCTCCCATATAAATAACCGATATTTCCCCTTTTACATACATATCATTTTTGTATTTACACTGAATTCAGACAAATTTTGCCAAGGTAAGCGTTCATTAAACGTTGATCTACGCAAAAAAATCAGTTACATTGTGGTGCCCCTAATTGTACCACCTGTACAAATAAGTCAATTTTTCTACGTTTTTGCTCCATAAGCTTTTTGTCTGCTTTATACATAAGTAACTTAATTTTAATTAAGATGCTATTAACTTCAATAACTCAAGACTTAAACAATATCTTATATCTTGAAATTTCTCTACTGGTTTTAAACTACAATAAAGGGATGTAATGTTTTTTTTTTCATGATTTATCACGCGACATGGACTTTGGGCATTTAGATTTAATAAAATTAAAGTATCTGTCTTTACTAACACAAGCAGAGAAGTAGATCACGGTAGACCTTTCTGTGGAATTATCTGTATAGTAAATCAGAAAATCGAAGAAGACCTTGAAGTATTATTCGGTTTTGAGCTTTTAATATTCTTTTAGCTTTCCACGCAAACAGTGAATCAAACGAACATAAATTTCTTTATTTTTCTTTTAATATACGAACATGCCCGTAGATCCATATAAATAAATTTCACGATGTAAAACATCATAAATATAATAAACAGAAACTACCTCATGAATATTTGGAAAAAAATAAATAAAACAATCAGAACAGAAAGAAATTAATTAAATTGGAAAATTTGTCGATGTCAAACAGGTTAGTTCTGTTGGAAAGAATATAAAATTCAAGTTATATAGAATCCTAATCAGATCGTCTTAATTAAAAGACAACATTGCGACCAGAGTATTGTCAGGGCTTTGGCTGTGGTTAAACGATTATGTTAGTGTTCCAGTTAGAACTCCAAAAGGTTAGGAGGGCAAACTATAGCAGTTGTAAAAGCTTCACTAACAATTTCATTAAATATGAATTTCGTTTATCAAAAGTTTGTTTCAAACGTTATTTTGTTTGAAGACACCATCGCAACCCATACAGCAAAACCAGTACAATCCAAACCACAGGAATTGTATCAACCGCAGCAGCGGCTTCGGCGACGAGAAAAGTTTTGAACACCAAAACTAGCTACAGCAACTATAACAAAAACAACATGACAACAAATGAATAAATAACATTGAAGAAATGAAATGATGCTCTCTGTTGGCCTGTTCACCAACTAACTCTGATTGTTATCTGATGGAAGCATCTTTGTTTAGTTGTCGACGATGGATGGACGATGTCTTTGTTTTTTATCTCGACGAGTATCGTGTCCAATTGTTAAAAATGACTTGGGATGCAAAGACATGCATTCTTTCATGTTTGTTTTGCTTCGAGTATTCATCACATTGTGTTTTACAAGGTAACAATCAAAAGACCATCCAGCTAGAGACCATGTTGACGGACGGACGGAGCATATCTGACCATTAAGCCGAAATAAATTGTTGGAAACAGAAGAGTGTTCAGATGAACACAAACAATTTTACTAAGAAAACAAAACAGCCAAACGGTGAGAATGAAGTGACATAAATAATTATATCTCCAAGTGTTTGGATGGATGTTGGAATGTTTTGTTTTTATCATAAAATCTACACTCTAGAAATATATGAGCCCTAAAAAACTCATAATTATTTTATATTTCAAATTTACACCACTCCGGTCTGTGATAGAGAAGACACTCACACGTATTTAACATAATAAAATATGACGTTGCATCCATAAATTATTAACCAAAAAATATAAAATACATAAAATTTATGTTTATTTTTAAATTTGAAGTGAAATAAATCTCACGAAGGCGGAGGTTCACTCACGCCAATGGGCCTTTACTCGCTGCATTTTATGACATGTATCCACATTAAATGAAATTTAAAATAGACTCAACTGTGTATGAATGTTAGGAGTCGGCGACATTATCACATCCCACTTTTGGTAAATTTATTTAGATATGACACTAGGCATCCGTATAATTTGGTAATCAATACTGACATAAAATGTAAGAGGTAATTCCTAAAAAGAAATAAGTTTATAAATTCCAAAAATAAAGTGTTTATATTGTTTTCATTATAAAATACGGTGTGAAATAATCTGAATACGATGACATATAAATATTAAAAATTGCACATATTTTCTATTCCTAATTCACTGTCCTAAAGTTGCTCATAAGACACCTAATGTTACAATAGACCAATTGTATCAAAGAGAGTGTTTTTAAATAATTTTTTTGCGCTTGATTGGGCATTTTTAGTTAGTTCATAGCCACAACTACAATATAAATATGATGAATTTCATATCAAAACCTATAAAAAAAGGGAAATTTTGAACCCGACCCCCTTAGATTTTAATGAAATTTTGCATACAGCTACATTTTACCTACAGAAACACAACCTCATTTTTAAAAATTACATTTTTGAAAATATGTGGGCGTGGCAAGGTACCGAAATATTTGAAAAATTACGGTCATTGGTACTTTTAAGCTGCGATCAATATGGAATAACTCAACCGATTTGAAAGATCTTGGTGCCATTAGAAAGGTATATAAGTCGGCTTTCGAAAACATACACTGTAAAAATTTTATATTACACTGAAAAAATTTTTGTGCCAAAAATTAAAGTTTAAACTTGGAAAACACATCGAAGATCAAGACTTTTTTCCAAAAAAAAATATTTTTAGATAGGCCTATTTAATATATATAACATATCTGAAAACTAAAATGGGGTTTTTCTTATTTTATTTTTAAAAATTTTTTAAGTAAATGCATCTCATGTTAACTTCCTTATATTTTGATATCTTTTTGTGACAAAAATTAATAAAGTAGCTAAACTTTGAAAGTTATACAGATTTTTTTGGTAAATCTAATAGATTAGAACAATAATCGTATTATAAATTTTTCAGACACCCTCAAAAATATGATAAATTTTGCGCAAGAAATACTGTTGACTTTCAAAATATTTGCTAACATTTAGTAAAGTTTCTGAAGGTATAAAAGGTAAAATCTAGCTGTATGTAAAATTTCAATAAAATCTGAGAGGGTCGGGTTCAATGAAAATCGGTTTTGAAATTGAAATTCATCTTATCTATCCCTTTTTTTATTCTTTTACCCCCTACAATCCAATAGAAGTATATTTTTATACCATCACCCTTAGGGATGAGGGTATATATTATTTGATACGACCCAAAAGTGTTACACATAGGAGTCCCTTCAGTCCCTAGGTTTCTTTGAACCAAATTCGATTCATGACTTTTTAAGTTGGTTTAATCCATGTCCGTCTGTCTGTCTTTCCGGCTGGTATTTTTCCCCAAAACTATTTACGGAAATGCCAAGGGGTTTCATGGCCACGCCCCTTCTGGTACCTGTAATACAAATACATCGTTCCACCCTCTTTGGAAATCCAGTAATAATATCGATACACCCAAAGGGATCGTACCCAATTTTAGTATTCAGATAAGCTATAACAGGATAAAGTTTTGGAAAACAAAATTTGAAGTCTATTCACGCCTCATCTGGTACCTCCCATACACATCTGGTACCGCCCACTTTAGAAATCGATTAATATTATTAAAAGACATAACGCGATCGTGCCCAAATTCTGTATTTGGTAAAGTTTAAGCAGGATAAAGTTTTGGAGAAAAAATGTGGAAGTCTAGACACGCCCCTTCTGGTACCTCCCATACAAATGTACCACTCCGCCCACTTTAGAAATAAGTTAATAATATCAATACACTCGACACGATCGTGCCCAAATTCTGTATTTTGTTATGTTATAACAGGACAAAGTTTTGGAGAAAAAATTGGAAGTCTAGCGACGCCCCTTATAGTACCACCCATACAAATGTACCTTCCCGCCCACTTTAGGGATGTAGAAATAATATCAGTACACCCAACGCAATCGTGCTCAAATTCTGTAATTAGTAAAGCTATAACAGGATAAAGTTATGGAGAATAAATCTGGAAACCTAACCACACCCCTTCTCGTACCTCCCATACAAATGTACCACTCCGCCTACTTTCGAAATCGAGTAATAATATCAATATAATAGAAAATTATATATTTTACTGAGGGTAAGGGTAAATGTAAGTCGGGTTGCCCGACTGAAACTTTCTAACTGGTTTTAATTACAAATCGGTTAATTTCAATAACACAAGACTTAAACAATATCTTATATTGGGTGATGGTATTTATCAGTCAGTTTAACTGACTGAAATTTCTGTACTGGTTTGTATCGCTTCTATCGCAGTGATATTAAATGTAAGACAATCAGATTTTATTTGAAGCATGGTACTTTCCGGAATCTTTTGGAGAAACTCTTCACATTCATTACCGACAAATATGTCTTTAATATATACTGTTATATGTGGAGATCGAACATTAGTTCGGATTTAGTTCTGATTTTATTTTAAAGCTTCAAAAAAATTTTAATGGATTCTACATGAAGAACATGCACCAACACATCTTTTCCTTGGAAAATTGCGTTTAATGAGTTTAAATAATTTAAAAAATATTTTTAAAAAGAAGATATGCTTTGTTACATTATTGTTAAATTCATAACAAATCCATTCAGCAGCTTTCAGCTAATCGTAATTATACGAATAGTTAAAATAGTTTCGCTACTTTCTGACGAGACAGCCAACGTGTGTTGGAAGTCCTTAAAATTGCCTTCTTTTCACCATGAACAATATCTGAAATTTTTCCAATTCCGCATACCTTTTTGTGCTACCTGATAAGTAAATGCCAATTTGACGAATTAATTCTTCTGGTGCTCGGGGAAGTTCCATACAAGCACTACTAAAACAAATTTTGATGATGCTAACAGTGATGCCAACGATTTCATAAAAAAGTAAAGTCTCATCATATTACTCAAACTCCGCTTAGAGTAGGGAAGCTTGCACACAAAATGTCAGCTTGATTGCTCTTAAACTATGGCTGTAATCGCAGGAAAATTTTGGTTAGAAGTATATAAAAAAACACAACTATTGGGTGAAATGCATAATTCTACGGCCGGGTCCAACAAAAAAAAAACCGAAATTAGAGCAAAATATTTGTGTTTTTATTTTTTCGTTCCACGTTTGAAGGTGGGTTAAACTGATCCAAAGAAGCCATACTTATTCATTATACCCTCACCCCACGGGTAGGAGGGTATATATAATTTGGTACGACCCAAAAGTGTTACACATAGGAGTCCCTTCAGTCCCTAGGTTTCTTTGAACCAAATTCGATTCATGACTTTTTAAGTTGGTTTAATCCATGTCCGTCTGTCTGTCTTTCCGGCTGGTATTTTTCCCCAAAACTATTTACGGAAATGCCAAGGGGTTTCATGGCCACGCCCCTTCTGGTACCTGTAATACAAATACATCGTTCCACCCTCTTTGGAAATCCAGTAATAATATCGATACACCCAAAGGGATCGTACCCAATTTTAGTATTCAGATAAGCTATAACAGGATAAAGTTTTGGAAAAAAAAATTTGAAGTCTATTCACGCCTCATCTGGTACCTCCCATACACATCTGGTACCGCCCACTTTAGAAATCGATTAATATTATTAAAAGACATAACGCGATCGTGCCCAAATTCTGTATTTGGTAAAGTTTAAGCAGGATAAAGTTTTGGAGAAAAAATGTGGAAGTCTAGACACGCCCCTTCTGGTACCTCCCATACAAATGTACCACTCCGCCCACTTTAGAAATAGGGTAATAATATCAATACACTCGACACGATCGAGCCCAAATTCTGTATTTTGTTATGTTATAACAGGACAAAGTTTTGGAGGAAAAAATTGGAAGTCTAGCGACGCCCCTTATGGTACCTCCCATACAAATGTACCTTTCCGCCCACTTTAGGGATGTACTAATAATATCAGTACACCCAAAGCAATCGTGCCCAAATTCTGTAATTAGTAAAGCTATAACAGGATAAAGTAATGGAGAATAAATCTGGAAGCCTAACCACACCCCTTCTCGTACCTCCCATACAAATGTACTACTCCGCCCACTTTAGAAAACGAGTAATAATATCAATATAATAGAAAATTATTTGTTTTTCTGAGGGTAAGGGTAAATGTAAGTTGGGTTGCCCGACTGAAACTTTCTAACTGGTTTTAATTACAAATCGATTATTTTCAATAACTCAAGACTTAAACAATATCTTATATTGGGTGATGGTATTTATCAGTCAGTTTAACTATCAGTTAGTTTAACCATACAACTTGAAAAGCAAAAGTGCTGTATCTCATGAACTATCAGAGGTATGATGATGATATTTGGTATATATGTTGTTGAAGCAGTATTAATTTCAGCCAAGGTGGAAGTGGGCGGTGCCACGCCTTATTTTCAAAAATCGCTCTAACGGCTTTTCTAATAGACCGATTGATACGAAAATTTTACCATGTGGCACTGTTGACCTGTTGATAGTCCCTGGCTATAATAGGCTGTGATTGAATAAAGGGGCGTGGCACCGCCCATACAACTTGAAAATCAAAAGGGCCATATCTCATGAACTATCAGAGGTATGAAGATGAGATTTGGTATATATGTTGTTGGAGCCGTATTAATTAAAGCCAGGGTGGAAGTGGGCGGTGCCACGCCTCCTTTTTAAAAATCGCTTTGCAGGCTTTTCCAATAGACAGATTGATACGAAAATTTTATCACGTGGTACTGTTGACCTGTAGATAGTCCCTGGCTATATTTGGTTGTGATTGGATAAAGGGGCGTGGCACCGCCCATACAACTTGAAAATAAAATGGGCTATATCTTTTGAACTATCAGAGGTATGAAGATGAGATTTGGTATATATGTTGTTGAAGCAGTATTCATTTTAGCCAAGGTGAAAGTGGACGGTGCCACTCCCCCTTTTCAAAAATCGCTCTAACGGCTTTTCTAATAGGCCGATTGATACGAAAATTTTACTGAGTGGTACTGTTGACCTGTTGATAGTCCCTGGCTATAATAGGTTGTGATTGGATAAAGGGGCGTGGCACCGTCCAAACAACTTGACAATCAAAAGGGCTATATCTCACGAACTATCAGAGGTATGAAGATGTAATTTGTTATATATGTTATTGTTGCAGCATGAATTACAGTAAGGGTGGAAGTGGGCTGTTCCACACCCCTTTTAAAATAAGTAGTTATAACTGTCAAAATTTCACAGTATATTGCAGTTCGCCTAGAGATATGAATAGTAAGGTGGGCCATTTTTTTATTTGCAAAAATCGTAACCAAAATCGAAATCTACGATGAATTGTTAGAAAATTTCACCAATAAATTTTGTGTCTAAAATAAATTCCCAGCTTGCGCTAATAAGCAGAAAGATTTCAGATAGAAATTTTTTTGTTTTTAAATGAGCACAAACCCAAAACTATTGCGTAAAACTGACTTCAAAACTAACTAAATGAAGTATTACAGAAGTAAATCTATATATTGGTTAAAAAGTTATGGCCTCTGAGTGTTGGCATACAGAAAACAATGTCAAAAATATACCATTCTCTTCGTAGGTAAAAATTACAGCCGGGGCCCATAAGTCTGAAGGTTTCTATAGTTGCTCATTGTTAAAAAAATATGTCTACCTGAAATCTTCATGCTTCTCAGTATTTATTGATGATCGTGGATTCCGATCGAATGAACAGGCTATATGGAAGGTTTAGGAGGTGTTTATGGCTAAAGGCATGAAGCTTAAAACGAAATTTTCATTTGCGGTCAATAGTAGGAGAAGGCATAACAAAATTGATTTTTACGCCCAAAGACATAGTTAGTATACAGACGGTACCGCTACTACAGATAAATATAAAAATTAAATTTTGATCTTTAGAGGAATTTCTGTTTTCGATTTGTGAAAGAAGTGTTTTTTCTCCCTACATACAGACAAAACTTAATCTACATGACGAAACTGTAGATACGACTTTCATGATGAACTTTTTACTATCGTCATAGAGCCTATCATATTTAGAATTTAAAACAATAAAAGTTAATTAGTTAACTTCCATGTTAAGGAGTTACTTGAAATTAGTTACATAAATTAATAAACTCAACATATTATTGTCGAGCTTAAGTACCGTTTTAAAGTACTTTGTAGACCTAAATGTGAAATATATTACAAGTTAATATGCAATTGCGAAGCATTGCCGGGCCCACTAGTCTTTATATATAAAATTCTAGCGTACGTGTGTTGTGACTGAACTCCTCCTAAACGGCTGGACCGATTTGCATACATTTTTTTGTATGCGTTTGGGTGGTGCCCCTGATGGTTTAGATTTACAAGTCGGTCCAATTGGACAAAGGGGCGTGGCACCGCCCATACAACTTGAAAATCAAAAGGGCTGTATCTCATGAACTATCAGAGGTATGAAGATGAGATTTGGTATATATGTTGTTGAATCAGTATTAATTTCAGCCAAGGTGGAAGTGGGCGGTGCCACGCCCCCTTTTCAAAAATCGATCTAACGGCTTTCCTAATAGATCGATTGATACGAAAATTTTAGCATGTGGTACTGTTGACCTCTTGATAGTCCCTGGCTATAATAGGCTGTGATTGGATAAAGGGGCGTGGCACCGCCCATACAACTTGAAAATCAAAAGGGCTTTATCTTATGAACTATCAGAGGTATAAAGATGAGATTTGGTATATATGTTGTTGGAGCCGTATTAATTACAGCCAGGGTGGAAGTAGGCGGTGCCACGCCCCCTTTTAAAAAATCGCTTTGCAGGCTTTTCCAATAGACAGATTGATACGAAAATTTTACCAAGTGGTACTGTTGACCTGTAGATAATCCCTGGCTATATTTGGTTGTGATAGGATAAAGGGGCGTGGCACCGCCCATGCAACTTGAAAATAAAAACGGCTATATCTCATGAACTATCAGAAGTATGAAGATGAGATTTAGTATATATGTTGTTGGAGCAGTATTACTTACTGCCAGGTAGGAAGAAGGCGGTACCTCGCCCTTTTTAAAAAATCTCTCTGACGGCTTTTATAACAGACTGATTTATAAGATAATTTTAGAAAGTGGTACTGATGACCTGTTGTAAGTCTCAGTCTGTACTTAGTTGTGATTGGATATAGGAGAGTGGCACGGCACATACAACTTGAAAGTAAAAAAGGCTAAATCCCATGAACTATCAGAGGTATAAAGATGTAATTTGTAACATATGTTATTGTTGCAGTATGAATTACAGTAAGGGTGGAAGTGGGCTGTGCCTCACCCTTTTAAAATAAGTAGTTATAACCCAAAGATATGAATAGTAAGGTGGGTCAATTCGCAAAAATCGTAACCAAAATCGGAATCTACGATGAATTGTTAGAAAATTTCACCAATAAAATTTGTGTCTTAAATCAATTACTAGCTCGCGCTGGGAAGAAGAAAGATTTCAGATAGAGATTTTTTTGTTTTAAATGAGCACAAACCGGAAACTTCTGAGTAAAAATGTCTTCCCAACAAACTTAATGAAGTATTACAGAAGCAAATCTATGTGTTGGTTAAAAAGTTATGGCCTCTGAGTGTTGCCATACAGAAAACAATGTCAAAAATACATCATTCTCTTTGTCTTGATCTCCAAGCGTCGGAATAGTAGGTAAAAATTAGAGCCGGGGCCCATAGGTCTGAAGGTTTCAATAGTTGCTCATTGTTAAAAAAAGATGTCTACCTGAAATCTTCATGCTTCTCAGCGCGAACTAGGAATTGATTTTAAACACATTGTTTCTTAGTGAAATTTTCTAAGAATTTATAGTAGATTCCGATATTGGTATCCGATACCTACGTTTTTTTCGACGCGAAAAAATTTAAAAATTTGCTTTTCAGGAAAGCAAATCGGTAATAAATCCTAAAAATAAAATGCGCGTTCTGTTCGCCAAACTTATGGAACCCTTTGTGAAGTTTAGGGTGCATATAATCATCCATCTGAGCAGCTAATAGAAGCCATCGACGCTGTAGACGTAAGTGTGACAGGGGACTCGAATTTATCGAGCCGACGCCGTTCTCAGCAACTCGGTCTCTGCAAATGCTGAGGAAAGATCTTGGTCTACATTCATATAAAATCCAACTGGTAGAAAAAGTAGAGCAAGTGGACGATCAATTAATTTTTTTTTTATTTATCATGTCATTGCACATTATTTGAGAAGAAATGGTTCCAACACGACGGCGTAATATGCCATGCAGTGCGTAAGATCATCACTTTGTTAAGCCAAACGTTGATGACCGAACTATCTCAAAAATGGTAATACGAGTTCAATATATAGAGAGTATTCGGGTATATTCTTGCTACGTATGAGAAGAAGACATGGTTTTTATGGCTAAAAGCTTCAAATGAAATTTTCATTTGCGGTCAATAGGAGGAGAAGGCATAACAAAAGTGATTTTTACGCCCAAAGACATAGTTAGTATACAGACGGTTCCCGCTACTACAGATAAATATAAAAATTTAATTTTGATCTTTAGAGGAATTTCTGTGAAACGATAAAAAAGGCAACGCTGAATTCATGAGACGAATATCTTTTGTTTAAGTACCCACACTTGCCCCATACCCAACAACCTCAAGGTGGAACCTTTTTTGGACCATGCACGTCATAGTTATTATAAATGCAAATATATGTTTTGTATTCGATTATAAAGCTTCTTTTTATACATCATTAATGCCCACAGTCGACTTTGCCACCGGTAAAGCTGAAGGACTGATAACAAACGTTTATGAATACAGTTTCTTATTAAAAAAAAACAGAGCTAAGGAATACTTTAGCTAAAGAATTCTTCATATACTTTAGAATTTCTACATAAATTACTTAATTCCTTAACTTCTAGAGCCTAAAATCATACTGGTTGTTTAAAAATGTGAATTATTCAAATAAATTGTCGAAGTCTTTTCACAAATTTCTTCTACAGTGATCAGTTATACCCATTCCAATAAATAAAACGTTCTAAAAAACAATTGAATCGACGAAAACCATATAATTAATTATAAAACGCAGTTTGAGGACACACACAACAAAAATTTTAAAAATAAGGTTACTGAAATAATATAACAAAACAATTACAATTGACAATAATTATATTGGACATTCATAAAAAGAGATTAAAATGATTGACTGAATATATGAGTTTGTCTAGAATGAAAAGGATTCAACTAAGTCATTAATTTTTTTTTTCAAAAAAAAGCACAATATATATTCTAATTTGACATCATATTCCATTACAAATGTAAAACCTCATCGGCACATTCCAAAACAATGAAATAATTGTCGATTTGTCAGTAGGGGGCTTAAGACTCATAATACGTTCATTGCTACAGAAATCATCAAACCTCAATTTTTAAAATTTTCCGATTTTATCTTTGGAATTTGTTACATTACGTAAATATCAAATTTAATGAATATATATTTACTCCAATGCATTCACCATCAGAAATAATATTATTGATTAGAGTCTCTTCTAAACCCCATGTGAAATTTTAACTCAGAGAATCGCGGGGGCACTCACCTTAGACCTAATCAATATTGTCGTACAGTCTATCTTACACTGAAATTTACTTTCATACCTCGATATCTGAAGTCAGAATAATCGAACAATCAATCCACTACCATTTGCAATGACATTTCTTGTCAACAGTCATTCGAACGCCATTTATATGCAAAATAACTGCAACACACTGCTTCCCGGTACATTATTCCAAACTATTTAAGTGCCATTTAGGGAAAAAGTTATAGTTTCCTTATAATTCCATTTAGGAGCAAATGCATTTCCATAGCCCTTAATAACATCTGGTGGTCTCACCTTGATACGAATAATTTGCATATTTATATTCTATGTAAAGGTCCGTTCCCCTTGGCAAACATACACACAGTTTCATACACACACACGCAAGTGACTGTCAAACTGTCTGGATTAGAGTTTTTCGATTGTTCAAGTTACGCTTGAATTGCTAATGGAAATAGGAAAATTGTCTAAAGTGAAAATGGACAAAATAAAATTTATTGTATATCAGTTGTATGAACGAATGAGATTCAGCCCTTCGCTTCGCAGGGGTAGTTTGTGACACAAGCAATTTGACAAGTTCGAAATATTGCAGCATCTAGTGTGGCTGCTAATGCCATTGCCACAAATAATTATAATCAGATATATGTATGTTCAATTGTACACAAAAGGTAGAAATACCCTCAATTCAAACGAATTCTTTGTCTCTGCCGTCCGTACCGGAAACACATTCGATACAATATATGTATATCATTTTTTACGAAGAACACGAAAAGGAAAATATTGGTAAACAATAAAAAGCATCATAAAATTATGCACCCCTCAGCGGTGGTTAAAAACGTTAATAGATGACACGGCTGTTGTCACAGCTTACCGCTTCTTTGGGGTTCCCTTCCCTTGGCATTTGCGGTTGTTATGTATCCCCTTCCTGTATTTTATCGGGAGAAGCAGTTGGCCTGAAGTGTAACTTCTGGTGCGAGCAGCAGTTGAGCAAAATGGGTTGTGCCTTACGACGCTAGGTATGCTTGTTGCCCATGGTTTTTGTAAAAATGAATTTGTGGTTGTAATTAGTCTTAACCCATTAGTTATAAATTAATAAATGTCCATTGTTTTTTCTCTATATAATTTGTTAGGGTATTCGTCGGTGGATGTGTGTGAAACTCATTTATATATTGGCCTCTAAATTAATTTAGAAATGAACAGTAGGAAATCATATTATGTGCTAATAAGGAAAATAACAAATCGTTTGCTATTTGCAATGTACTCAAATTTTGTATGTGTTATCAATTAGCAAAATTATTGCGCAGTTGCAATAATACTATTAAATATCACGAAACCCTTAGCGACAAATAATTTACTTTTTCCAAGAAATTAATAAGATGGTTATTCGTGTTTGGCCTCCTGAACACGAATATGAGGTTTAATAATTTTTCCTCTGATTAGTTTTCAAGATATGAATTTTTGAATTTTTTTTCGAATTTTTTATGTGATGCCTCAGCTTGTTGAAAAATAATTCGTAAACGCGTTCAACGATTTCAACAAGAGTCTCTAATTAAAGTTAATAAGCTTCCCTTAAATAAAATAATAGATAAAATAAATAAAAGAAAAAATAGATAAAATAATTTTTTTGTGCCAAAATCGGTTTGAAATTAATAAAAAATATTAATCTCAAAAAAAAAACCCAAAATTTTTTAATTGAGCATAAAGAGGATACAAAAAATGGTAAATTTTTCGATTTTTTTTTTTTTCTACACAGAAAAAACTGTCAGCAATAATTGAAACTAATTGTTGATAGTCAATATTGATTTCAACTACAATTTTAATCATATCAATTAAATTCGATATTAATATGATAAATTCCGCTCATAGTCATTAGCAAACACAACATTTACAATAATCAAGCTACAATATTAGTAGATATTGCAAAAGCCGTTGTTGGCTCAATTTCAATTCAGTTCAGTTCGATTATAATCGATAATAATAATTAATAATTATTATCATTAATAATAATAATTAACTAAAGAGAAGAGCCCAATTAGAATTATTTAACAACATCAAATAAAAGCCTCACATGATTATTTGTTTAGGAGGTATCCAGAAATAAACCGCAAGAAGAAATAAACTGCAATAATTTTTCTTGACATCTGAGTAAGATTCCGATTTTTTTTGTTCTAAATTTGTGAAACGTGAAATAATTACTAGCTTGAATATATGCCCAATATACCGCTTGTTCTGGTAAGCATTACGTATGTTATCATACCATTGCACAATGGTCTCTCTGAGCAAATACGTGGCCAAAATTAATTTTTTTTACTTTGTGTTTTATCATTTTGTCGTTACCCAAAAATTAAAAACACATTGTAAACTGTTGCTTACCGTTAATCATTGGAGCGACAAAGTTAGACATTTTTAGTATAGTTTCAACAACAACTGTAGCCCGTTTCTGTAACTCATAGCGATTGCAGTTACCGATTCATATTATCGATTTGACGTCACTCTCTCCCGAAATGTTTCTGTAAGAATCTAAATCGATTTCTGTTCAATTCACTCATTCCAAATCGATAAGTTGTCGCATATTCCGATTTCATTTCACAGGAATGTTGTAGTAAAGTGTTTCTGTAAAAATTGGATTCGATAGTTTTCTCACTGACTTTTTTGAATGTGACAACTTTACCGATTTTCATAAATGTAAATAATGTTGTGCAAACGTAAAATAACAAGTACTCATAAATAACATTTGAAACCGGATAGATTCGCTTAAAGAATATGTATAATAATTATTAGCTTTAGAAAGAGAATTCATTAATTTGGATATGTTAACTTTAGCTAAAACACATAATAACTCTAAAAACCCTTTATTATGCGTGTATTTAAAAACGATTACACTGTGGTAGTCGAAAAACAAGACAAGACCTGACTCGACGGTTTTACCCTAATTCGGACATTAGTTTTTTTAGTTACTGTGACGGTTTTGTTTTTTTTACTTTTAGTTTTGTTTTAAGTGTCTAAACAGATTTTCGACAAGCTGTAGTTTGGTTTTCGGATAAGCTTGACTTATTTGACATGACTTACAAAAAATATGTATAATGCGCTCAAAAATGAAAACTATTTTCAATAAAGTGTAGAGGCTTATGAATTTTAAACGATTTTCGCAGGCAATAGTTAGGTTTTTGGATATGTCGTCTCCGACAAAGTTGTTTTAAATAAGTCAAACTTATTTAAAAATCTAACTTTAGTCTGTCGAAAATCTATTTGACTACTTAAAAAAAAACCTATACAAAAAAATGTTTCTATAAAAGCGTCATTGCAACTCAAAAAACGAATGATGCGTTTCGATTGCTTACGTGCGAACCGTCGAATCCGGCCTTGTCTTCGAAAATTTCTGTCAAAAACTATCACAGTGTTATTATATATGTTCCGGTGTTGTAAAAGTACTAAAAATTAGTTCTAAATTCTCCATAAAATAACTTTATCAGTATTTTTCATGAATTAAAAAATTCCATAACGCAGAAAATCTCGTAATAATAAAATTAATAATAGTATTTCCTTTTTATCGGATACCGATTACTTTATTACATTTATGTCTTTGTTATGATTTTTTACACATCACGAATATTATTTAATTATTTTCAAATAAATTTTGAAAATATATTCTTTGATAAACAATTTATGAATGAAAAATGACTGTGTGTACACTTTGCTATGCGCTTTAAGATTACAACCGCAATTTTCCACATTATAAATGCATTAAAAAGACATTCTTCCCATATGGAAAGGTCCAAAAAACTCAAAACAAAAATCGGCATATACTTTTCATTGTGGTTGTCATTTGGTTCATTTTCATCACGTTTCACTCGATTTGTGTTTTATTTCCAATGCATAACGAATTTTAAACGATTTCAACGTACAGAAACAGCAGTTATGTCGATATCGGTAATTAAAGACCGAAACAACGTGACGTTACGCAAATCGGTAACTTTCCGATTTATTTACAGAAACGGGCTACTGAGTGCAGTACAACATATGTATTTTGTCGTACGGTGTTTTATAAAAATATAACAAATTTAAAAAAAAACTTGTAATGGATAATCTTACTCATAGTAAGTACTTAAATAATTCCCTATAACAAGTTTGAAAAAAGAAAGATAGAAAACAATTTACCTTGTTTACATGCATACTTAATTTTATAATTTTTACGTTATTCAAATTAACTTAAAGTTTACAAAAAAAGACCAAGTTTGTCCAGCATAAAATTAACTTTCAAAAACAACATGTGATCTGCTCACCTATATTCTTTAATTACATCTTGCGAATACTTGCGATTATTAAATGTATATACATTTTTCCAGACAACCTTCGCTTCAAAAATATGAAGAATATGAAGACGAATTCGATAATGGTAATATAATCTAAGAGTGCAAGCTAGACATTACTGCCACTTAATGTATAAGTTTATTTTCACAGCATAAAAATAAGATTTTAATTGAATTAATATTAGTTTTTATTTGTTAATTATAAGTTAGCAAAGCAGGAAGGTGAACTTTAGATCAATTAGCAGGAAAAAGTTATACAATTGACAACATATAACAATATTAATATATTTCTGAACAAAAATTATAATTTTCTTAACTTAAATAATTTTGGCCAGAAAAAATTGATTTGAAACCATTGTGCATTGATTACCAGGAATGGCACAGTACTTCCTCGTCAATATACTCGCCATACGTTTGAGTGACAAATTTAACATGGGGATGCCGTAGGAGGTATACTATCGCCACCCTCTCGCTTACCATCCATTGACGAAAACACTAATGGTAATTCGCAATAACTTTTGTCGATACCAATTATATGATGAAATAGATAATGAAGTGGAGTGAACTAGTTCGTTAATAATATACTACTGCACAATGGAACAAATTTAAAGAAACTTGGGAAGTGACCTAGTGTATGGTGTAGGTCTGGTCGAGTACAATATGAATCCATATACCAAAATTTTTCTCACACCCCCAAACCCTTGACTTACGTTTAAAAAAACGGTTTTCATTTTCTTTGATTGATTTGTTGACGGTTTTGGAAAGAAGAATCTTAGACATTTCTAACAAAATATATTTATATATAGATATCTTCTATATCTGTCTTTTTAGCCTTAAGTTATTCAAGCTTTTTGAGGAAAGCTATTTTCATATCCCCTACTCAAAAAAAAACGCCGGGAGAACTTTGCATTCAACACAGTTGTTGACTTTACACTTGTATTTATATCAAATACTTAATGGAATTTTTCAACCATCGTTTAACATACCGATCAATAAATTATTTTTTGTAGAGAACAACGCCACCTAAAAAAAGAAGAGAAGATTAAACCAGTACAGAAATTTCAGTCAGTTGAACTGACTGATAAATACCATCACCCAATATAAGATATTGTTTAAGTCTTGAGTTATTGAAATTAACCGATTTGTAATTAAAACCAGTTAGAAAGTTTCAGTCGGGCAACCCAACTTACATTTACCCTTACCCTCAGTAAAACAAATAATTTTCTATTATATTGATATTATTTCTCGATTTCTAAAGTGGGCGGAGTGGTACATTTGTATGGGAGCTACAAGAAGGGGTGTGGTTAGGCTTCCAGATTTATTCTCCATTACTTTATCCTGTTATAGCTTTACTAATTACAGAATTTGGGCTCGATTGCCTTGGGTGTACTGATATTATTAGAACATCCCTAAAGTGGGCGGAAAGGTACATTTGTATGGGAGGTACCATAAGGGGCGTCGCTAGATTTCCAATTTTTCCCCCAAAACTTTGTCCTGTTATAATATAACAAAATACAGAATTTGGGCACGATCGTGTCGAGTGTATTGATATTATTACCCTATTTCTAAAGTGGGCGGAGTGGTACATTTGTATGGGAGGTACCAGAAGGGGCGTGTCTAGAGTTTCAGATTTTTTCTCCAAAACTTTATCCTGCTTAAACTTTACCAAATACAGAATTTGGGCTCGATCGCGTTAGGTCTTTTAATAATATTAATCGATTTCTAAAGGGGGCGGTACCAGATGTGTATGGGAGGTACCAGATGGGGCGTGAATAGACTTCCAATTTTTTTCTCCCAAACTTTATCCTGTTATAGCTTTACTAAAAATAGAATTTGGGTACGATCACGTTTAATTTATTGATATTATTTCTCCATCTCTATAGTGGGCGGAAAGGTAGATTTGTATGGGAGGTACCAGAAGGGGCGTGGCTAGGCTTTTAAAATTTTTTACAAAACTTTATCCTGTTATAGCTTTACTAAATACAGAATTTGGGGACGATCCCGTAGGGTGTATTGATATTATTACTCGATTTCTAAAGTGGGCGGAATGATGTATTTGTATGGGAGGTACCAGAAGGGGCGGGGCCATGTAGCCCATTTGCAATACCGTATGTAGTTTTGAGAAAATAATAACTCGTGCAAAATTTCAAAACATTTGGTTGCGTCTTTCGAAAGTTATCGTGCGAACCAGCCGGACAGCCACCAGACAGACAGACAGACAGACGGACATGGCTCAAACGACTTAAAAAGTCATGAATCAAATTTGGTTCAAAGAAACCTAGGGTCTAAAGTCACTCCTTCTATGTGTTACACTTTTGGGTCGTATCAAATGATATATACCCTCATCCCTAAGGGTGATGGTATAAAAAATGATATGTCTGTTTAATTTACTATCCCCTAGTAATGCGCATGGGAGTCAGTCGACGCAACGCTCGCTTACTTCAGATTAATGAAATCAGTATATACGCAGTTAAAAAAATAAAAGTAAATAAATAATAAAAGTATAAATTAGTAAGTACTGAGTGATATAATCGACGAAATAATTACAGAAAAGACGTCTCTTGTAGTTTTGCCAAACAAGCGGGATTGTCCACAAAATATTTGCAAATTATGGTGTGGACAACGCACTACTACATTGCAAATAATAAATTTTAAATTGTGCAAAAACATACTTTTTTGACTCGCATTGATCCGCCTGTTGGGTACACATTTTCTAGTTGAGTTTACACAGAAAAAAACCTTGTTGTTGTTTAGTAACTTAATAAAATTGTAAGCATTCAATTTTGATTTATAACATCTTTTCCATTTGAGCTGTTTGTAAATTGTAATATTGACAAACTTTCAACCACTGCACGCTGGTCCTAATGGTTTTTTTTGGCATGTAGTAAAAACAGTGTAAGAATTTTTTAAAGATTACGCATATTCTAAAACACAACCCAATAGAGGACCAAAGAAACATAAATTTTTTAATATATGTAGCGAAACTTTTTTTTCTAATTCAATCAAAGTTGGAAGTGTAACCACATGTTTCAGCTAATTTTTCTTGGAAAAATAAAATTGATACTCTAACACTGATCAAAAAATTCGTGCCAAAATTCGTTCTTTAACAATCTAAATGGGTGATAGCTGTAGTTGTTAAAGATTGAGCACTTCTAAGAAGACTGATATACAAATTGAAAAAAAAAAATTGACTGGACAAGTGAAGCATGGTGTTTAACTAATCTGAGTGCGCTGAATTCAAATCATCATAATAGGGCTATCGCGTCTTGTCATTTTTTTATCGCATGCTGGCAATACTGACACTACAGCTGCAGCCGTGTTTATAAAATTTTGTTTGATTTATTGTGAGTATACATATTTATGTTTGACGTTTATGTTGTAAGCCGACCAAATCCTCGATGTCCTTTTGAAGTTATGAAAGAAATAATAATTTTCCAAAAATAGGTAATATTGTATAGGAGGTACCAGAAGGGGTGCGGCCCATTTACAATCACAAATCTTCGTTTTGAAAAATATTAATACTGGTGAATTTTCATTCCGATCAGTTAAGGTTTACTCGAGTAATCCTGCTTACCAGCCAGACAGACAGACGGACATAGCTCAATCGTCTTAAAAAGTCCTCAAACGAATTTGGTCTCTAGATACTTTGGGTCTAACTCGTCTCCTTTAATGCGTTACATTTTTTCTCGTATCAAAAGATACATACTCTCATCCCTAAGGGTGATGGTATACAAAAATTGCGGCATAAAAGGTTGATATAACCTAAATCACTAGAACTTGATGAGGCAGCTCATATATCGTCCCCTTAGTATTAAAATAGCCTATAAATTTTTTGATGTTTTGTGAAAATCGAGTTTAAAGTTTTCGTCAAATCGGATGTCTATGAAATTTTCGAAGATGAAATTATACACTATTTTTTCCAATGACTTTTTGACGCACTTTGTGGAAGTAGATTTTGACGAAATTTTGACCAGGCATAGTATCAATGGTGGAGATTCTTAATGTGCAATAAAAACCAGTACAGAAATTTCAGTCAGTTGAACTGACTGATAAATACCATCACCCAATATAAGATATTGTTTATGTCTTGAGTTATTGAAATTAACCGATTTGTAATTAAAACCAGTTAGAAAGTTTCAGTCGGGCAACCCAACTTACATTTACCCTTACCCTCAGTAAAACCAATAATTTTCTATTATATTGATATTATTACTCGATTTCTAAAGTGGGCGGAGTGGTACATTTGTATGGGAGCTACAAGAAGGGGTGTGGTTAGGCTTCCAGATTTATTCTCCATTACTTTATCCTGTTATAGCTTTACTAATTACAGAATTTGGGCTCGATTGCCTTGGGTGTATTGATATTATTAGAACATCCCTAAAGTGGGCGGAAAGGTACATTTGTATGGGAGGTACCATAAGGGGCGTCGCTAGATTTCCAATTTTTTCCCCAAAACTTTGTCCTGTTATAATATAACAAAATACAGAATTTGGGCACGATCGTGTCGAGTGTATTGATATTATTAGCCTATTTCTAAAGTGGGCGGAGTGGTACATTTGTATGGGAGGTACCAGAAGGGGCGTGTCTAGAGTTTCAGATTTTTTCTCCAAAACTTCATCCTGCTTAAACTTTACCAAATGCAGAATTTGGGCTCGATCGCGTTAGGTCTTTTAATAATATTAATCGATTTCTAAAGGGGGCGGTACTAGATGTGTATGGGAGGTACCAGATGGGGCGTGAATAGACTTCCAATTTTTTTCTCCCAAACTTTATCCTGTTATAGCTTTACTAAAAATAGAATTTGGGTACGATCACGTTTAATTTATTGATATTATTTCTCCATCTCTATAGTGGGCGGAAAGGTAGATTTGTATGGGAGGTACCAGAAGGGGCGTGGCTAGGCTTTTAAAATTTTTTACAAAACTTTATCCTGTTATAGCTTTACTAAATACAGAATTTGGGGACGATCCCGTAGGGTGTATTGATATTATTACTCGGTTTCTAAAGTGGGCGGAATGATGTATTTGTATGGGAGGTACCAGAAAGGGCGGGGCCATGTAGCCCATTTGCAATACCGTAAGTAGTTTTTAGAAAATAATAACTCGTGCAAAATTTCAAAACATTTGGTTGCGTCTTTCGAAAGTTATCGTGCGAACCAGCCGGACAGCCACCAGACAGACAGACAGACAGACAGACAGACAGACAGACGGACATGGCTCAAACGACTTAAAAAGTCATGAATCAAATTTGGTTCAAAGAAACCTAGGGTCTAAAGTCACTCCTTCTATGTGTTACACTTTTGGGTCGTATCAAATGATATATACCCTCATCCCTAAGGGTGATGGTATAAAAATAATAGCCTATGAGCACATAGGTTATTGTTATACTAAGGGGACGATATAATCTATACCGAATCCCTCAAAATTAAATATATTCCATCTATGGCCAACATAAATAAATTTTGTTAAATTTCGCTGCCATTTGGAAACCAGTGCTTTGCGCCAGGTGTGAGTAGGCGTGGTCAGATCGGGCCAAAAAAAATTCAAAAATTGTTTGTATTATGCCTACTAACTATGCTAAGTTACAACACTGTATCTATATTATTGGAGTTTATGTCACAGAAAAGTTATGTTGTACCAGGGTGCACTGTTCAAACAATTTCGGCTGTTGGCGCCTTTTTAATAAAATATTTAATTGTATTGAAGAAATAGTATTATATAAGACAACTAATTTTTCGTACGTTTTTCTGACTATGCCAAAATTAAAGATACCCAGCAAACCATTCTAGGAGCGCTTCGAAAAAGGAATCAGAAAAGAGTCCTAAAAAGATCATTATCTGAGCGCAACGAAGAGAAAGTCGAAAAAATCCTACTTAGAAGACTTTTCGGAGCGCTCCAAAGAAGGAGTCAGAAAAGAATCATACTTAAGATAATTTGGGAGCAATATTGTTGATATCGAAAAAAATGTTCTTTCAGAGCTAAAAAAAACAACATTAAAGACTTATGTTCTTTTAAAGCACTAAAATCCATTACAAGAAATTTTTTGCCATAAAATAAGAGCTCTTTGAAAACATATCATAAAAATAATAACAAACCAGTACAGAAATTTCAGTCAGTTAAACTGACTGATAAATACCATCACCCAATATAATATATTGTTTAAGTCTTGAGTTATTGAAATCAATCGATTTGTAATTAAAACCAGTTAGAAAGTTTCAGTCGGGCAACCCGACTTACATTTACCCTTACCCTCAGTAAAACAAATAATTTTCTATTTTATTGATATTATTACTCGATTTCGAAATTGGGCGGAGTGGTACATTTATATGGGAGGTACGTGAAGGGGTGTGTTTAGGCTCCAGATTTATTCTCCATAACTTTATCCTGTTATAGCTTTACTAAATACAGAATTTGCACACGATTGCGTTGGGTGTACTGATATTATTACTACATCCCAAAAGTGGGCGGAAAGGTACATTTTTTTTTTTTTTTTTTTTTTTTTTTTTATTGGTTACTATCATCGTTACAAATCTTAAAACAGAATTAAATAAATACAATGTTTGAGATTTTACATTTAGTATTGCAGCAAATTAAAACTAGTATTCTAAGATAAAAAAAAAACATATACTGACATTATTTTACAGATTGAGGTAAAAAGATAGAAAAAACCTTCTAATTTTTATAGGACTTCCCCATTTTACAAACTTCGTTTTGTAGAGCTTAAAATAAAGTCAACAATACAAATTTCTTATGGTCTCATGATTTGAATATCTACATTTGTCTTTGAAGTTTTTCGTTAATATAAGGAAAATACTTTCAAGATATTGCAGGTTACAGTGCTCATGCAACATGTCGGTTGGATATCTGTTTGGTAAATTGCGGATAATTTTTAAGTTTTTATTTTGTATTATTTGTAGTTTTCTACGGTTGGTTTTAGCACTTTTCGGAAACCAAATTTGACATCCATATGTCATTATCGGACGTATGCACAGTTTGTAAATAAGCATTTTATTTTTAATATTCAACAACGATTTTCTATTCAGTAATGGAAATAATGCCCTTCCACATTTAAGCGCTTTATCGTGAGTATGGCAAATATGTTCTTTAAAATTCAGCTTTTTGTCCAGTATAACTCCAAGATACTTTACAGCATTTTTTATTGGTATCGTTGATCCATCTATTGAAAGCGTTTCATTCGGTATGCGCTTAGGTGATTTGTTATAAGGAAATATTATGGCTTGTGTTTTCTCCCGGTTAACTTTTATTTTCCACATGTTAAAGTATTTTTGAGCAACTAATAATGCTTTCCTCATTCGTTTTATAATTGCATTAGAAACTTTTCCGCTGCTTAAAATAGCTGAATCATCGGCATAAAAAGCCACCGATTGATCTGTTGGTATTTTAAAATCGGATATAAAAATTGAATACAGTATAGGTGATATAACAGATCCTTGAGGCACACCAGCTGGAATATTCCTGATGGTCGAAGTTTCATTATCAATGCATACAGAAAAATGCCTGTCTTTTAAAAAGCTTCTTATTATTTTCTGTAAGTAAATTGGAAAATTATATCTGTTTAATTTGAATATAATGCCGTCATGCCAAATAGAGTCAAATGCTTTTTCAATATCCAGCATTACCACTCCCGTACTTTTCCTGAGAGTTTTGTTGTACTCGATCATGTTGACAACCCTTTTTATTTGGTGTACTGTTGAGTGTCCTTGTCTGAAGCCAAATTGTTCCTTGTTTATAATGTTGTTATCATTCGTGAAGTCAGTTATTCTCTTCAATATCACTTTTTCGAATACTTTAGCTATAACGTTAAGCATACTAATGGGTCTATAGCTTGTAGGTAATTTAACGTTTTTACCTGGTTTCAAAACTGGAGTGACCTTTGCGTCTTTAAAAAGTTTAGGATAATAACTGTTGGACAGGCACCAATTAAAAATTCTTGTGAGACAGGTAAAAAATACATTTGTCATCTGTTTGACAAACACTGGTTTAATACCATCCTTCCCTGGTGATTTATTTGGTTTGAGAGATTTGACAATATCTCGTACTTCTTCCACTGTTGTAAGTATATCAGCTGATTGGTTTAATAATGGCTGTGTGTCTAACCATGTGACGTAGTCAATTACTGCTTGATCAGCTGGTGAGCTTACTCTCTGAGTAGTAGAGTGCGCGCTCTCAAAAACATCTGCTATTACGTTAGCTATTCTCTCAGTATTATGTATTTGAGAACCATTCACTGTCAAACAAGAAACATCTGATTTTTTCCTTCTTATAGCTTTCGATACTTTCCAAAAATTTTTGCTGCCCGGTCGAAGTTTTTGCAGAAAATTGTTCCAATTCGCATTAATATCCGATTTTACGTAGAAATCTATAAACTGATTTAATTGTTTAACTATACTATACAAAAATGGTCTCTGGGAAGAATTGCACCTTTGAAATTGTCGGTTGTATCTGTTTCTTTGGCCAATTAAGTACAAAGTTAAATCAGAAAGACTTCGCTGCCAGGTTTGTTTCTTGTGAACTGGAATAAATCGTTTCGCCTTTTGTAGAGTTTTAATAACATTATCTACTGTTTCATCGATATTTTCTTCTGTTATTATTTCAGGCTGTAGTGCTTGTATTCTCTCGTCAATCCAGTTTCGAATCAGATTCCAGTTTGCATGCTTGTATGATGGGACCATTATTATATTTTCAACAAGGGAACCATAAATTTCGCAAGATATGGGAACGTGATCTGAGACTAAAATGCCGGGATGTGTTTCTATTGGTGACATGTGTAAATTGGAATTAGACAGAAGAATATCGACTATAGAAGGTTGAGTGTAGGTCATGCCTTGGCCAAAACGGGTGAAATTGTCCGGTGCATATATATAATAGTCGTTTTGCATCTGATGATTATAAAGGCAGTTGCCAGCAGAATTGTTTTTAAGGCAGTTCCAACTGGTATGGTGTGCGTTGAAGTCACCGAAAATAAAGAAGTCGTTTGTTGGTCTTGTGATTTTATTAAGATCTTGGGCAAAATTTGGTGAAAATCTTGGGTTGTAGGCTGAAGTAAACCTCGTGCTCCGTCCGTTTACGTCTATTAAAATTGATATATTTTCCATCTGAGTAGTTGGGCAAGGTGCTATTGATTGATGTGGAATTGAGTCTTTTACTGCTATTAGTACACCTCCTCCGTGAGAATTTCTATCATTTCTATAAGTTTTATAGTTTGATAATCTGAATTTATGGTATGGTTTCAGAAATGTTTCATTAATAAAAATGACGTCTATCTTTTTTTCTATCAAAATTTGTTCCAATTGAAAAATTGCAGTATGGCTCGTTATGTCTTGGGCGTTCCAATGCATAACATTTAATCTATTTAATTTTTGCTGATTATATGACATGCTTGAGCATCATACCTAAAACACGCAATTTATCATACTTATTTCTGCATTTTTGTAAAGCTTCTAAGGCTTCAAAATAGATTTCTATTATTTTCTCGTTGGAAATATCATTTTCATCGTTTTGTTGGTTATCACCAATATTAACGTTGAGGAAACCTTTGCTATTTCGGTTTGGAATTTGTCTATTTGGCCACGACATATTAGGAATTTGCTCGGTTCTATTAGAAATAGATGGAAAATCTGACTCCGATATAAAGAAATTTGACTGGTTGTTTGCAGATGTGGCAATTTGTCTTCCATTTCTTGTCACTTTAGTTCGAATTTCTAAATACTCACGCCTAGAGGGACAACGGGGATCATCAGCACGGTGGTTGACATTTTTTAAATTTTTCTTCACACAGTTGTGGTGTTTGGCATTACTTTTGTACCAATCGACATTCTTTTGTATTTGGCATTTACACCCAAAAGTTGCATCACCGCACAAAAGTTATGGCCACAATCCACAACAATCGGTGGCACTTTTATCACTACGTCTTTTGCCTCGCCGTCATTGCTAATATTTTCGTCATCTTCTAGATCCGATAATGCTTGGAATCTGTTACTGGAAGAAGCGTCAGTAATTTTTGGTTGTTTGTACTTTGGGTTGTTACCCCAAAATTTTTTGCGTTTTGAGGCCATTGATAGTCAAATAAAATGTTTAATTTTGCAAAAAGAAAATAAAAAAAAAAACTTTTTATTTAATTTAATTAAGTCAGCTGATGACTGTCAGTATAGTTTGGTATTTACAACACGTCCGAATGGTTCAAGAGAATTGAATGAATGGAAAGGTACATTTGTATGGGAGGTACCATAAGGGGCGTGTCTAGACTTCCAATTTTTTCTCCAAAACTTTGTCCTGTTATAATATAACAAAATACAGAATTTGGGCACGATCGTGTCGAGTGTATTGATATTATTACCCTATTTCTAAAGTGGGCGGAGTGGTACATTTGTATGGGAGGTACCAGAAGGGGCGTGTCTAGACTTCCAGATTTTTTCTCCAAAACTTTACCCTGCTTAAACTTTACCAAATACAGAATTTGGGCACGATCGCGTTAGGTCTTTTAATAATATTAATCGATTTCTAAAGTGGGCGGTACCAGATGTGTATGGGAGGTACCAGATGGGGCGTGAATAGACTTCCAATTTTTTTCTCTAAAACTTTATCTTGTTATAGCTTTACTCAAAATAGAATTTGGGTACGATCACGTTTAATTTATTGATATTATTTCTCCATCTCTATAGTGGGCGGAAAGGTAGATTTGTATGGGAGGTACCAGAAGGGGCGTGGCTAGGCTTTCAAAATTTTTTCCAAAACTTTATCCTGTTATAGCTTTACTTAATACAGAATTTGGGGACGATCCCTTAGGGTGTATTGATATTATTACTCGATTTCTAAAGTGGGCGGAATGATGTATTTGTATGGGAGGTACCAGAAGGGGCGGGGCCATGTAGCCCATTTGCAATACCGTAAGTAGTTTTGAGAAAATAATAACTCGTGCAAAATTTCAAAACATTTGGTTGCGTCTTTCGAAAGTTATCGTGCGAACCAGCCGGACAGCCACCCGACAGACAGACAGACAGACAGACAGACGGACATGGCTCAAACGACTTAAAAAGTCATGAATCGAATTTGGTTCAAAGAAACCTAGGGTCTAAAGTGACTCCTTCTATGTGTTACACTTTTGGGTCGTATCAAATGATATATACCTTCATCCCTACGGGTGATGGTATAAAAACTGTATTTTGACATAAAATAAGAACTCTTGCAGAGTTCAAAATATCCACCATAAGAGACTCTTTTTGACATAAATTAGAGCTTATTCTAAAGAAAAATTTTCGAAGAAATTTCTTAAGGTTTTCGGATCGAAAGTGGTTATTTTTGGGCTCTTAATGAGTGTGAAAGCTCCGAAAAAGGAATCAGAAAAGGTTATTCATTACTGTATAGGCAATTGAAAAATTACGGAAACATGGATTTAAATTATTCTATTTCTATTCTGTTGCACATTCTGCTATAATATCCTTTTTCACCATAAGATCTCAAGAGTTATGAGAGCAGGTCTGGTTGGAATGTGGCGCGAAAGAAAAAACAAACGCAGAGTAGGAAACACTTGGTTAACTACAATACTTAATATTATACATTCGTATAGGCTCAGTAGTTTTAAGCAACGACTTGATTCATTTTTTGAAATTTTATTTTCGACTTTTCGTCAATTTACTTGAAATTGCCTTAAAACGACCCCATACAAAACCACTGCCGTAACGGGTATATATTACAATCCTTGGAATTTCAAAACCGAAACCATCAAACAAATGTTGTCGGTTTCTCTCTTCCACGTAGCCACTATAA
The DNA here is from genome assembly GCA_964034835.1 of Muscina levida. Taxonomy (NCBI): domain Eukaryota; kingdom Metazoa; phylum Arthropoda; class Insecta; order Diptera; family Muscidae; genus Muscina; species Muscina levida. The sequence continues at coordinate 101,194,642 of OZ035883.1, read as the reverse complement.
GCCGGCCATATGGAAAGGATAAAGAGCAACACAAACATAAATATTTATGGTGATTAAAGAGTCTTGAAGCCAATAATGGTCACTCGCATAGACACAGATTACAACTACACGCACAAACAAATAAACAAACGGAGTGTAAACATTTATTTAACATTTGAAATGTAAACAAAATTAAAACACGCATTCCATTTCTCCCTACTTACCTTGCTGCGCCACCCCCTCCAGTTTCATGAAATGTGATGTTTTGCTAAACCAAACAAACTTTAATTTCTAGTCCCAAACCACAGACCTCACAGGTACATTCATTCGTTTGTATGTCCGTCCAATCGTCCCTAGGTACCCAATTGTGAAATCACTTTCCACCGACAAACAGATGAATAAATCCAAACACACTGCCTCAGCTATGTGTATGAGCGTGTGTACGAACATTTCTATGTAAATAGTCGTAGTACATCCAAATGAATACATTCGCCCATACATAGTTTAGGGGAACATTGTTATCTCAATTGTTGTTTGTGTACTTTGGCGTTGTTGTAGGGTGTTAGATATGAACCGAGCTCACCGGGTGTTAAAGGAAATGGAAACATCGGATGTAACAAATAATAATTGATACAGGTCGATGTTCAGAGCCAATTGTACCTTGTGTGGTTCAACAATGTCCATACTAGATACAATTCAATTGGTATTCGTTGTGATAAAAGTAATACATTGGAAACATTTGACTTCGTAGTACCGTTGAATTGTCGCAAACGACCTACTACCCCCTTTTCCGTTCCCTAGCAAAAAATGTATACAATCTCCATAAACCGGAACAATTTCCAATCACAAACTAGGCAGTACAAAGATAGCTATGAACACAAATAAAATAGTGAATACAAAGCAAATATATTGAATTAATTTCCACTTGCAAATACAAAATAAAGCTTCTGATGTTTCCGGATTTATTATTTTTTCGGATAGCCTTCAATAGGGTTAATATATAATGCTGTTAAAGGTCGGAATTAAGGCCATAAATTAGCGTTCATAGAACACGTTTGGGGAGGGTTCACGGAAACTTAGAGTATCCTTAAAACTTAAATTTCTTTACTAGTTTGTTTCAACGTCTCAGAAATATTTTCCATTTACAGGGTGTGCCAAATAAAAGTTTATTTTAAGGTAACTTTGACAATGACAGCTGTTTCCCGCTAGAAATCTTGATCGAAAGTTAGTATTAATCGAAACGAGTCGCTTTACGCTTAAACAGCGTTGAGAATTGGCACCCACAGCCCTGTTGTACGCAAGTAAGTGGAAAAAGTTCTTCAGACTTCTAGCGGACAAAGGCCATGGCCGCTGTAGTCGTACGGTACGCACAGACGAGAATGTGGTTGCTGTAGCCGAGACAGGTGTAACAGGTGGCTTTGCACTGTCTACGTACATATGCTTGTCTCGATGGGCATTTTGGTTGTCAAAGTTTTGTATGTAGATTTTAACAGAAACGCAGCACTACACAAAGTCGCTTGTTGTTGCAATGTCATATTTGTTGTACTGAGTTGCCGCATGTGGATGGATTTAGGCGACCTCTGGTTCATCCAGGATGAAGCCACACAGCACATGCCAAAATCGATCTTTTGCGCACCGAATTCCCAAATCGTGTTATCAGCCGTCTTGGCGATGGCCGAAGGATCGAATATTATCCAAGCAATCCGTGAGCTACAGTCCTAAACCACAAAAAGGTCTTGAAAAATTGGAGTGACGCAAGGTGCTACTGCGAAGCCAGCAAATTTAAATGAAAATCATAGAAAAATAAATTGGAATTTGCCATCGAAATGTTAAAGTCCTTCAGATGTGAGTTCGATGAACTGGCCTACTCTAAAATATGGCAAATGTTATAATATTTAATGACGTTTAATAATACGTGTGATACGCCAAAAACCAATGATTGATAAAAATATTATTATTTGTACGCCAAGGTACTTTTATTGTACCAAAAAGTCCTTTAAATGTACAATTAATACTTTTATTGCATCAAAAAGTACCTTAATTTTAATATGTAGAGAGATACCAATTTATATCCAATTTGTATTTGAGTCCTATAGAGATACAATTTGGTACTCAGCACTACAGGTTCAAATTTTTAGACGAAACTGTTATTTTGAGGGAAAATATTTTATATCCCATGATGGATGATATTTGATACACAGCAAATATTCGTCGCAACAGATATGAATATTTACTCGAATTTTTAATTACACTACGACTACTGACATATTATTTTGGCTGTTTTTTGTGTGCTTTATTTATACATGAAAGCACGAATTGTTTTGATTAAAAAAATTTAATATTGAGACAATTGATTCCGATACGCAAAGTACTTTTGTTGTTACATAACTTAAAACTTAATTTCCCTTTACACCCCACATGAATGAGGTATGGGATAGCTTCTCGCGTTGTTGTAAATTAACACGCTCTCTATTTAAGATTCATAAAGTATGTTAATTGTACCAAAAAATATAATATATTGTACCACAATACACATTTATTGTATCAAAAAGAACAATTTAGTGTACCTAAAAGTACAGAGAGTATTTTGGTGTCCCATTTTCTAGTTTACATAAATTTTTTTGGCGGTTATAACGAACACTGTCTTAAATTATTTCAGCGAGGGTAACACTTTCATATGTTCGTTTTCTGAAATCCTTGTTACACAGCCTAGTCTAACAAACAATATTTATTTTATAGTATTTATTCCAATAGATGGCAATATTTTACAACTCAATTTCAATCTGATGATATTGTGAAAAAAGTACAAGTCGTTGACGGTTATTGCAATGATGATAGTGACGAGTTCGATGAAAGAGTTATTTTACACTTAAGCAACATCTTGAAAGTAAAGGCAATCAATCTGAGTTATATGAGCACTTTTATGAATTTGTAGGTACGTCTGTGCCAAAAAAAAGTTACTGACTTTTCCTAAAAACAATATACTGCATGCAAATTTATAATTCTCAAAGATAAATACAAATGTTTTCCAAAAACCAGTACAGAAATTTCAGTCAGATAAACTGACTGATAAATACCATCACCCACTATAAGATATTGTGTAAGTCTTGAGTTGTTGAAATTAACTGATTTGTAATTAAAAATACTTATGTATTATTAGGTATATGCTTGTTTTGGGGCGTAAACGGTTGTAGCTAAGACTTTCGGAATATAATACCAATGGTCTAAAAACATGTAGCAAAACCGTAAAAGTTTGACTTATTTGTTTACGTAAATTAACGTTCAATTTCAAAAAATAGGTTAATTTGTATGGGAGGTACCAGAAGAGGTCAACCGATAAAGTCCCTATTCATTAAAGAGTCAAATTTTCATGAGCGTACAACGTACGCAAATTCTGACTGAATTCAGTGTACTTGTAAAAAAGATATGTATGTAATCCTATGGGGGTAAATTCGGCCATTTGTATGGTAGGGACCAGTAGGGGTGTGTCAAATAGTTAGATTTTTTGAGGTTATGCCTCCTATTACAAGATAAATTAACTGACTAAATCTGATTGTCCCCCAGGTGCCGGTTTGGAAGTTATGGGGAAATATTAATTTTCCAAAAATAGGTAATTTTGTATGGGAGGTACCGCAAGGCGTGAATCGATATAGTCCATGGTCATTCTTGAGTCTAATTTTCATAACCGCACTTCATACGCAAAATTTGAGTGATCTCAGTTTACTTACAAAAAAAATATGTATGTAAAACTATAAAGGTCAATTCGGTCATTTGTATGGGAGGTACCGGAATGGGTGTGTCAAATAGTTAGGCTCTCTGAGGTTTCGCCTCCTATCGCAACATTAATTTATCGACCAATTTTCATAACACCCCAAGTGTCCTTTTGGAAGTTATGGGAGAAATATTAATTTTCCAAAAATAGGTCATTTTGTATGGGAGGTACCAGAAGGCGTGAACCGATATAGTCCATATTCATACCTGTGTTTAATCTTCATAAACGAACATCATACGCAAAATTTGAGTGATCTCAGTTTACTTACAAAAAAGATATGTATGTAAAACTATAAGGGTCAATTCGGTAATTTGTATGGGAGGTACCAGAAGAGGTGTGGCAAAGGTTTCGTCTTTCTTAGGGTTTGTCTACTATTGCAATATAAATAATCTGACCAAATTTAGATATCCTCCGATGCTCTGTTTGACAGTTATGGAAGAAATATTAATTATCCAAAAATAGGTAATTTTGTATGGGAGGTACCAGAAGGGGTGGGTCTATTCTGCCCATTTACAATCCCATAAGTTCGTTTCGAAAAATATTGATACTGGTAAATTTCCATACCGATCCGTTAAAGTTTACTCGAAGTATCCTGCTGACCAGCCATCCAGCCAGACAGACGGACATAGCTCATTCTTCTTAAAAAGTTCTGAAACGAATTTGGTCTTAAGATACTTGGGGTCTAACTCGTCTCCTTTAATGCGTTACACTTTTTTTCGTATCAAATGATATATACCCTCATCCCTAAGGGTGATGGTATAAAAATATTGAAATATTATAATTTTTTGTTGTTGGTATAATTCTTAAGTTTTTATGTACGGATATAACGAACTTCACATAAAACAAACTAAAATGCCAACTTCGCTATAACCGTACTCGACTGTTTACGGATAAAACGTAATGAACAGAAGTATGCAGGTTATTAATATTCGTCAACTATACAATAGTGAAGCATTCCCGGGCCCACTTAAAAAAAACTTATTTTCCCTTTTTACCCTATTTATAAGTTATGGGATAGCTTCTCATATTATTATGAATTAACACGCTTTCTATTTTAGATTCACAATAAACGGCACCTACTTGTTTTTCAACGAATGCGAACGTCACTGTTGGAAAAGCTTTTACTGGACATGCCGATTGACTCGTCTCTATACTGCAACGTTGCTATCGACAACTTCGAGGAGGGTGGAATCGAACCCCGGGTCTCCCGCGGGGTAGCCACCAGTTCTCACCACTATGGCACTCCAGGGTCCACTAGTTTTGTACATCTAAGTGCATACATACTATACTAGGCAACTGACTACACAAAGATGGTCAGATCTAATCAGACCCACTCTTTTTATACCCTTCAGCACGCGCTTGAACAGTGTGAAGGGTACATTAATTTATAACGCCCATAGGAGGCGTGGTAGGTATCACAAAATATATACAAATGATCAGCATCGAAATATAAGTCGATTTAAAGGTGACCGTCTGTCTGTCTGTCCGTACACGCGATTACAGCCCCAGTTTAAGATATATCGATCTGAAATTTGGAATGCAAGCTTCTATTCTCAAAGCGGAGGTTAAATTTTATGATGAGCCCGATCGGCCAAACACTATTCCCATCTTCGGCATAACTGACAATAATCACCTTACTAGTTACAACCAAAATTGTACCAACATCGGTCTTCAGGAATAAATAAAAAAATTATTTATATTAAAGAAAAATTTTATGTCTCTGGGCCTAGTAAATACATTTGACACACCTTTTTCTAGAAAGAAACTGTAATAAATTTTTCATACGATCTTTTTTTGATAATTTTCGAACATACATACTAGGGATGTAACGAATGTGCTTTAGCGAATGCGAATATTGGAATATTTTTTTTGCGAAAGCGAATGCGAATACTTATTTTTGGTTTTTGCGAATGCGAAAGCGAATATTCCTAAATTGTTTAGCGAATGTCAAAAAATGGTTTAAGTAAACGCTTAATTAATTTACTGTCTGCCATTTCAAATAAAAATATGTATTCTAGTTAAGTAATTAAACATAAAATATTTATTTTTAAGAAAGAAAAAAAACAAAAATATATATAATTCTCAGAAAATCAGTCTTTAAGGTAACTAAACAATAATTTTATTTACTTTCGAAAACTTTGACGTATTCTGTATTCAAAGTTTAGTAGAGCCAAGTTGTATTTAACAAAAAGAAGATTCGCCACTTTTTCGCTATGCAATCTAGTTCTTAGTGGATCATAGATAAGTCCGGCTCTACTAAAAAGCTGTTCGCTGGGGACAGTTCCCGGATGCGTAGCTAAGAACTGGCGTGCCAAAGGTACTTACTTTTGGTATTTCGAGCTGTTTCGTTTGATTTAGATTTTTTTTCTTTATGGTATTCAGCTAACAATTTTTTTAGCATTTCTATGCCGATTGAAAAGCAAGTACTGTAAATTTTTTTTGCGAATGCGAATGCGATTGCGAATATTGAAATATATATTTATACGAATGCAAATGCGAAAGCAAATGTACAGAATGATGCGAATAATTCGCATTCGCATAGACATACAAGCAAGACATTTTTTTTTTGATTCTGGCAACAATTTGGTCAAGATCTGAAATAACGGCTGCCACATTGTTGGAAGGCAGTCCAACTGCAAATTCAGCATTGAAGCTGGCGATGAACCTTCTCACGGTTGAAAAGAACCTCCCATCGTCTGTGGAATTATCGAGACAACTGCTGGCGCTTGGCAATGGACAAATTCGTGTTGATGTTTCGACTAAATTGATATCGTTCCCTGCAAATTTCACATTGTCGGAAGAGCAGCTCATCACACTTCACAAAATTATAAAAATCTCGATTGGATTTATTAATGGGCATTACCAGCAGCGAAGAATAAAGACATCGATAACTTGAATTTGATTTTAGAAAGTCAAATCGGTGGAGAACTGCATTCGTACAAATCTGTTTACAGCGTGGCTGACAAGGATAAAGCGACCAACAATCCGACCGAATTTTTCAACTTGCTTAATGTGCCGCATAATTTACAGATGAAGGTGGGATCGATCATAATCATATTGCAGAATCTGCATCAACCGAAATTGTGCAACGGTACGCGATTGTCCGTCAAGAATCTGATAACCAATGTGATTTAACCGGCGATCATCAAAGGCAAATTCAAAGAAGAGGAAGTCCTTATCTTACGAATTCCGATTATTCCAACTGATCATCCATTTCAATTCCCCGAAGACAATCAATAAATCGCAAAGCCAATCGTTGGAAGTATGTGAGATTAATCTCAAATTTACCAGTTTTTCAAACTGTCAGGTGAACGTTGCCTTTTCGCGTTTTGGAGAACAGCCTTCGTTGTTTGTTTTTGCGGCGGAAAATTAAGTTTATCTTAAGGCATTTAATTGGGGCGAAACTAAGTTCGCCGGGTCCGCTAGTATTTAATAAAAACATTAACTTAAACCACAGCATTTGTTTTTACTTAATTTATTTATATATGTAATGCAATCAATGGAGATTGGTTATTAAATGACATTTCAAAAATTAAACTTAGCATAACTTAAACAACACCTACAGGATCCAAACATACATACAACATTTTCTTATGTTTAAAAATGCATACATTTTGAGTTTGAGTAAAATCGAACCATCAATATAAATTTTCGAAAGTAGTCAACTTTGGCGTCAACTACCAATATTTTAGGAGATTGCAAGGATATTCAGCATAAAATAAATAAATAACTTTGTTTACTAATAGAAAATACATATTTGTTCTTCTTATTTTTCATATTGAAAGCTTTAATAGTATCGGTTATTATATTTAGAAAAGATTCTGTTGGATCAAATAAAGCTTTCGTAACATTTATGCAAAATGTATTTTAATGCAACATAAAGAATGGTGAAAACATTTAAATCCAAATTACTAAAATACTGTGCCCTTTGAGGAAAATCTGAATACATATTTGAAATCAGGATATTAATAACTATAGAAATAACAATACAGATACCCAGAAAATTTAAAAAATATTTTTTTTTGTCGAACAGTTTTATTAAATTTTTCGGTAGCAAAAAATCCTACCTCAAAACCTCATGCTCTGTTTCGGGATTAAACCTGCGAAACAACCAAAGATGCAAGTTAAAGTTGCATTTCTTATTCAACATACTTTTTGCCTACAGAAAGTTTTTCGATTGGTTTAAGTTAGTGGAGTGGTCGATATTTTGTTCCGTACGTAATTGAACCATACCTATATTACCATAATAAAACTAAATGACAGTAATTTCCTAAATACTTTGTGTTTTATTCAAAATCAACATCGGCTCTTAATATTTAACCAACAGCAAGCAAGTAGGCCATGACTATACCCTCACCCTACGGGTAGGAGGGTAGATATCATTTGATACGACCCAAAAGTTTAACACATAGGAGGAGTCACTTCAGACCCTAGGTTTCTTTGAACCAAATTCGATTGACGACGCACGAGTAACTTTCAAAAGAAGCAACCAAATGTTTTGAAATTTTGCACGAGTTAATATTTCCCCAAAACTACTTACGGTATTGCAAATGGGCTACATGGCCCGCCCCTTATTGCACCTCCCATACAAATACATCATTCCGCCCACTTTAGAAATCGAGTAATTATATATTCGCCAACGAGATCGTACCCAAATTTTGTATTTAGTAAAGGTATGTATAAAAGGATAAAGTTTTGGTTATAAAATTGGAAGTCTAGACACGCCTAAATTTTTTCTACATTTAAAATATGGGAAAAATTTTAATTATTGGCATTAAGATAATTGCAAAAGCTTTTCTTACTAGTGTGTGATATATTTGTAAAAAAGCGACTTTTAAGAAGTAAGCAAAATTTACGTTGCTAACTTTAATGGAGACTTTAAAAGGTGATACCACATAATACCATCTTGAAACGCACAACATTTGAAAGATAAGTTTTTCCTCTGTTGGGAACACAAAACATCTTCTTAAAGAAGCTTAAGCTTTAAGGTAAAAAGGGGAATCGTGGGGAAAGAATTTCCTCCATTTCTCAGGTTTGAATATTAACGGTCAAATTCAAAGAATACACCACTGGTGCTGGACATTTTCGGCTGATATCTACTTCGCATGTACATGTGTGACATAATTGTAGATATATATACAGCTGATGATGTACCATTGTGTATCAGTTTGTCACAAAGGGGTCTGAAGATGAACTCGTCATGGAGTTCGAAACGCGTCATCCTAGTGAGTGACACACTGAATTTGACCAAAAATATTTAAACAATAAAATAAAAAAACACTTTTCTGATCGTAAGCCGAATTTGATGTATCATTTGATACACTTTAACGTAAATTTAATATATAAAAACACGATCGACTAAAAATTAACAATCATCTTCTTTTAAAATAAAAAATCTCCAGAATGACCGCAAATTTCATACAACTACATTTTCCAAAAATGGTGGGAAGAACCGACATCGGACGCCATAATTGGTTTTGTTTTGGAAGTAATAGGCTCACTTGGGCTTACATCTCCCGCTCTTCGCAGTTTAAAATACAAAAAAGGTGGAGGGAATCCAATCAAAATTTAGCATCAATTCTGAATAAAAATTCTAGCTACCTTAAAAACAATTTAAAATTTTCAAGACCTGTAAAGGATGCATTGGGTGCCGTTGAGGATGTAAAGTGAATCTTGCATCTCAAGCCGACTCACAACCTCCTTCGTGGTGGCACCTGGGAAACGGTATTCATATTTTTTATCATGAATAGCGGCTGATAGTGAACGACGAATCCTGATGGTTGGTCTAGCCACCCGCCTTCAGGTCCTTTACTGGCTATGACAACACGACAAAGAAAAAGTAACAAACAGAACCCCCCAAATGTTGACGACCCCCGCAAACGAAATAAAGATTATGATTTAAAGATATGCACCTGGAACGTACGGACTCTCTATAGAGAAGGTGCCACTATCCGACTGGCGGATGTCCTCAAAAAATATAAGGCTGACATCACCGTCATCCAGGAGATGAGATGGACAGGATAAGGATGCTCGCGACGTAAAAATTGCGACATATATTACAGTTCCATGCCGAAAAGCACGAATTTGGATGTGGATTTGTAGTTGGCAAGAGACTCAGACATCTTGTCTCGCGATTCTATCCTGTTAGTGATCGAATAGCCGCAATCCGCATCAAGGCGAAATATTTCTACATCACGCTGATTTGTGCTCATGCCCCGACGGAAGATAAAGACGATGAGATTAAAGATGCATTTTACGTGCGCCTAGAAGAAACATACGACCGCTGCCCTGGTCACGACATAAAAAAAAATTGTTCTGGGAGACTTTAATGCAAAGATAGGAAGGGAAGATGTTCTTGGTCCATTAATCGGTAAATTCAGCCTGCTTACCGACACGTCAGACAACGGATTTGGGCTGGTTAGCCTCGCAGCGGGAAGGAATCATGGTAGTGAGTGGAACCAGATTCCAGATTCCACAAGGTAACTTGGCTATCCCCCGATCAAAACACCAAACAACAAATTGATCATGTGGTAATTGATGGCAGGCATGCATCTAGTGTCATGGTCGTACGTGAGATCCGTGGCGCTAATATTGGCTCGGATCATCACCTGGTTGCAGCCTAGGTGCGCACAAGTTTTGGCAGAACGAAAAACGCAAACACAATAAAAGCTGGACATTGCGAAGCTGCAAACCCCAGAGATAGCTACTGTGTACCCCAACCAGCTCTCCTAACTTCTACGACGACAACACCTCTACTTCAGACGCCTTTAACGAAGAGTATCTGATTTGAAATACCTGTTTACCGATATCGACGCAGTTGAGCCCGGGGCATGGTCTCTACACTGAACAAGATGGGAGGTGCAGAGGAAGTCTATCAAATTTTGTATAGAAGTACCACTTTTTCGAGATACTAAATATGGTGTGACATTGAAGAAGATGCTCAAAATACGGACGCACTGTTTCTACGTGCGCTACATAAGTACATAGTCTTATCACCATTGAAGTAAGTATATCAGACCGGTTTTTAAGCGATGAAGCATTCCAAATGTATTGGAAACAATTTTTTTAACAAAATCATGCTTATAGACTATACGGTGCCCGATTCATGACCACCTGCCTATCACTTAACACAACGTTTGGTTTCCGTTGCATATGACTCGATTGCACTGTACCCACATATCCATTGCATTCTTGTATCTTAAGCAGGTATTGTTTTGACATTGAAACAAATTATTCAACAAAGAGTTTAATATTTCATCATCGTACATAGTTTAGTTCCTTATCATTCGTCACCTCGTTGTTGCTGGTTCGACATAATATAGAATTTATGTTACTCTCACACATATGTCTAGTCTCGAGTTGGCAATTCATATCAGCCGCAGAGCCACACTTGCCAGCCAACTGCTAGTATTGATGATAACGCATCTAGTTTTCCCAGTTCTTTTCACGGAATTTGTTTACCCTTTTGTTTAGGTGTGTGGTAAGCGGACTGTAGCGGCACCTTCAAATGAGATTTTACTCCGGCCGTTCTTCAATTGCAGCAATCATATGCTAACATTTTAGAATGTTTACTTGAGTTTTTACATCTTATCAATAACTTTTATTTTTAATTGTTTATCCTCTTCTAGTTCAGTCTTATCGCATTGTATATAATGAAAAATCAATAACAAAATTGTTTATATTCGGCGCATAATGAGTAAACAAACCCAGCCTGTTTCATGACCATAAGTGCTTGAGGTTTAGGCATCAGAGTGGAAGCCTGTGTACAAATGGATGGATGGACAATTGACGGCATTTTGGCTGTCAATCTTTTATGGCATCATAAAGTATACAAAATATACTCATAAAACTCGACGCATTGTATGGAAGGTTTATTACATTACTTAGTATTTAAAGAGATTTGTTTTTTTCATTTCCCGACGATTTCCTCACCTTTTAACAGAGAAAAACATTTCCCTATCCAGTCCTCTTATTGATTCCGAATACAAAATATTTTAATGTATTAAAACATGGAATAGCGTTATCGAAACTCCAAATGGCTTGATACAGGTGTACAAAACACCGCAACATCGGGTGCCCAAACTCGTATTTGAAAGTACAGGTATTAGGATACAGTACGTGACTAGGTCCCACATTTCAATTCCCATCAATGAACAATAATTTTATTATATTGGTATACGAGTAAAGTACGAAGCGCAACCATTTATATAATTTCGTATAACGTGCATATTGATTCTTTTTAATTAGACATTAAATAATTATGAATATGACAATAATTAATAATTTCATTACGTCGAGAGATGTGCTCGTGCATACCAAAGTGCGAGTATGTGTGATTTGACATGTGAGCTATTCGAAAATTTCCACTTTTCAATTTAACGGTAAAACGTAATTCGGAAGTTCCCTTTACATTAATCACATTAACGTCAATAATGTCTGCTAATGAATAGATAATAATGTTATTAATGTTAAATGTGTACATTGCCATCCACCTCTAAGGTGAGAGCGAAGAAGCGAGTATAAGTCAAGACATTTTTGACCCGATTGTCATGTGATAAGTTCGAACACATCCAAACAGGCAACAAATACTGCAATTGAATTAAAATGCTTCTCAGCGGATATTGACATGTTGCTTTTGGTTCTATTAAATCGATTAAATTATACATTTTATAGGAAATCCGAAAGTTACAATCTGATATGTATGGGCACGTTTTACCTTATACTCGTACTCAACACATATACTGGGCTTTATTGTCGATCATTCTGCCGTAAAACATGTTATGTCTTGATGAACAGAGAGTATATGAATCTGTATTAAAAGATTTATATATCAATAATAATATAAATATAGGGTTCTATCTTAAATTCTGGCAAAAAACCGAAACCCTTAGTAAACTGAGATACATATTAGTAAAACGTATCAACTACAAAACATCTACAGTAGACTACGGATAAGTGCACATCGGTTTTCGCGCGACTTTTTGTGCACTTATACGGTTTTTGCATTTATACAACACTCGGATAAGTGCACAACTATTGCATATATTCAAACATTGCATTAGTGCACGATTATTGCATTTATACAAACATTAGATTATTTTTATAAATCTGTAACACCAGTTCAGTTTGGACGGAAAATATTTAAAATATAAAACTGTTTAATGTTTTTATTTCTATTTGGTTTACATTACATAACAGGTTTTAATAAAAACTTACAAAATCAGTTCAGTTTAAGGTAAAAAACCACAAATTTATATTTCATCAATTATTTCATTTTTCATATTTCATACAAAAAAATTAGAAATATTCAGTTCTGTGCCAAAATAAGAGGTGTTAATGAATCATTGCAATCATATTTTGCAACATTGTAGTTTGCAAAATACATATTAAATTCGATTTACCTAAACCACGTGTGCTGAAAAAGTCTGAAATCATTTTTTGAACCGTGTTTTCTGTTCCAACATTATATATTTTTTCTCCAGTTTCTCTAAATCATAATCAACATTTATGTAGTATAAGAGATTTGCATTTATGCATGCAAAGTTGTACTAAAAAAGCACTTTCAGGTTAGCAAAAGTTGTGCATTTATCAGGTTTTTGCATGTATACGTATTGCACTTATCTGTGTATTTTTGTATGTAAACGTATAAAAAAGGCTAATGGCTTCAAATTCCAGTGCACTTATACGGTTTTTGCATTTATGCGATGTGCACTTATCCGTAGTTTACTGTATTAAAAACTTAATTTCCCTTTACACACCATTAATGAGGTATGGAATAGCTTCTCGCGTTGTTGTGAATTAACACGCCTTCTATTTTTAGATTCACAACAACGGCACCTACTTATTTATCGACGAATGCGAGCGTCACTCTTTGAGAAGCTTTTACTTAGACATGCCGATTGACTTGATACTGATACTGCGAAGTTGATGAAAAAAATTAATATTTTTGTTTTAACTCCCGCATGGTAGTCGCGTGCTGTAACCATCATGCCACGACTGGTCCCAAATCATCTATTACCCTTACAAATATTCCATTGGCCCTAAATTATTGATCCAACTTTAAAACATTTGGAAATAAAATAAAAAAGTATGAACCTTAGAAAAATTTATTTTATATTTTATTTATATTAAACAGTAAGTGAATTTGTAAATTACATGATGTGTTTTTGGCAAATGTCGACCTTCGCTATCTACACACGCATACTCTCCACGCCACAGCCTGCAGTGCAAAAAAGCAAATTACCGCATCCACCCTGTACTTTCAATAAATGATTGTTTATTTAAATCAGAATATTCTAAAATATAAAGTACAAAACAAAACCATTACTTAAAAACCCCTATTATTAGTAAAGTTTTTCACGAGTTTGTTGCAAGTACATAAAAGTAATTCACCAATTTAAAGTTACTTCTTTGCATCGAATTTGAATCACATTTCAGCACTACTTCAGATTTAATTGAAAAGTATGCAAAATGAACTACTTCTTCCTATGACAAATCAATATTAAAATCATTGGTAATTCAATCAAATTGGAAGTATTTTTGGATCAGTAATTCAGCTTTTTATTACTTCTTAATAAGCTTTTTTTCTGGTTAATAATATAAAAACGTTACAGCATTGTTATAAGCTAGTAATAAGTTTTTTTGAGCTGTTTGCATTTTTCACTCGTGGTAGAACTTTTTTGGGGGGTACCAATATATCTATGAAAAGATTTAAGGAACAATTAGTTGACTCTTTAATATCTAGACGAAGATACTAAAGAAATTATATGCAGCGAAGGTGTATATTAAGTGTTGCATGCCTCGAGTTACTATAAACTATTGGTTTTATGTGTTGCATATTAACAAAAAAGAGGAATACCGCGACTACGTTGGAAGGACCGGGTGGGGGAAACACTGACACTGCACAGAGGGTTGAAATGTACCAAAAGTGAGGATTAATTAAAAAACTGAAGTTTATCTTGCATTGATATGTTTGGTATTGGGTGAAAGTGAATAAAATTCTACATCACCTATTACTAAAATTACTGCTTTAAGTAAATTACTTTAATGGCAGTAAGCGGTCAAAGTTAAAAAAATGTTAACAAATTTTGCGTGACATGACAAAAACAGAAAATTGAGTTATTTCGATTCCTTATAATTTTTGTTAGGTCTTCTAAAAGTAAAAATGTTATAATGCAACCATCAACTTCAGGTATTTGGGTATATAATTAAATATGTTTTGTTTAGATAAATGTTTTGCAAATATTTTTAATGTTTTTCTTAAAAGTGCTCGATATAAACACAGAGTTTCAACTAGTTTCTGGGCGAGATCAAGCTAATTTTATTAAATGCTCTTATAATATGAGATATCAGCTTATATATTCAAAAGGAAAATCTTGCGGATTTACTGCGTTTTTTTTTACTAATTTAAGTTATTGTGATGATGATGATGATGATTATTATGATTATCAAGATGATGATGATAATAATATTGAAGGTGATGATGACTTTTATCACAATAATACCTAAAATAGGTTTAAATCCATATATATGGACATATTATTTTTCTCTTATTTAGTACATGAAAATTTTTTTTTATAAATATTTTTCAAAAACAATTTTTTTTACTAAATGATGTATAGTTATTCCAAAAAAATATAAATATCAATAATAATGGGCTTCCCTGAATTAATCCCCAGTTTACCTATGTTTCAACCCACTGTGCGCTGCTTGGTAGTACTGACTGGAGGCGGTGCGCACAAGATCGAAGCGAATGGAAATCTCTTATCATTTCAGCCTCTGACTTAGACGCTAAGATAAATATACATATGTTGTCAAGTTGTTTTTTAAGCCTAATAATAATAATAATATTAACAAAAGTGTAGCAAGTGCATTGATTTATATTACACTGTAGGGCACGATTTTTCACCCATGATCAAACTGACCAGATTCTGAAAATAATACAGCTGCTCAAAAATTAATAAGTCCTGTTCGCAGAACTCTGCGAGTTGGTAACAGATTTTGATGAATTTTTTTTAAAGTTGTTCAAATGGTCAGGAGCGCGTTCTGACGAAGAAAAATTTAAAATGTTGTTACAAATTAAAAAAAAAATTGTGACAATTTTATTTTTTGATAATTTGTGACAATTTTAATATTTGACAAATATTATATTTGGGTTTCGTCAGAACCCGCTTCTGGCCATTTAAAAATGATTAAAAAAAGTTCATCAAAATCTGTTGACAAAATAAATTTGTGACAAATATTAAATTTGACCTTAGTCAGAACTCGCTCCTAGCCATCGGGAAAAACATTTAAAAAAAATTGTTCATCAAAATGTGTTAAAAACTCGCAGAGTTCTGCGAACAGAAAGAAGTCACTTTCGAGTCGCTGTATGAGAGCTTCGCTCCAAAAATTCAATTGCTCGTAAAAAACTTAAATGAGCTGATCTGGGATATACGTATATTTTCTTTTGAGCTCTATTTTCAGAATCGGGTCAGTTTGATCATGGGTGAGGCCAAAAAATTTGTCTTACAGTGTTATGTTGGTGTTGGGTGAATGCCATTGTGCTAATGCTACGATGCAAGACCATTTGCACAAGATTGTGAGGAACTGGGCTAATATCAATAAAAATTAACGGTAACGTTTTTTATTAGTTCTGATTATGGCACAACATGCTGAATTACTTGTTGTTTGTTGCAAGCCTTCGAGCGGAAACCCTAAATTGTATTAGATCATAACAATATGTAGTTAGAAAAGTTGCTTAAACGATTTTAAAAACGTTTTACTTCTTATATATACCTACATAATTACCATACATAGGGTAATTTCAAATGAAATCGACCCAAAAAAATATCCTTTGGACATTGCTCCTTTTCGAAGCAAATATATACGCAATATTTCAATATATAGCAAACAACGCATCTGTATTACATTATAACATATGCTCCATTATTTGCTTGTTATTTTGCGTACTAACGAAATAAAACCCATATCTTGCTAATGGCTCATTTTTTCCCTTTGGTCTCTTTTGAATCCGAAGTCAAGTAATTTCATATAAAAATCGGTTTATTTTTTAACTCAGAGTTAAACCATATGCACCGGATTTTGGAAAAATCACATAGGGTAAGGGTATTTATCGGTTTACACTGTTACTCTCTAGTTTCAGAGAGGGTCTTCATCCCCCTATTGGTGGTGCAAATTGCAGCAAATCAGCCAGACCTTTTTTAAAGGTGACAATGTCATTTGTTTGAATATGACTCCTCGATACCTTAATTCTAAAATATAAAATTTATGTTTTACAGGAAAAGCTTTTAAAAATTGTGAGTCTTATAGATTACAATATTTACTACCTTTAAATTTTCTTATAACTTCTATTTGAAGTGGATTGACTGATCAATACTGAAGCAAACTAAATTTAAAACATAACCCGTTAACCCGGTTTTATACTATATAAAATATTCGAAACCCAAATTGTTTAAAAAAGGTCTTTTCGAATAAACCCGAAACCGGTTTTCTGAAATAAAATATTTAATTATGATTAAAAAAAATAAATAAAAAAAAAATAAAATTGTTATTAAGGATAAATAAATGTTCAAAAAAAATAAAAATGCGTCAAAAATCACTGTGTGGTCTAAATGCATTTAGTTCAGTATATTTTGAATTAAAAGAGCTTTATTGCATTGAAATCTTTTGATTTGGTTCACAATTTACTGACAAAACTGAATTGATTAAAATCGCGATTTCCATACAAAAATAATATTTTTTAATATGTGTGTGTGTTTGCTGTTGTGTACCTGCAACCTAAAAATGGAGAGATTTAATATCAGCGGCCACAAATTAGCTAAAAATTTATACAAAACTCCATTCAACACAAAAAAGTAAAATGTTGTTCCCATGTATTATTCATGCATCAGTTGCATATTGCATTGTTTGTTTTAATTTTGTTTCGTAACCTACTTAAAAAAGCTATAAAAACTTATTAAAACCGACCATTTGGTACTGACTGATAAATCGGGTCACATAAATAGTCTCCATTAAATGGTTCTTATTTTGGATTTTTGTTCTTAATTGTCATGTAGTGCCTTTAGCCATATATCTTTAAAATATAACAAATATTGCTTAAAATGTTACTGCAGACAAACACTTACGATATTAGACACAGACCTTGTGAGTGCCTATATCACATACAACTAGAGCTAGGACCGCAATTAATCAAATGTTTAATGGCCGCATTAAATAGACAATAAACTCCTTAGGATTTCAATCAAGAACAGAGTTATTAACGAAATTTCTTTAACCTTTAATGCTCGGCCTTAAATGAAACTACATTATGAGTAGTTCGGTTTTGACAGGTGTAAACATATTCGGGCGGTGTGATATATTCTCCTAAGCTTTTACCCGCGATACCATGGGCTGTTAACGGGTAACATGCTAATGGCTAACATATTAGCGTAGATAAATGCCATTAAACCGCTTTTTGTTTTTATTAGATTCATGAATACATTATCCAATGTAGCCTAATATTACCCTTCAACTGACATCCATCCACAACTCGAAAGTGCATCCACGGAATTGGAATTTACGGCTACCGTTATCAGTCAATTAAAACTACGAACGTGACCGTAATTCTGAGCTGTTGATAGTAGCGGCCCAAAGGAGAAATTAAAAGCCATTCCATTCCTTTGTAATCTCCATTAGCGTTTATGCCTCTGCGGGTGCATTAACAAATTGCATAAAACACTAACAAATGCAATGGTAGCGCAGCAACAGCACCGAACGGTCAACCAAAAAGGCTTAAACGCTCTTGAGTCTGCGTTTGTGGTAAAACAAAATCGTTCAGATAAGGAGGCGCCACTTAATACAGAGGTTAATGCATAAGTCTCAATTCCTTGAGTGTGTGCATTTGTGTGTCGAGTGTCGGTGTGAGTTTTCGGTATTGCACATGTTCTGCTGGCGCCGACGAACAGGTGTGCACCTTAGCCCTCATAAATATAATTCCAAAGAAGTGAGGATTTTGATCATACATTAAATGATGATTTATGAGAAATGGTACCGTCACGCTGCAAACGGAATGTAACAAATATGTATTTCCTACATAACGTTTAGTTACTTTTCCTTACACAGAAAAAACAATTAGGTTAGGAATAGTCCTAATTTATTAGAAACTAATCGCACAGGTATTTAATGTTAGCATATTAAAGAAGCCATTCACTTTCCTTTTGATTGTGAACGGATTTGGATGAAATGAATAAACTCTTGCAATTGTTTTCCAATGTAGCCTATATTGATTGATCACAAACCTGTTTCCTAATGTTTACTATATCTTTAGAAATATCACGACACCAATTTTAAATTTGCGTCAATTTAAATGTTGATAACCCCCAAATGTTTACAGAATTTTGCTTATGTTTGAATTGCTTTCTATAAGAAATTAAATTTTCATAACATACATGTAAAATAAATTCAAAAACCCTGGTCTCGAGCTTGAGATAAATTCTAAATCAACGTTCAAATATACAGACCGAATTAAAACAAAAACAACGGAAATACAGCATATTATTTGTACATACGATTTTGCAGACTAACACAACCCACCGAATTGTACTTTTCACAGATTAACAGACCTCCTTTCAATATATTTACAGTTGGTATACTAACCACTTGCCTTTTTGATATGCAAGATTGTACACAACCTATCTCCGATGTTTAGTGTGATAATTTATTTTTCTTGGCGATTGCATTGAAAACAATAACTTCTCGTCCATCATTCTGCAACGCCTCCCGGGAGGATTTTGTTCTATTTGAACACGTTTATGCCATTTTGGAAAATATTCTATTTAATGTCGGCTAACCACATTTTAGAGGAGACCTGCTTAAGTGAAACCTACATTCAGCGAAATCTAATAAAAGTGAATTACTGTCATAGGAAAAGTTTGAAGAAAGGTCTGCTGACCGCACCGCATTTAATCGATATCCTTTTCACTTTTGCTTTTGCTGTTGCCAAATAACGACAGTTGCCATTCATTGCCCATGGGTATTTTGGAGATAACGTTAATTCGTGTTCCATCCTGCGAGGACACCGCACACCACAAAACACCAAAGGACACTAAAGCAAAAAGAAATTAAAAATCGTTCCTTCATTTCGTTTTGTTTCCTTTGATTTTAACAAGTTTTCTAAAATGCCTTCTCCGGTGGCTCGGCAGCACAACACTACTGCAAAGCTTTGCCAGCTTCAACCAAGTACTCGTACATCGAGCTGAATAGCATTTAACAAGGATAACAAGTTTGCTCATTAATCCTGATTATTTCAAAATGCGCAACTTTATCGTTTTCTTGTGACAGTTTCAAGAGTATCAAGCTGTGTGTGTGTGTGTGCCCATCCTTCCAGCTGGCCCTACACCCGTCTCTCTACATCTCTATTGTTCGAGAAGTTGGGAAGTCCGTGTGTCTTCCTTCCTGTCGGCCTTAACTATTGTCAGTTGCGCTTGTAACCAGACTTTTGGGTGAGCTGAATACTTATGTATCATATTTGCTCCATTTCAACGTTTTGTTTTTCCTTCTGTGTGACAAGAACACAAAACTCATTAAAGCATGAATCACATGAACGACAACAGCAACAACAACAACGACATCAAGAGTAAAAAGGGATTCCAAGCGCACAGCTTACAGATGGTGACTGGCTGACTGACATTTATCCTGAATTGGTTAAGGACAAAAAACAACACAAAAGAAGACACACACACACAGCGAACTCTTAACGAATACAGGAACCGGAACTTTGTTTTCGATACACAGTGGCTGCAGTGATATGAAAAGTACTGACAATTCGAATTCCGTAGATTAGTTGCCTTCAAATTACTTAAATTTAAAGTACATTAAGAAACAGGTATTTATTGTTTAATGCATGGGAACTCTATTAGTAGAAGAGCGGACAAAGTTTAGGGTCATGATGTATTCCAACTCGAAGTTATAAGTATAATTGTATATTTTTTTGTAACACATGGAGTTATTTTTTGTGAGATGAAATTGATGAAATCAAGACTTATGGAAAATATGACCAATAATTATTGGATATCCATTTGAATTGGTGGAGATTTACTTCAGTTATTGTGTTGGTGGTGCACTCTATAACTGTCTGACCTTAAATTTTGTGGATTTTTCTTTAGGAATCGTGTACTATAATTTTTTGTATGATAACGTATAGGCACCAGCCACAATTTATTTTCATCCACGTATTTACAATTTCTCAGACAACATTAAAATGATCCATCCTCCTGTAGATGCCATAAAGATTTAATTTCGTTATCACGTTTAGTTTTAAACTCATTTTCGAATAA
This sequence comes from Muscina levida, assembly GCA_964034835.1. Lineage (NCBI taxonomy): Eukaryota > Metazoa > Arthropoda > Insecta > Diptera > Muscidae > Muscina > Muscina levida. The sequence goes on along the minus strand of OZ035883.1, from coordinate 101,173,576 downwards.
CAATTATACTTAATGTTTATTCAAAACTAACAGCCCCGCAAACTTCGTCCTGCATATAAATTTGTAAAAAGACAAATACATAATATGGTATATGGAGCTTTTCCAAGACTACGCTTGCATTTGATCTGTTCTATTAGTAAGAGTAATAAAGTTGATATTTTCCAACTCCCAATGAATCAGAGCACAAAGGTAAGTAGAAGTCGTTAAGGTATTTTTGAAGACATATACAAGTATGAGATGTATCAACCACTTTTCCCAGGGGAAAGTTTATATCTGAATTTAAAATGTAGTATGTAGCTTAATAATAACCATTTTAAAGAATTCTAATATTATATATTATTCTCATATGTTCAAAAATTCAATTCTAAATTTTTGTATACTTAAGTGCTAGCTATGTTCTTCTTCTTCCTTATTATTTGATGATGGGATCTAAGCAGTCTCAGACTTTTTATAACAAAAATTTTTATCAACATCGGTGAGACCTTTAAGGATAAGTATAGTTGCAAACACAGGAATAAATAGAAGAATTATATATAAGAAGAACGATAGGGAAAATAAAAAAAAATTCCTATGCGCTCTTTGCCTTTTGATCGAGTAGTGCTTATTACTATCCGTGTATCAATATTTGCAGAGACCGCGATGCTGAGAACGGCGATGGTTCGATAAATTCGAGCCCCAAGTCACACTTACTTCTACAGCGGCGATGACTTCTTCTGTACACACGGTACGCGCTTGGTTTGGATGAATATTATCCAAAACAGTAAATGTATCCGATCCATAGTATTACGTATTAGCTGTTCCACAAGTTTGGTGGACAGAGAGCGCATTTTGAAAAAAAAATTCCCACGACTTGCAAAAGTTGATTTAGTGTGAGTCTTTGCATGGTGATTTGCCAAAGTATACTGAAGAAAGTCTATCACACCTCATTAGTATGACAGCTAGATTTACACTTTTACCTATCAGAAGTGCTATAAGTGAAAAACATACCCCATACATAGGTTATTTACAAATGTTTGCTAATGTGGCCTCTGACATATTATAAAAATTCAAATTGTGCCCCAATGATACAATAGGTGTTTTCCATTCCAACTGCGATAAATATTGCTTAAATGTTCTCTAGGATTTATTACCCATTCGCTTTCCTGAAAAGTAATTGAAAATCATATACCTGTAAAGTAAATTAAAAACATATCACTGTTTTAGTCTGCGAAGCTACTATATATCCTCAACTGCCTGGTGAACGGACCATTATTTAATACAGTTCAAAAGTCGAATATTGAAGTGCGTGGGCAGGGCCTCGACACTTTTTAATAATCGTGTACCAGAAGCGGAATCTGACTCTAAGAAAATTTCACCAGGAAACTATATGTCTAAACTCAATTCCTAGTTCGCGCTGAGAAGCATGAAGATTTCAGGTGGGGCTCTGGGGGGTCAAAATAAAAGCCTCTTGGGTTCTATGATGACCCCCTAGGTGTGAAGAGAATGGTATATTTTTGACGTAGTTTGGGATCCCCCTATATTTTGCGGAGGTGCAGGCAAAAATTCAAGAATTTTCAATAACTTAATTTCTATATGCCGCCCGTGGCGTAGTGGTTAGAACACACGACTACCATGCTGAAGATCGCAGGATCAAACCTGGCTCCAGTCGTGTATAGTAAGAGCTTCTCAAACAGTGACGTTCGCATTCGTCGATAAACAAGTAGGTGCCGTTAGTTGTAAATCTAAAAAATAGAAAGCGTGTTAATTCACAACAACACGAGAAGCTATCCCATACCTCATTCAAGGGGTGCAAAGAGAAATTAAGTTTTTTTAATTTCTGTATGCCAATGCTTCTGCAATCCTTCATTTCGTTTGTTGAGAAGTCAGCTCTAAGCAGAAGGTTTCTAAATATATATGCTCATTTAAAAACTAAAAAAATATTTCTACCTATGCTTATCAGCGCGAGCTAAGAATTGATTTTAGGTACATAGTGTATTGGTGAAATTTTCTAAGAATTTACCGTACACTTCGATTTTGGTAGCCGATTTTTAAGAAAAAAAAATTGACCCTCCCTACTCTTCATATCTCTAGGCGAACTGTAATATACTGTAGGGTTTTGAGGAGGATACTGTGAAATTTTCATGCTATTTTCAATTCACGCTATCGATGTCCTTATTATTCGCTGCTAGTACTGCCAGTTGATTAACCCAATGGAGAATTTTATAATTTTGAGCAATGCCAGGGAACACTTTAGTGATGAGTTGCTTTTTCGATGGTGTGAACTCGCAAAAATTTGCAGGGAACGATATCAATTCTGTCGAAACATCAACACGAATTTGGTCATTGGCAAGCGCCAGCAGTTGTCTCGAAAATTCGCAGGCGATGGGAGGTTCTGAAAAGTGACCTTCATGTTCGTGGTCAATTTCAAATTCCTCCTGTCGCGTTCAACGGATAACATGTGACTCCGAGATACACAAACAAAGTACAAATTTAAATCGCTGACGTAGAATCGGTGGCATCGGCGAGCGAATGTGTGCACAGCATACACACTGGCGTGGATGAACTGTGTACTAATTAATTGTACGACGTTTACGTCATCTAAGGTTTGATCGTCTAATAGGAGGCATTAGTAAAGTAAATAACTCTCCCTAAAAATCAACAAAGTCATTACGAAATGAGTGCCCGCAATTCAATTGGATAACCTCATTTTTAATACGTAAACTTATTTTCTGAAAAAATATCAAATTGATAAATATTGCATAGGACAACTGCAAAATTTCATTGATAAAAACAAACCAAATTTTTTCCATATGTTCCGAAATTTTTCGAGTTTTTCGCTAATAATTTTCTATTTTTCCACTCGAAAAGCCATTTCGTTACAATTGCACTCAAATTAACTGACTTTTCCGAAGGATTTTCGAAAAATTTTCTTGCATAAAAACACCTGCCAATTACGAACAATTGAGAAAAAAATTGGGAAACTGGGCCAGCGTTCTCACTTGATAAATTACTATACATTTTTTACACCATGTTTATTTATATAGATTTCACAATAATCCGAAATTTTTCAAGCAACACCTTTCCACCTTTTTGTCATCTGAAATTATCAAATCAAGCGCAACAGTAGAAGGTTTCGTCGAAAACATCCAAATCTTTAGATTTTTTTCTGGAATTTTCCAAGTTTTCCACCAAGAATTTTTCTATTTTTCCATTCGAAAAGTCATTCTGAATAATTATTCGAAATTTTTCACTTTTACATTTTCGTTTTTTACAATTTCCCGGCTTTTCCGAAGGATTTTTTCTTTTACATAAACCTTCTCCTGGCAATTACGAACAACTGAAAAAAAATGTCAGCAAAATCGGTCCAGCCGTTCTCAATTGATGAATTACTATACATTTTTGCCACCATTTTTATATATATAGATATTATGTATACGCCTTTCCCGTAATTTTTCTCACATATTCATGATTTCCGCGATGGAAATCTTGATCAATATTCTGATTATGAATATATGTGATTTTAAGAAGCTGTTTTGTCAATGAAATGTTAAACTTGCTTAAGCTGCCGTTAGACGACGTGTATTTTCCCTGTGTAAAATTTATACATGTCGTGTGACCCCTTTCAAACACTGCTTGTGTAAAACAATGTGTTAGATAACATATGTATACATTTCATTTAGAGCGTGCTCTATCTTGATATGTAATACATATTGGCAATCAGCTGTTTTTGACAAAACAACAAAGCGTTTGCTGACAAAAAGTTGAAAAGGATAAGTATTTTATTTCAAATCGTAAATAGAATGAGTGTTTTTCAACATATCTTTAGTTAAATTGGGCGAATAAAGCTGTGTTTGGCGATGATAAGATATAGCAAAGTCAGCTGTTAATGATAAAAACATGTATACATATACAAGCACGTTTGAACGCAAAAATTATAAACCAAATGTACACGCTCATTTTGACAGACATGCAGAATTACATATAGGGGTTTTAAGTGACAAGCCATGTCTAAAATACACGTCGTCTAATGGCAGCTTTAGTGTTTTATGTGTGAAAAACGAAAATTTTCTTCAAATGTATATTTGAACTTAGGATCTAGAGGGAGTTACGAACACAACGGTAGGACCCATAGAGTCATGATATTGACACCACTGAATTCGTCTCAAAAATATCTTTCGTTTGAATCCAAGGAGCCCCTTTGTTGAACCTCCAAGGGCGCCATGGGCGCCGTCACCAATTTTCACTTACCATTTTTAGGTTTGGGGACCAAGACGAAGTTAATGGTATATTTCTGTTGTTGTTTGTGCTCCCGCCCCATATTCTGCACTTCCACCAATGGCAAAAATTCACGTATTTATAAAAACTTTATTTCTGTATGCCAACTTTCAAAAGCCATTACGTTTAACTAGTGCATAGATTCTCTTCAATACGGCAAAATTATGCATTTGATTCCAATTAATTTGGTACCTCTTCTGGCCTGATTGCCCGTCTAGAATTTATAATATAGATTAAAACCCAAAAGTAACTCCGCCAAAAATAAAATCTAACAAAATTTTTTAAAAAAAAAATCCGCTCCTAGATAATTTCCACACCCTGCTGTACGCTTATGAAAATTTGACTGCAATAAATACAGACTATATCGGTTGACCGATTCTGTTACCTCCCATACAAAATTACCTATTGTTGTAAAATATTTGTTTTTTCCATATCTTCCAAACCAACAACTATGGTCAGTTTTCATATTTTGTAATAGTTGGCAAAACATAAGAAAGCCGAACCATTTGACACACCCCTTTTGGTTCCTCCCATACTAAAAACCGACAACTGCAGGATGTTTGAATTTGGTCAGGTTCATTATCTCATAATAGTAGACAAACTCTACTAAAATATCATGTAGTAGTTGGCAAAATCTAATAAACCCGAATAATTTGACACACCCCTTCTAGTACCTCTTACATAAATAACGTCAGAAAAAATTTTGGTCCGCCCATTTAAATTCAGGCATGAGAGGGTTAAAGATAGATGTTTTAGAAACTGTTAGGAATATAAAAATAGTGGGGATACATTTTACTCCGGGGCAATTGCTGGGCTTAATGTGGATTTTTTCCCCGTTCCCCACCAACCTTGCCCACCACGCGTTGCCGTTTGAACCCACCCCACCTCTCCCATTGTTTGCTAATGAATTATTCTTTCCAACCACACAAAATTATGGTGAGAGCCGTACGGAAATCAAAATCATCATTTTAAATTTGAATAGGCTATAAAAAAAAGAATTGATAATAATTCAATATTTCTGGTTTTATTGGAAAGGTTGAACTTTGTCATTTAATAATGGAATAGAAAATCATTCATACGACTACCAAGCCTGGCTCAGCAGTACCTCATCGATCAACCCAACTTTGCAGTACATTTTCAATTGTTTCGGGTGGAATCTCTTTAACGGCAACTTCGATTTCATGTCTCAGCGCTTCAATTTTCTCTAGATGCTTTGCGTAACATTAATCCATAATGGTTCCCCACAGTAAATAATCCAAGGGGGTCAAATCACAATTCCGAGGCGACCAATTGACATCACAATTTCGGCTGATTTTTCGATTTTCAAAAACAGTATGTTAAATATCGATGATTGCGTAGGCTGTATGACATGTGGCCCAGTCTTGTTGAAACCAAATGTCGTCCATGTCAGTCTCTTGAATTTTTGGGAACAAAAATTCGTTGACGCGTTAACGCCATTGACGGTAACGGCGACTTTTTTCCCTTTTTCGAAGAAAAATGGCCCAATTATACCGCCAGCCTAAAATCCACACCGAACAGTGACTCGTTGGATTCATTCGCTTCTCAATAGTCACGTGTGGGTTCTCTGAACTCCATATGCTTCAATTTTGCCTATCCACATAGCCACCGAGATAAAACGAGCTTCATCTGAAAACACGATGATCGGATGAAGTACTGCCGATTTCATCGTGGTAATCATATGAATGATATTGTGTTTCAATCTTAAATGACAAAGTTCAACCTTTCCAATAAAACCAGAAATTTGAAAATGTTATCAGTACTTTCTTTTTTATAGCCGATTCAAATTTAAATTTTTTGTTTTTTAGTGTTTTCGTTATATCTTCCATATTTACAGTCCGATCTTAAAGTTTGATATAGCGAATTTTTTGTCTCAGGGAGGTCAATACTTTGCTTTTTGTTGCTTATTCCTTGTTGTATAATTTGAGGTATGCTGTAAAGGCTACATGAGGTTAAAGACTTTCAGATTAAAAAAAAAATTGGTCTGCCACAGACAAACACATCGATGTATCCTACTTTAATATCTGAATGTAAATACTGAAGCTATGACAAATTTAAAAAGGTGACCCCTACGGTCTGCAAAAATGAATTTATAAAAGCATTTTTTAAATAGTTGTGCTGTAATTATCGAAATATTTTCTAGGCAAAAGTTTTATGATTTCCCTCGAGCTTTAAATTTCTAATATTAGGATGTCACATTATGGTGGTAGGAAATGAGATTTGGGGGGTTAGTACTAGAACGGCACACTTGAGGTCAATGGACCTAAGAGCATATTGGCCTCCCTGAGACAAAACATTCGCTATATCAAACATTAAGATCGGACTGTAAATATGGAAGATATATCGAAATAACTAAAAGGCAACCCCTACGTTCGGCAAAAGAAATAATTTTTTTTTTGAAATGTCCTTGGAACTATTCATTATATTAGCTGGTGTACGGAGAACTTTTTTTTCTGATACAGTCTAATGTACATATTCAAATAATTGGGCAGATCATCTAATATCACCTTTTGTGCACTTTGAATAAGTGAATGAATATACGTAATTGAATAAATATCACATTGGAACACTGTGTCCCTATCAAATAAATAAAGTGTTTTAAGATGCTTTAAATCAGATGTTAATCATGGTCCTCATTCCTCTAATTCAATTCTTTTTTAAGCAAATGCCAATCCTTTTGGTCCATTTCCAGCTTTTTGTGCATGACCCAACCCATGCCATGTCAACATATTAAACACAATAGTTGGTTAGATGTTTGTGTGAATCGCTGTTCATACGGGTTTAAAGGTACCAACCCTTTTGAAGCCATGGGTGAATGATTCGAGGCGATCACACACTGGAGCCACTCGTTTATACACAAACACACACTTACGTACCAATGTATATGAAGGAGAGCAAACACATGTAGGGATGACAAAATTAACATATTTTTACGCTCGTTAAATCTAAACTGTTTGACAAAAAAGGAAATATGAAAAATAAATGTTTGTTTCAAATCATTCGTCCGTTTCGCAGGCAGTTGGTGCTGGCGTTCGTTAGGTCTTTCGTTTGTTCACTAACTCAGCCATTGAAGCGAGGAACTACCCATGCGGGGATTCCAACCCTTTTTATCTGCGACTAATCAGAGTCACGTGGATTTAAATGCTTTCAAATGGAACACCGGAGACCAAATACAGTAACAAAAACAAGAGCAAACAAAAGCGTCTACTGGCGGAATGAGTCGCACATTAAACACACATTCCGTGTTGTACCAGCTCGTACTTACAACTCATGCTGTAATCATTAAAACCGTAAACAAGCAATTTAGAAAGGATCACACGACTCCTCCTGCGTTGTGAGAGTGACAGTGTGAGTGCGTATTTATGTACGTACTCGCAGCCATACACACACACATCCGATTTACTAGCAAAGTTGGTTCTATAATGACGAGGAGAAGTTTTCCCATCTAGCGCAGGGTGCTTTGAAAACATCCTCGTCTATGTTGGTACTTTGAATCACTCATTCACTCATCTGGTTTTTTGCTTTTATATCTGTTGTTGCCGTTTTCCTCTTTTTATAAAAATGTATTAATTATGCTTGAATAACAAGATGAAAATTTATTGTGTACATTTCGTAGTGAATGACGGAGATAAGAGGGTTGGTTGGTCTTTTTTTGTAGCTGCCCCTCTGTCCACTGCGGCTGACCATTGTACTAGGAACGCTTTCAAAAGGACATGCTTGTAAATACCAACAAAGATACACAGTGGGTAGTGGTGAAGGACTAGAGTTTTTCAGGAAATTTCATAAATAATTTTAATATTGTTTAGCCAATGAGTGGCAGCAAATGAAAGTTTTTTTGTACATTAATTTATTAATTTTTTATTTAAATGAGTTTAAAGGCAGTTTCACTTTGAAATTTCATAATTAAATATTGAGAAAGTGGCCAACATAAATCTTATAGTTCACTCAATGTTAAAAGGGAAACAATGCGTAAGAAAAATCAACACAATTTTTAAAATCTACAAATAAAAGTTCTTTTGTACTGTCGTATATTGAAATGCCTTTATTTTATACTATGCGGAGAGATGACGCAATGCATTTTTCTCATTTACGTAATTAATTGTGTAATAATCTTTATATATAAAATTCTACCGTACGTGTGTTGTGACTGAACTCCTCCTAAACGGCTCGACCGATTTGCATAAATTTTTTTGTATGCGTTTGGGTGGCGCCCCGGATGGTTTAGATTTACAATTCGGTCCAATTGGACAAAGGGGCGTGGCACCGCCCATACAACTTGAAAATCAAAAGGGCTGTATCTCGTGAACTACCAGAGGTATGAAGATAAGATTTGGTATATATGTTGTTGAAGCAGTATTAATTTCAGCCAAGGTGGAAGTGGGCGGTGCCACGCCCCCTTTTCAAAAATCGATCTAACGGCTTTTCTAATAGACCGATTGATACGATTACCAAGTGGTACTGTTGACCTGCTGATAGTCCCTGGCTATAATAGGCTGTGATTGGATAAAGGGGCGTGGCACCGCCAATACAACTTGAAAATCAAAAGGGCTATATCTCATGAACTATCAGAGGTATGAAGATGAGATTTGGTATAAATGTTGTTGAAACAGAAGGTATTACTACCAAGAAGAAAGTGGGCGGTGCCACTCCCCCTTTGAAAAAAATCTCTGACGGCTTTTCTAATAGACCGATATATACGATAATTTTAAAAAGTGATACTGATGACCTATTGTTAGTCCCTGGCTATATTTGGTTGTGATTGGATAATGGGGCGTGGCGCCGCACATACAACTTGAAAACTAAAAGGGCTATATCTCATGATCTATCAGAGGTATGAAGATGTAATTCTTTACATATGCTATTGTTGCAGTATGAATTACAGTAAGGGTTGAAGTGGGCTGTGCTACACCCTTTTAAAATATGTAGTTATAACTGTCAAAATTCCACAGTATATTGCAGTTCGCCTAGAGATATGAATAGTAAGGTGGGCCAATTTTTTTTTAATTCGCAAAATTGTAACCAAAATCGAAATCTACGATGAATTGTTAGAAAATTTCAACAATAAAATTTGTGTCTAAAATCCATTCCTAGCTTGCGCTGGGAAGCAGGAAGATTTCAGATAGAGAACAAGAGCACAAATCGAAAACTTCTGCGTAAAACTGACTTCTCAACACACTAAATAAAGTATTACCGAAGCAAATCTTTGTGTTGGTTAAAAAGTTACGGCTTCTGAGTGTTGGCATACAGAAAACAATGTCAAGAATATACCATTCTCTTCGTCTTGGTCTCCAAGGAATAGTAGATTAAAATTAGAGTCGGGGCCATAGGTCTGAAGGTTTCAATAGTTGTTAAAAAAATATGTCTACCTGAAATCTTCATGCTTCTCAGCGCGAACTAGGAATCGATTTTATACATATTGTATCTTAGTGAAATATCTTAAAAATTCATCGTAGATTCGGATATTGGTATACGATTACCACGTTTTTTTCGACGTGAAAAAATTGATCCGCCCTAATAAACAGGCTATTTGGAACTTAATAAGTGCCATGGCTCTGCCCACGCACATCAATATTTAACTCTTTAACTGTATCAAATAATGGTCTGTACACCAGGCAATTGAGGACACATGGTAGCTGCGCAGACGAAAACAGTGATTTGTTTTTAATTAACTTTACAGATATGCATTTTTGAATTACTTTTCAGAAGAGCGAAGCGGCAATAAATCATATAGATAAAATGCGCGTTCTGTTCGCCAAACTTATGGAGCCCTTTGTGAAGTTTAGGGTGCATATAATCATCCATCTGAGCAGTTTATAGTGTGACATGGGACTCGAATTTTTCGAACCGACGCCGTTCTCAGCAACTCGATCTCTGCAAATGCTTGGTACATTCATATAAAATCCAACTGGTAGAAGAACTGGAGCAAGTGGACTATCAATTGATTTTTTTTATTTATCATGTCATTGCACATTATTTGAAGGAGAAATGGTTCCAACACGACGGCGTAATATGCCATGCAGCGCGTGAGGTCATCACTTTGTTAAGCCAAACGTTGGTGACCGAATTATCTCAAAAAATGGTAATACGAGTTCAATATGTAGAGAGTATTCGGACATATTCTTGGTCCGTATGAGAGGAAGACATGGCAAAGAAGGTTTTTATGGCTAAAGGCATGAAGCTTCAAACGAAATTTTCATTTGCGGTCAATAGGAGAACGCATAATAAAAGTGATTTTTACGCCCAAAGACATAGTTAGTATACAGACACAAAATTGAATTTTGATCTTTAGAGGAATTTCTGTTTTCGATTTGTGAAAGAAGTGTTTTTTCTCCCTACATACAGACAAAACTTAATCTACATGTCGAAACTATAGATATGACTTTGATGATGAACTTTTTACTATCGTCATAGAGCCTATCATATTTAGAATTTAAAACAATATAACTTAATTAGTTAACTTCCATGTTATGGAGTTACTTGCAATTAGTCACATAAGTTAATAAACTCAACATATTATTGTCGAGCTTAAGTACCGTTTTAAAGTACTTTGTAGACCTAAATGTGAAATATATGACAAGTTAATATGCAATAGCGAAGCATTGCCGGGCCCACAAGTTTTTATTATACACAAAAATACATAGTAATTGTTTTGAAATAAAATATCCTGTAAATGAATAATGCTTAAAATTCCCTACATCAGCTACAACTAGAGTGTTCAAATACCGCCTTTTTTCAAGAACCCGGTTTCCGAGTTATTCGAAAAATTGATTTTTTAGAAAACTCGGATTTCGAATACAGCATTTGAAAGAAAACCGGTTTAACCGGGTTTTTACTTTTTTACTTTTTAATAAATTTTTGGAATCTCCTTTTATTTTTCAAAGTAGCATTTTTGAAAAGGAATACATTTTTAGAATATTTTTAATTTTTTTTTAAAAATAGTATTTAAGAAATATTATGCAATTGAAGTGTTCAGTTTTGATTATATTCTTCTGTTTAGTTTTTATAAAGCTTGATACAGAAAACACTCACTGACTAATTGAGGAAGTAGGATTTATTAACAAAAACGCGTTTAGAAGGATGTTGAGCTTTTCTGTCGTTTTATTACATCTACTGAAATAATTGAAATCATCGTATAGTCTTGCGTCATTGCAATTGGTTTTTTTGGATGTTATTTATTGTCCTGTTTAATTCGTTGCAAAGACTACCATTAGGGGATTCCTTCATCTCACAATCTGAACTGTTACTAGACTCTGCCGTTGTTGTGGAAATTGCAGGATAAAGTCTTTTAAAAAGTTCGTTCGCATATTCGATCGTTTCCGCCTTTTTAGAATACTTTACACAGGATGAGATTGTAGGACATTTTCCAAAGCTTTAATATATAATTAGGCTATTCAACGATTGTATTCTTCTTTCCTTAAATCTTGCTATAATTTTGTCTCGCAGCTCCCGAGCATATGTGGAATCCATTCATTCTGAATCATTTGATAATCTTTTAATTGCGATCGCTAAAAGCTGAAGAGCTGAGCTTAAATCTCTCAAAATTGTTATTTCTTGTAAGCGCATGGTTGACACATGGGTTAATTCTTTAAACTGTTCAATCATTGCAGATAAGGAGCTCCACCGGTGTTTCACATCGACAATGAGCCTAAGTTCTTTATTGGGCTCCTGGGAAAACATAGCTCTGCAATTTTCTTTGTATTTCGCTCGACTTGTTAAATAAATTAATATGCTTCCACAATTTTGCAATAATTTAAGTCACTTTTTAATGAGCTCGTATTATTTTTTGACATCCACTATTTCACCCCATTCATCATCGTCATTATCATCTTCGGCGAGATCCACTTCGACTTGTTGATCCACTTAAATGACGTGTAAAAAGATTTTTCTAAATTAATTTTAAATTGAATTCTAAAATATTACAATATATATATTAAGAATTCTCGTTTATGAAACGTAAAAAGTTTTTTCTAAATTAATATGAAATTGAATTTTAAAATTTTACAAAGCTTCTAAAAGCATTATCGTTTAAAAAATGTAAAAAGTTTTTTCTAAATTAATTTCAAATTCAATTTTAAAATTTTTACTTTTTCGGTTAAACCGGTTATTCGAAAATGGCACTTTTGCAAAAACCGGCATACGGTTTTTCGGTTTCGGTTTTGAACACCCTAGCTACAACTCGCCAAATCGTTAACATATCAATGAAATTTTATGCATATTCTAAAACACCGATTTAATAATAATTTCCAATTCTAATGATTGGTGTCATATCATCATAGGGTATTTACAGCGGAAGGACGGACGATTTCATAGTACAAAATTGCAGTATTGTGCTCTCCATACGGATAGGAGGGTATATATGAGGGATGAGGGTATATATCATTTGATACGACCCAAAAGTGTAACACATAGAAGGAGTCACTTCAGACCCTAGGTTTCTTTGAACCAAATTCGATTCATGACTTTTTAAGTCGTTTGAGCCATGTCCGTCTGTCTGTCTGTCTGTCTGTATGTCTGGTGGCTGTCCGGCTGGTTCGCACGATAACTTTCGAAAGACGCAACCAAATCTTTTAAAATTTTGCACGAGTTATTATTTTCTCAAAACTACTTACGGTATTGCAAATGGGCTACATGGCCCCGCCCCTTCTGGTACCTCCCATACAAATACATCATTCCACCCACTTTAGAAATCGAGTAATAATATCAATACACCCTACGGGATCGTCCCCAAATTCTGTATTTAGTAAAGCTATAACAGGATAAAGTTTCGGAAAAAATTTTGAAAGCCTAGCCACGCCCCTTCTGGTACCTCCCATACAAACCTACCTTTCCGCCCACTATGGACATGGAGAAATAATATCAATAAATCAAACGTGATCGTACCCAAATTCTATTTTTAGTAAAGCAATAACGGGATAAAGTTTTGGAGAAAAAAATTGGAAGGTTATCCACGCCCTATCTGGTACCTCCCATACACATCTGGTACCGCCCACTTTAGAAATCGATTAATTTTATTAAAAGACCTAATGCGATCGTGCCCAAATTCTGTATTTGGTAAAGTTCAAGCAGGATAAAGTGTTGGAGAAAAAATCTGGAAGTCTAGACACGCCCCTTCTGGTACCTCCCATACAAATGTACCTTTCCGCCCACTTTAGGAGTGTAGTAATAATATCAGTACACCCAACGCAATCGTGCCCAAATTTTGTATTTAGTAAAGCTATAACAGGATAAAGTTATGGAGAATAAATCTGAAAGCCTAGAAACACTCCTTTTCGTACCTCCCATACAAATGTACCACTCCGCCATTTTCGAAATCGAGTAATAATATCAATATAATAGAAAATTATTTGTTTTACTGAGGGTAAGGGTAAATGTAAGTCGGGTTGCCTGACTGAAACTTTCTAAGTGGTTTTAATTACAAATCGATTAATTTCAATAACTCAAGACTTAAACAATATCTTATATTGGGTGATGGTATTTTCAGTCAGTTTAACTAACTGAAATTTCTGTACTGGTTTTTTTATTTCCTTATACACAACCATTTCGCTGTGAACAACCAAAATCATAAAAAATATCAGCAAAAAATGCATACACCCATCCTCATGTGCACACGTCGGTATCTAGTCGACGACTGAAGCAATATCGATATTTCACCAATACAACGTCATAAAAATTTTTGGACACCACTGCTTTAGACCCTAGTTAAAGTTTTGGAGAAAAAAACTGGTAGTTTTTATACTCTTTAGAAATCGAGTAAAAATATCAATACAACCAACGAAATCGTGCTCAAATTCTATATTTAATAAACCTATAGCAGGATAAAGTTTTGAAGAAAAAAATTCGGAAGTCTAGACACCCCCCATCTGGTACCGCCCACTTTTAAATTTAATTAATATTATTAATAGTCGCTATCATGCCCAAATTCTGTATTTAGTAAAGCTCAAGCAGGATAAAGTTTTGGAGTAAAAATCTGGAAGCCTTGCCACGCCTCTTCTTGTACCTTCCATACAAATGTACCACTCCGCCCACTTTAGAAATTGAGTAATAATATCAATACACTTAGCGCGATAGTGCCTAAATTCTGCATTTAGTTAAGGTATAACAGGATAATTTAGAGAAAAAAATGGAAGTATAGCCACGCCCCTTCTGTTACCACTGATGCAAATGTACCAATCCGACCACTTCGGGGATGGAGTAATAATATCAATACACACAAGGCGATCGTACCCAAATTCTGTATTTAGAAAAGCTAAATCAGTATAAAGGTTTGAAGAAAACCAGTACAGAAATTTTAGTCAGATAAACTGACTGATAAATACGATCACCCACTATAAGATATTGTTTAAGTTTTAAATTATTGAAATTAACCGATTAGACTTCCAGACTTTTTCTCCAAAACTTTATCCTGCTTGAACTTTACCAAATACAGAATTTGGGCACGATCGCGTTAGATCTTTTAATAATATTAATCGATTTCTAAAGTGGGCGGTACCAGATGTGTATGGGAGGTACCAGATGGGGTGTGGATAGAATTAAAATTTTTTTCTTCAAAACTTTATCCTGTTATAGCATTACTAAAAATATAATTTTGGTACGATCACGTTTGATTTATTGATATTATTCCTCCGTCTCTATAGTGGGCGGAAAGGTAGATTTGTATGGGAGGTACCAAAAGGGGCGTGACTAGGCTTTCAAAAATTTTTCCAAAACTTTATCCTGTTATAGCTTTACCAAATACAGAATTTAGGTACGATCCCGTTGGGTGTATTGATATTATTACTCGATTTCTAAAGTGGGCGGCATGTTGTATTTGTATGGGAGGTACCAGAAGGGGCTGAGCCATGTAGCCCATTTGCAACGCCGTAAGTAGTTTTGAGGGAATAATAACTCGTGCAAAGTTTCAAAACATTTGGTTACGTATTTCGAAAGTTATCGGTCTAAAGTGACTCCTTCTATGTGTTACACTTTTGGGTCGTATCAAATGATATATACCCTCATCCCTAAGGGTGATGGTACAAAAACTGTAAGTATAGCCACGCATTTCTTGGACCTAGCATATAAAAGTACCATTTCGCCCACTTTAGAAATCGAGTTATAATATCAATACACTAGAAAATTGTATGTTTGCTGAGGGTGAGGGTATATGTTAGTCCTTTTTCCCGACTGAAACTTTGTTACTGGTTTTTACTGTTTTTTTTTGTAATCATATAGTTAATTTGGTGAATTTCCTCCATTCTCATGTTTGAATATTAACGGTCAAATTCAAACTATAATTGGTGCTGGACATTTTCGGCTGATATCTACTTCGCATGTACATGTTTGACATAATTGTAGATATATATACAGCTGATGATGTACCATTGTGCATCAGTTGGTCACAAAGGGGTCTGAAGGTGAACTCGTCATGGAGTTCGAAACGCGTCATCCTAGTGCGTGACACCCTGAATTAGCCCAAAAATATCAAACAATAATACAAAAACAAAAAAACAAATACTTTTCTGATCGTAAGCCGAATTTGATGTATCATTTGATATACTAACGTAAATTGATATAAGACAAACTATATTTATATCGTTGGAAAGTCTCTTTTTTCCAAATACTTTGAGAAACTTAAAATAGGTTAAAATAGGTTCATTTCAGAGTTTTGGGGGTTTTGGGATATTTGAAAAACAAATTCTTATTGTGGTCAGTTGCAGCTACCAGAAAATAGTTTAATTTCCTAGGTAATGTTTTTTTTGTCGCTTTGTGTTATCCATAGATCAATGTGTGTGTCCGCAACGCAGATTTAGAATGAAGTAGCATCAAAGGTAAAAGTATTTTAAATGTGTATTAAGTTGTTTATATAACCCCAATAGGTCTTCTTTATTTCACAAAAAATAATATACCAATGTGGCAATTTCGCTAAATTTCGCAAATTTTCATGGACACTACAATATTCTGTGGAAAATAGTGTTCGTCCGTAACGCACTTTGTGTTAGTCATAGTTTTGAATACAACATTTAAAGTAAATTTTCATTAAAAGAACATTGTAGTACAGTCCAAAATCTAAATTTTTTAATATGAAGATAATCTCAAAATTCCTTAGCTTTTCGAGAAAACTATACCCAAAAATACTTAAATACTGTTCTGTAAACAAAACACTTTTGTAGGGTCCCGCCCGTAGGGTAACAAAATTTCGGAATTGAGTAATTATTGGCAATAACATAAAGAGTCTCCAAAGAAAACGAAGTGCTAACGAACTTTTGTAAGCAAATTTCTGGACTATAGAGGTATATTCCAGCAAAGGTCTAACTAGAGATATGTATAAATGCTTAGTGATATACGGATAAGAAAATTCCTTAGCCCATCATTTAATAAATCCAATTGTGGATATAGATCTATTGACAGCCATGCTTATATGAGATATTAAGTTCAATTTCCTGTCCATAAGAAAGCCGAGATCAATAAATGTGGTAACAGAATCCAATACAAAATCATCAATACAATATGTATTTAAACTCTTTTACAACGAAAAAATTACATATTTTTACATTTCTTAAGGTTCAGATCCATTAAATTGGCCTTACACCAATAAACAAAGCGGTAAATATCATTCTATAATCAGATAATACTGATCGTATCGCCATAGCTACTAAATAACTTTATATCATCAGTGTACATAAGCATTGAACTATCCAAAATAAAAGAGGGAAGATCATTCAAGAATAATAAAAAGTGCAATGGGCCTAAATGGCTACCCTGGGGAACACCGGATATTACATTAACCATACGATCAAGTTTCATTATCAAAATACGATGATCAACCCTATCAAATGCTTTACTAAAATCAGTGTAAGTTTCATCACTTCAAAAAGTTTTCAATAACTCTTATTCAAAGTCTCAAATAATTAAAATCAAAAATAACTCTTATCTATTGAGGGATACAAAAATAACTTCTATTTGATATGCGATATAAAAAAAATCTTAAATTAGTGTTATTTGAGACTTTTACCATAAAAATCACAAAATAAAAGTTTATTGCAAATTTTTATAGAGGGAGTATAAACTCATGTACTGGTGTATTTAAAATAATTTTAGCACATTTTTTTGACATTGATTTTTTAGTTGAAAATCGATCAATGATAGTTATTTTCGGTCCCTGTTTAATTGCAGCATTCGATACTATAGTGTGTTATTATTACCAAAAATACAAAAAATTTTCAATAACATTAATATATTCTCAGCTTCAGCGAAGAGAGCATACCACTGAGACCCTAGACATCTTAAGAAAATATGTTTTGTAGCTTTTTAATACTTTTGAGCCTTGCCTCCTGTCCCGCTGGGTGAATGGTGTGGACAATAACTTTTAATCAATTCGAATAGAAATTTAGCAGTGGTATAAAAATCGTTAGATGCGGCGTTGGGTGCAAAATGGGCGAAGTAGCCACGCCCCTTCTAGTACCTCCTATACAAAATGATCTATTTCACTAAAAACGCTATTCTGTAGGTAACTTCATCTTAAAGGGCTCTACGAAGCTAAAATTTGGCTGGTGTTATTATTTTATAGCGTGTAATATAAACTACAATAATGGGTCCGCTTGCCCCTCCCCTTCTTCTACCACCCATACAAATTACGTAATTAACCGTCATAGTTTTACATACATATCTTTTTTGTAAGTACACTGAATTCAGTCAAATTTTGCACAAGATGTACGCTTATAAAAATTTGACTCAGGAATGAATATGCACTATATCTGTTGACCTCTTCTGGTACCTCTCATACAAAATTACCTTTTACAAATTACCTATTTTTGGATAATAATTACTTCTTTCATTACTTCCAAACGGACAACCGGAGGGTATTTGAATTTGGTCAGCTTTTTATCTTGCAAAAGTAGACAAACCCTAAGAAAACCAAAACATTTGCCACACCCCTTTTGGTACCTCCCATACAAATAACCGAATTCATCCTCATAGTTTCACATACATATCTTTTTTGTAAGTACACTGAAATCTCACTCAAATTTTGCGAAAGATGTTCGCTTATGAAAATTGAACTCAGGAATAAAAATGGACTATATCGGTTCATGCCTTCTGGTACCTTCCATTCAAAATTACCTTCTTTTAGAAAATTAATATTTCTTCTATAACATCTAAACGGACACTTGGGGGGTAATGAGAATTTGTCGGTTTATTTATCTTGTGGTAGGATGCAAAACAGCACAAACCTAGCTATTTGACACACCCCTTCTGGTACATCCCAAATAGTCTTACATACATATCTATTTTGTAAATAAACTGAATTATGTCATATTTTGCGTAAGACGTACGGTTATGAAATTTTTAAAAAGGAATGAATACGGACTCTATCGATTCACATCTTTGACAAATTATATTATTATAACTTCTCAACCGGCACCTGGGAAATAATCAAAATTGGTCAGTTAATTCATCTTGTAATAGGAGGCAAAACCTCAGAAACTCTAACTACTTGACACACTCCTTCTGGTACATCCCATATAAATAACCGATATTGCCCCTTATACATACATATCATTTTTGTGGGTACACTGACTTTAGTAAAATTTTGCCAAGCTAATCGATAATTAAACGTTGATTTACGACAAAAATCGAACACATTGTGCTGTCCCTAATGATACGTCCTTGTACGGCTACATTTCTCTAGACCGCTGGTATTATGGCCGAAAGCCCTATCTACAACCGGTTATGCTCCACAAGCAGGAAAATAATAATACATAAAAAATCGTTAAATTTCAATAACTCAAGACTTAAATAATACCTTATATTGCGTGTACTGCTTTCATCATTGAGGACCATTAAAGTTGATATCTGTAAACGTAAGCGAGACATGACAACGGTAATTTAATACCGGACTAAACTGATTATTTTG
Organism: Muscina levida; assembly: GCA_964034835.1. Lineage (NCBI taxonomy): Eukaryota > Metazoa > Arthropoda > Insecta > Diptera > Muscidae > Muscina > Muscina levida. The sequence goes on along the minus strand of OZ035883.1, from coordinate 101,154,417 downwards.
TCTTTAATTTGTCACATTTACTAAACAAAGCTGTATGCTTTTTTTTATTATAAGCCGTCCTTTTTTCACTTTGTCATATTTAGCAGCATTTTTCTGAAACATTCTCCAAAAAGAAAAAAGTGCAATTTCAATCTGTGAAATACTAAAGTTAAAACGTGAAAAAATAATTGAGTTTTAATTTTGTTTTATTCCCATTTAATACAAAACAAAAATTATCGCGATATCTCCCACCAGGTCCGCGCTAAATGTTATTGATTGTCACTACTTTCTTGGGTATTAAAATACCCAGTAGGCTTTAATAAGTTAAGGGACGAGTTAGACCCCAAGTATTTTAAGACCAAATTCAGGACGATTGAGCTATGTCCGTCTATCTGGCTGGCCGGCTGATAAAAACGATAACTCGAGTAAACTCTAACTTATCCGTATGAAAATTTACCAGTATTAATATTTTCCAAAATAAAGTAATGGAGTAAATAGGCAAAAAGCCCCATCCATTCTGGTACATTCAAATCATTAGTAAACAAGCCCTCAAATAACCGAAGCCATTAACACGCCCCTTCTGGTACCCATACAAATAACCAAATTGACCCTCATAATTTTACATACATATCTTTTATGTTAGTACCCTAAATTCTGTTCTATTTTGCGATAGATGTACGCTTAAAAATTTGACTCGTTTTCCATAACTTCCAAGCGGACAAGTGGAGGATATATTAATTTGGTAAGTTTAATTACTTTCGAACAGTTGACAAATACTTAGAAAACCGCAACATTTGCCCCACCCTCCTGGAATCCCCATACAAAAGACCGAATTCACCATGATAGTTTTACACACATTTTTATACCATCACCCTTAGGGATGAGGGTATATATCATTTGATACGAAAAAAAAAGTGTAACGCATTAAAGGAGACGAGTAAGACCCCAAGTACCTTAAGACCAAATTCGTTTCAGGAATTTTTAAGACGATTGAGCTATGTCCATCTGTCTGTCTGGCTATCCGGCTGGTATGCACGATAACTTTCGAAAGACGCAACCAAATGTTTTGAAATTTTGCACGAGTTAATATTTTCCCAAAACTACCATACAAATGTACCACTCCGCCCACTTTAGAGATGGAGTAATAATATCAATAAACTCAATACGATCTTGTCCGAATTTTGTATTTTGTTAAGTTATAACAGGATAAAGTTTTCAAGAAAAAATTAGAAGCTTAGCGAGTCCCCTTATGATACCTCCCATACAAATGTACCACTCCGCCCACTTTAGAAATCGAGTAATAATATCAACATAATAGAAAATGGTATATGTAAGTCGGGTTGCCCGACTGAAACTTTTTTACAGGTTAGTACACATGTGATTAAGAAATCGTTATGGTAATAAGTACCCTCATCCCTTAGGGTGATGGTATAAACACCCAGGTTTGAAAGTGGGTATAAATGGGTAAATACCTAGCATTGGGTCTAAGGCCATCTCAAATAGGGTCTGAAGTCTCATCTTCTATGCGTTACACTTTTGGGTCGTATCAAATGATATATACCCTCCTACCCGTAGGGTAAGGGGATAACAATTTCGGCCGGGAAGCTGTTTTGTTCCATTTTTACATAGGTGTTATCGTCCATGATTATACAGCATTGAATTTCGTCAGTACTTTATCATATGAAGCACGTGCACGTGAATCGGCTCTTGATCTTAGAATTTTCATTGAGCCTGACCAACTTGGATTTTCTTGTATTTTGTGCACACTAATTCCCCGATTACGCTTTTTTGTTCCGAAATCGCAAACTTTTTATGATTTTTGCACTATTTTTTAAGTTTAAAGAAATTTTTAGACACTATTTTTTAAGATACCCTATTTTTTGTTTTATTGGGAAAGTCCATACTGTCACAAGTAAAAGTCATATTTGCTTGTAAAAGTTGCCTTATAAAATCAAAAGCTTCATACATAGAGTTTCAAAAAGGCGGGTTCGCAAGGTACTGTGTATTATACAATATGTAGGGAAATTTGAAAATAAAAGTTCTCCGCAATAAAATAACAATTGACATGCCTCCCCAGGCAGTTCTCGAAGCCGAAGCGTTCCCTCCGGTTGGGAACGCCTGATCTATATATGTATATATATATATTAGGGCGTTTCACCAAAGGTGTTTTTTTTTGCGATTTTTGCAACTCTTGAAGCAGAATATTGGGCAATTTTTATTCATCAAAAACCCTTTTACTGTTTGAGGTAACAAAATTATGCACTGTTACATTTTAAAAAGGTCCTACTTCAAATATTTTAAAATTCAAATAGTGTGAATCTAAAAATAAAAAATTATTTTTTTTGTCTATTTTTTATTTTTTTCAACATTTTTCACAAGTAAGATAAAAACTTATATATGCCAAAATAAAGGTACCTAATTTATCTTTCTAACGCATTTTACATCTTAAAAAATTATTGAAAACTTTTCAAGTTATCGAGGTTTGAAATCTAGGAAAAAAATTTTCACGTTTAAGACTATCAAAGTGGTCCATAATAATGGTTGTCAAAAAATTCTTGCGGTGTTTTTATTGAATTTTCAATTCTTCATATAATTGGTTATAATAATGCGATTTAAGTCAAATATGCGCCGTTTTGTTCGATGACGAGTTCCCAACGAGATGCCAACTTCATAATGCCCCTCTTATAGAAGCTCGCTTCCCTATTGTCAAAAAACTCGGAGATCTAATTTTCACAGTACTCTCTTGTGGCCAACTTCCGACTACCAAGTTCGTTAGCCATGGACAGAAATAGGTGGTAATCACTTGGTGCGAGATCCGGACTATACGGTGGATGCAAAAGAACCTCCCATCCGAGCTCCCGGAGCTTCTAACGCGTCACCAAAGATGTGTGTGGCCTGGCGTTGTCCTGATGGAAGACAATTCGGCCTCTGTTGATCAAAGATGGCCTCTTCTGCATGAGTGCTGCATTCAAGCGGTCCAGTTGTTGGAAGTACAGGTCCGAATTGAGCGTTTGGCCATAGGAGAGCAACTCATAGTGGATGATTCCCTGCCAATCCCACCAAACACACAGAAGAACCTTCCTGGCCGTCAATCCAGGCTTGGCCACCGTCTGGGCAGCTTCACCGCTTTTCGACCACGACCGTTTGCGCTTCACGTTGTCGTAAGTGACCCACTTTTTATCGCCAGTCACCATCCGCTTCAAAAACGGGTCGATTTTGTTGCGATTCAGAAGCGATTCGCATGCATCCATACGGGCAAAAATGTTTTTTTGCGTCAAGTCGTGTGGCACCCATACATCGAGCTTCTTTTTGAATCCAAGCTTCTTCAAATGGTTTATAACGGTTTGATGACTCATGCCCAGCTCTTGGCCGATGCTACGGCTGCCACTTTGCCGGTCTCTTTCGATCAATTCAGCGATTTTATCGCAATTTTCGACGACAGGCCTTCCGGACCGTGGCGCATCTTCGATCACCTCTGCACCAGAACGAAAACGTTGAAACCATCGTTGTGCGGTGGAAATGGAAACTGTATCGGGTCCGTAAACTGCACAAATTTTATTGGCAGCATGAGATGCATTTTTGCCTTTATCGTAGTAGTACTGTAAAATATGCCGTATTTTCTCTTTATTTTGCTCCATGTTTGCGACGCTATAACTCACGAACGACTAAAAACAAACAACAATAAATGAAACACGTGTTAGCGCGTGAAAAGAGCTTTCCAAAAAGCTCTAGCGTGAACCGATGCGACGAATACAACTAGAACTACGCGCTTGCAAAGACAAGCTTGCGGAAATACCGCAAGACTTTTTTGACAACCTTTATAATAATATTTCACACCAATAATTTTTTTTGTCGTGGGATCGGATCGTTAAAAAGAGAATTTGTTTAGTTGTTTGAACAAAAAGCACCAGAAAATATTAATATAAAGATTTTGATGGCGGTAGGAATCTTTGGCAAAAAACTCAATTTTTAGGAGAAGTAGAAAAATATGCATTCTCCTCGGATTCGTCGCCGGCCGCCAACTGCCTCCATACTTGCTTAGAAAACGTTGCTTAATTTTTTCAATTCTAACATCTTCATTTTAATAATTTTAATTTTTATAGAAAAAATAATGTCTAAATCAAGACGAAAAAACACATTTTATGCAAAACTTCGTGAAAAGTATCCAATTCTCGAAAAAACAAAAAGTGATACAGTAGACTACGGATTAGTGCACATCGGTGACTTTTTGTGCACTTATGCGGTTTTTGCATTTATACAACACTCAGATAAGTGCACAACTATTGCATATATACAAACATTGCATAAGTGCATGATTATTATACAAACATAAGATTATTTTTATTAATCTGTAACACCAGCTCAGTTTGGACGAAACTTTAATAAAAACTTAGAAAATCAGTTCAGTTGAAGGTAAAAAAATCACAAATTTATATTTTATTGTTTTAGTGTTTTTCATATTTCATACAAAGAAAATAAAAATATTCAGTTCTGTGCCAAAATAAGAGCTGTTAGTGAATCATTGCAATCATATTTTGCAAGATTGTTTTTGCAAAATACATATTAAATTGCACTCAATTCGATTCACCTAAACTAGGTGTGCTGAAAAAGTCTGAAATCTTTTTTTGAACCGTGTTTTCAGTTCCAACCATATATATTTTTTCTCCAGTTTCTCTAAATCATAATATACATTTATGTAGTATAAGAGATTTGCATTTATGCATGCAAAGTTTTGCTAAAAAATCACTTTCAGGTTAGCAAAAGTTGTGCATTTATCCGGTCTTTGCATTTATACGTGTTGCACTTATCTGTGTATTTTTGTATGTAAACGTATAAAAGAGGCTAATGGCTTCAAGTTCCAGTGCACTTATGCGGTTTTTGCATTTATGCGATGTGTACTTAACCGTAGTTTACTGTAGTGATGTTTTGTGCAAAGGTACTTTTTCTATTGCGTTTGATGATAACGCGGATATCGGTCGTCATATCAAAACAAAAAACATCAAGACGCTCACGTTGTCGCTTCTATTAGCACATCGATAAGGTCACATTTTCAATCGGATTTGAATTACATATATTGGTAAAAAAAAGGAGTGTGGACATATCATGGTATTAATTCTAATCACAGTTTTAAATCGTCGGAATGTGCGACACAAATATTTAAATAATGTTTTAAAATAAAAAGTTTTCGTGTGCGAAGATTTTAAAGACTGCAGTTATGTGTCAATCTACACAGATGCATCAAACCATGGGAATATCAAACTTTTTCCTGCGCTCGTTCGATATTTTATCCCTATGAAAAATGAAAATGCACCCAATTTCGATACATCAAAAACTATTGTACGAGTGCCAAATTTATGCAATGGAGAGAAGGCAATGTTTCGATTGTGGATCGGTGGGTGGAGATATTTAATCATCTCAATATCAGCACCAGTGCACTGCAGTGGAACGAATCTTCTCTGCAGTGAACAAAACGTGGACGTCAGACAAAACCCGATTTGTAACCAATTCTTGTTACGGGTATTCTGGCTATTTAGTAACAAGGAAAAGTTCACCTTGTGGTGAAATGAAAATTATTGACAATTCACAGCTAATTTTTGAATTTTAAAAACAAAAAATTAAAACACAATTCAGAGAAAAGTAAACATATTTTTACTTTTTAGATATTTATACACATTTGACTGAGCTTAAGGAGACGACACATACCCCAGTTAAGTGGACAGTCGAAAATGTTGGACTAATACTGTGTCATGGAGAATTGGTCACTGCCGACCCACAGGTTTCTTGGCCGTTGTTCCCTTTCCACCCAAGCATTGAAGGCGATTCTGACCGTCAAATGTAATATGAAGTACAAATGTCTTGATTTCTACAATTACCTCAAAAAGTGCAATTGCTTAAACGACAAATACAAAACAACCATAAAAGCTGATTCTGATGGAAATAATTGTTAATTTCTTTATATATTGAATAAAAAATTTCAGTGAATAAAATATACCCATATTAAACAAATTTTTATTTTTTGAAGATTGCGTCTTTTGGCTTTTCAGTTGACTATATTTAATTTCATTTAAGAATCGGATAACACATTTCAAACAAAAAAGTACAGGATATTGGAATTTGATCAATGTAATTATCTAACAATAGTAGTAAAACCTCAGAAAACTAAAAAAGTTACCACGTCCCTTCTGATAACTTTCATATACATGATCAAATTCATAAATTTATATTCAGGTGGACTTTATTAATTTTTTTCGATTTTCGCACGTGAATTTGCAACCGATCAAGTCCATAGTTTTGTAAATTTATTTTTAGACCAACCCTTCACAAAATCACAAACAAAAATTTTGCTAGGGATCACAAACTTCAAACCGCATGCGGCACCTCAACTTCCAACCGAACGAGCTAACCGGTCGTTTGTAACAGATGAGTTTAAGTTCTTACATACATTAAGGGTCCACCTTAATCTTCATACATAACTTATTTTGTGAGTACACTGAATTCGGGTAAGTTTTGCGCAATGTAAACGTTTAAACCAGTAAGAAAGTTTCAGTCGGGTGACCCGACTTACATATACCATCACCCTCAGTAAAATAAAAAAAATTGCTATTATATTGATATTATTACTCGATTTCTAAAGTGCGTGGAAGGGGCGTGTCTAGACTTCTAGGTTTATCCTCCAAAACTTTATCCTGTTATAGCTTTACTAAATACAGAGTTTGGGCACGATAGCGTTGGATGTATTGATATTATTACTCCATCTCTGAAGTGGGCGGAGTGGTACATTTGTATGGGAGGTACCAGGAGGGGCGTGTCTAGACATCCAGATCTTTTCTCCAAAACTTTATCCTGTTATATCTTTACTATATACAGAATTTGGGCACGGTCGTGTAAAGTGTATTGATATTATTATGCCATCTCTAAAGTGCGCGGAAAAGTACATTTGTATGGGAGGCACCAGAATGGGCGTGTCTAGACTTCCAGATTTTTTCTCCAAAACTTTATCCTGCTTGAACTTTACTAAATACAGAATTTGGTCACGATCGCGGTAGTTCTAATAATAATATTAATCGATTTCTAAAGTGGGCGGTACCAGATGTGTTTGGGAGGTACCAGATGGGGCGTTGGTAGACTTCCAGTTTTTTTCTCAAAAACTGTATCCTGCTATAGCTTTACTAAATTAAGAATTAGGGTACGAGCGCGATGGATTTATTGATATTATTACTCCATATCGAAAGTGGGCGGAAAGGTGAATTTGTATGGGAGGTACCAGAAGGGGCGTGGCTAGACTTCCAATTTTTTTCCAAAACTTTATCCTATAATAGCTTTACTAAGTACAGAATTTGGGTACGATCCCGTTGGGTGTATTGATATTATAACTCGATTTCTAAAGTGGGCGGAATGATGTATTTGTATGGGAGGTACCAGAAGGGGCGGAGCCATGTAGCCCATTTTCAATACCGTAAGTAGTTTTGGGGAAATATTAACTCGTGCAAAATTTCAAGACATTTGGTTGCATCTTTCGAAAGTTATCGTGCGAACCAGCCGGACAGCCACCAGACAGACAGACAGACAGACAGACGGACATGGCTCAAATGACTTAAAAAGTCATGAATCGAATTTGGTTCTAAGAAACCTAGGGTCTGAAGTGACTCCTTCTATGTGTTACACTTTTGGGTCGTATCAAATGACATATACCCTCATCCCTAAGGGTGATGGTATAAAAATCTGTCTCAATAATAAATAAGGGCCACAGGGGTTTTATCTTTTTTGGATCAGAAACGTCAAAAACGTAAGGTTGCATTATGTAGCATCTTACGAATCAAATTTTTAAATGCACAATTTGAGATTTCCCTGGCTTACACATCAGTCAGTGACCACGAATCGTTTGTACTTATATCAAAGAAAGCATTTCTATTGCACATTAGCAATTTTAACTGAAACCCACAAAAAGACATTACATTAACAAATTTAATTTTTTTAAAGGTGAATGCTTTACAAGTGCCTTAAAACGGGTCAACTCTTTTAACAGGTTTCAGGGACTGTCAAGGAATCCCTTAAAACCATTGTGAAATAAAAACTTTGCTCGGAAACTGCAAATTCACCACAGAGGCAGTTTGGTAGCAAATCTCTGTTTAAGGGATGTTTTTTTTTTCCATAACTTGCTCCCTTTTCGCTTGCATTTTCATGCAAAGTCATTAAAAAAAACCAAACGAAATGAAATGTTGGTTTAAATCTGAACTTAATATTTAGAATTCGGTCTACTATTCCTTGGCAAGAATGAGTGTAACTAAAGCATAGTTACTTCATACTCACAGATACGATTAAATATTTTTGTATGTGTGAATGTCCAGGCAGGTATGAGTGGATTTCTAATACGTATACATATTAATCAAAATGTCGAAATGGGAAACCGTAACGTATTTTTTTTGCCCTGCAACAAATCATTTTCACTTTTTGTTTTGTTGAGCAGGAAAGTTACAAAAATATGCGTGATTTCCTTTGAGGTCCCTCAGTCCCGCTTTATTTTCACAAACTACGATAATAGCTAATCGAGTTTTACTCGCTCTAAAAGGAACAAAGCATGAAAATGCGAATGTGGCGCAAATGGAAATCGTACAACGTACATAATTATTATTGAATGACTTGCCAAGACAAAAGATGCTGATTCACTAATTGTTTTATTTTATGGAATCATTAATACTTGTATTACTGCGTTGGGAATTTGGTGGCACCACTGGACTAATCAGCAGCTCGCTCTTCGACTAAAATATATTCGTCTTCGTACTGTTCATGCACGCCACCCTCCCATTCACGCGCTGGCAGTCAAGGAGTAACAAAAAATGTACGCTTTGATTTCCATTTTCTTATCTTTATTCTGCTAGCTTACATAGAACAGCCAGAAGGAAGGAAGCATTGAAAAAAAATTTAAGCAAATGGAATACTGTGGCTGTAGTCGTCTCAGTGTTCAAAAAGCATTAAAAACATTTGGAAACTGTTTGGGGCGAAATATTCCATTTAGTCGATGTTGCTCCACCTTGCGCGATGTTGCGCTAACAGAGCAAAGAATTGCGAGGAAAAGATATTGACAATTCATGTTCAAAAATTGAGGGTAGTTGGAAAACGTTCAGCAACATATTTATATCATTCAGCTAATATTTGTAAATCAATATGGCACAGGTTACTTTCCGAACATTTAATTTTGTTTCAGATTTAATCTAACGTAACTGCAAAATAAAGTTTAATTACACATTGGTCCTTTTCCCTGATCTAGCGTAACAAAATGCAAATTGTCGACCTTCGAAATCTACCAAAATTTGAAGTCCCGCCGCAAATTTACAAATTAGCTATAATTGATCAACTGTCGACTTTCGAATACAACAAATGTCAAAACAAAATCATTTTGGCGGGTTTTAGCAAGTGTGCAGATAGTGCTGAGAATTTGTAGAAAATTCATATAGCTAATTTTTTTTTGGGATTTTTTAAAAGGTATGTTGTTAACAAAAATAGTGTATCGTGACCTTAGCAACATATAACATAGTGAAAAATTGTGGTAAAAATCAACACCTTTATTAAATGCTTTTTAGTGACCGAACTTAAACCTCTGTGGAGAAAAACTTAGTTAGCCGGTATTGGCCGGTGAAGAGATATTGTAATTTTTATTGCCGAAGACTTTTCGGTCTGCAAATGCACTCTTTTTTAGTATGGCATTCCGAGTCAGATTGGAGTATTGACTCGAAATAACTTAAAAATATAATTTCATAAGACTACAAATTAAAACAAAAATAAAAAAAATTTAAGAACAAATTTTTAAAATTTTTCTTTTTATTTTGACGAAAATTCTATTATTATTTAAGTTACGCTAGATCAGACAAATGGACCACTGTGCATAGGTCCGATTCTACTATCAAAACTTAATTTCACTTTACACCCCATGAATGAGGTATGGGATAGCTTCTCGCGTTGTTGTGAATTAACACGCTTTCTATTTTTAGATTCACAACTAACGGCACCAACTTGTTTATCGACGAATGAGAACGTCACTGTTTGATGCGAAGTTTTTGACGAAAACATCAAGGAGGCCGGCAGTGAAGAAACAATTTCTGGATGACTGGAGCTAGGAGTTGAACCTGGGATCTCCCGCATGCTAGTCGCGTGTTCTAACCATCATGCCATCGGCCGGCCCAGGTAATAAAATCCTATACTCAGTTAGGCGAGATTTTTGACCAACGTTTTTTATGGGCCTCAATAGATTTTCAAAATCAGTGAGGCCCTCGAAAATAGGTGTCTTCAGTTTTTGTGTCACACCTCGTGATAGCGGCAATAATATAGCTGGAAATTTTGTGAACAAATTTTATTAGGACAATGGCAAAAAAGTATCATTTTCCTGCCTACTTTTTTATTAACCATTATGACACCGTTTTTTCGTACCTTTACTCACATATGAGCCAATAACGTGGTTGAATATCAACCGATATCAACAGGTTTTATTTCATGATCGCAAACTTTTTAATTTTTTTTCACAATTTTTTTATTAAAACCAGTAAGAAAGTTTCAGTCGGGCGACCCGACTTACATATACCATCACCCTCAGTAAAATAAAAAAAATTGCTATTATATTGATATTATTACTCGATTTCTAAAGTGGGTGGAGTGGTAAATTTGTATGGGAGGTACTAGAAGGGGCGTGTCTAGACTTCTAGGTTTATCCTCCAAAACTTTATCCTGTTATAGCTTTACTAAATACAGAGTTTGGGCACGATAGCGTTGGATATATTGATATTATTACTCCATCTCGGAAGTGGGCGGAAAGGTACATTTGTATGGGAGGTCCCATAAGGGGCGCCGCTAGACTTCCAATTTTGTCTCCAAAACTTTATCCTGTTATAACTTAATAAAATACAGAATTGGAGCACGATCGTGTCGAGAATATTGATATTATTACTCCATCTCTAAAGTGGGCGGCGTGGTACATTTGTATGGGAGGTACCAGAAGGGGCGTGTCTAGACATCCAGATCTTTTCTCCAAAACTTTATCCTGTTATAGCTTTACTAAATACAGAATTTGGGCACGATCGTGTCAAGTGTATTGATATTATTATTCCATCTCAAAAGTGGGCGGAAAGGTACATTTGTATGGGAGGTACTAGAAGGGGCGTGTCTAGACTTCCAGATTTTCTCTCCAAAACTTTATCCTGCTTGAACTTTACTAAATACAGAATTTGGTCACGATCGCGTTAGTTCTAATAATAATATTAATCGATTTCTAAAGTGGGCGGTACCAAATGTGTGTGGGAGGTACCAGATGGGGCGTTGGTAGACTTCAGTTTTTTTCTCAAAAACTGTATCCTGCTATAGCTTTACTAAATTAAGAATTAGGGTACGAGCGCGATGGATTTATTGATATTATTACTCCATATCTAAAGTGGGCGGAAAGGTGAATTTGTATGGGAGGTACCAGAAGGGACGTGGCTAGACTTCCAATTTTTTTTCCAAAACTTTATCCTATAATAGCTTTACTAAGAACAGAATTTGGGTACGATCCCGTTGGGTGTATTGATATTATAACTCGATTTCTAAAGTGGGCGGAATCATGTATTTGTGTAGGAGGTACAAGAAGGGGCGGAGCCATGAAGCCCATTTCCAATACCGTAAGTAGTTTTGGGGAAATATTAACTCGTGCAAAATTTCAAGACATTTGGTTGCGTCTTTCGAAAGTTATCGTGCGAACCAGCTGGACAGCCACCAGACAGACAGACGGACATGGCTTAAATGACTTAAAAAGTCATGAATCGAATTTGGTTCTAAGAAACCTAGGGTCTGAAGTGACTCCTTCTATGTGTTACACTTTTAGGTCGTATCAAATGATAGGGTATATATCATTCCCTAAGGGTGATGGTATAAAGAGGTTTTTAGCCCCAGTTTCATTATATTATTCAGAAAACCTATTTATTCAGCGTTTTTACCACCCAGTTAAAAACTGTTGCTTTTGTTTAGTCGGTTTCGGTTTTTTTGAAAAGTTCACTTTCCGAATATCGAAGAAACCGAGTTTTCATCATCGAATACCCGGTTTTTGTTGTAAGAATATGTTTTTATGAATTTATGAGTTTTAATGTTATAAAAACTAAAAAAAATATTTATAAACAGTGATGATTCTGAATATAATTTGGAACATGAATTCAATAACCTCTATTAAAAGTATTCAAAATCCAAAATACCATTTGAAAACAAATATTTAAAATATTTTTGAGGACTTTTTATATGTAGGAAAACGTCATAAGCGATATTGATAACTTCTTCTTCTTCTTTAATGGTTGCAACAACAGAAATTTATCTTTCAGTAGCCGCACGTAGAAAAGTATTCCAAGCGCTTCGGTCTTTTGCGCTCCGTAGATAGTTCGTCACACCAAGCTTAGTTTACAGCTCCTTCACCTGGTCCATCCATCCATTTATTGCCAAAGACTTTTTGAGCCGGAGCGTTTTCGTTCATTCGTACATCGTGTCCAAGCCAGCGAATTCGGTCAATTTGAACGCGCTTGACCACGTCGATGTCGTTGTACAGCTCATACAGCACATGATTCATTCGACGACAGTACTCGCCATTCACGATGATGGGTCCAAATATTTTGCGGAGTATTTTTCTCTCGAAGACTCCTAGAATAGATTGATTCGCTTGTGTCATTACCCAGGATTCTGCGATGTAGAGCAAGACAGGTAGGATCAGATTCTGGTAGAGCTGGATCTTTATTCTTCGACATTATTATTTTCGTTTATGGCGGAGCCAAGGTAGACAAAATCATCTACCACCTCATAGTTATAGTTGTCAACGTTCACGTAGCGTCCCAGACGAGTGGACTCTTTGTTCGTTGAAACAAATAACTTGGTTTTGTCCTCGTTTATCACCAGACCCACTTCAGCCGACTGATTTTCAATGCTCGAAAAAGCCGCAGTAACATCTTGCAATCCACATCCGATAATATCTATATAATCAGCATACGCGAGCAACATGTTGCTTTTGTTAAATATGGTGCCATTCCTGTTTACTGCTACTTTCCGCATGATCATCTCCATTACGATGTTAAAATATCGCAGGACAGACTATCGTCTTGTTTAAAGCCTCGCTTGGTAGAAAATGGCTCTGACAGATTTTTGCCAATTTTCACTGGACTTCGTGCCAGTCAGTGTCATCCCGCAGAGTCGAATTAGCTTTGCGGGGATACCAAACTCAGCCATGGCATCTAACAATTTCTGTCGTATCGGACTGTCAAATGCAGCTTTGTAATCGATGAATAGATGGAAGGTGTCGATGTGCATTTCTTGGGTCTTCTCCAGGATATGTCGTAGCATGAATATCTGGTCTAGGGTAGCCAGACGTACTGTTTTTATCAGTACATGTACTGTTTTTTGTGAATGTACTTTTTTATGCACAACACGTAAAACAGTACGCAAAAGTACTGTTTTTCAAACCTTTTACTGTTTTTGTACTTTTTTTTCATTTCACTGATATTTTGTACAACAATCCATTTCAATATTTGATAAAACATGTTTCGAACAGAGTTCGAAAAAAAACATTAACGTACGGTATCTTAACGTTCTGTACGGAATTTCATTGAGTACAGTACGCAAACACATACCTTACAAGAGGTACGAAATACACTACGACACTTTGTTAAGTTTGTGTATGTGTACAAAACCAGAATACCGTACGCTACGATTGTTAAAAGACGAACACAAACGCTACGATAACGTACTGAACTTCGAACACAAACAAAAACGGAATACACTACGTTAAGTGTATTTTTTGTGGAATGAACAATAAAAAAATGTTTTCTTCCAAACACTGCTGGATTGGGTTTGGCTAGCTCGTGAGTCGCCCTTTCCTTAAAATCCACTTTTAGCTCGCGAGCCAAGAGTCACAAAGTTTCAAATGAGCTCTTAGTTAGCAAGCCAGGAGCCACAAAAATTCAAGTGAGCTCTGGGCTGGAGTGCTTAGTACCAAAGTTTTGTACCAGAAGTACTTTTTTATGCCAAAAAGTACTTTTATTGGCCAGAAGCACTTTTCTGTTGCAGGAAGTACTTTTTTTTGTACCAGAGTCCTTTTTGTACCAATAAGTAATTTTAATGTACTTTTCTGCACAAAGTACCTTTTTGTACCAAAGTACTTTTTATGCCAAAAAATACTTTTATTGGCCCAAAAACACTTTTCTGTTGCACATAGCAAAAAGTACTTTGTACCAAAAAGTACAATAAAAGTACTATGAACCAAAAAGTACTTTGGTACAAAAAAAAGTGTTTTTGGGCCAAAAAAATACTTCTTGGCACAAAAAAGTACTTTGGTTGGTACAAAAAAAGTAGTTTGTGCCGAAAATTACATTAAAAGTACTTTTTGGTACCAAAGTTTTTTGTGCAATAGAAAAGTGCATTTGGGGCAAAAAAGTACTTTTTGGCATAAAAATGTACTTTTGGTACATATCTTTGGCTCTTGGCTCGCGAGCTAATTTTGTGTTAATGTATAGCTAAATGCTAAAAGATGAGACGATTTTCGGTTTCTGTTTTAAACAATATATGCAACATACCGTTATTTAGACATTCCCCAAAAAATACACTAAACGTAGTGTACTCAGTTTGTGTTCGCTTAAAAAATACACAACCAATTCGAGTTAGTGTTTGTGTTCGAAGTTCACTACGTTAACATAGCGTTTGTGTTCGTCTTTTGACAATCGTAGCGTACGGTATTCTGGTTGTGCACACATACGCAAACGCTAAAAACAGGAGTATCGTATGTGTATCTTCGACGTACCGTACGTGTAACGTACTGTTTTTTTTTTCGAACTCTGCTTTTAATACCTCCCATACACATATACCACTCCGCCCACTTTCCCAGCGGCGGAAATCATGAGAAGGAAGGCCTTCGTTCATGAGTTTGAAGGCCTTCTTTTGGATCCGGTACGCCTTCCTTGGCCTTCTTTCTTCCTTTCTTTTTTACATTGCGTGACATTGGAAAATAAGGCCTTCCGGCGCCGGTTTCCATAAGAAGGCCTTATGGATGCTTTCTATAAGAAGGCCTCATGGAAACTTTCTATAAAGGGGCTCTATGGAAGCTTTCTATAAGAAGCATTATGGAAGGCCAGCATACACATGAAAAAATAATGACTTGCAAATTAAAAAAACTATACAGTGCACCCTCAAATTATTTATTTTTTGCTGGAGTTTGAACCCACTACCTCGTGATTGTTAGTCAGCCATGCTACTGTCTAGCCTATGAAGATGCATTCGAATTGTGTGGTTGAAACTAATGATACACTGTTTAAAAAAACCCCTTCCACGGAAATTAAAAATTTTTTCCATTTGGAAGACATCCAATACCCCTTATATTTGGAAGCGAGAGGGTATGTGTATGAAATCCCTCTGCCTTCTTTTCAAAGGCCTCTGGCAGGCCTTCATAAAAGTTGAAAAAAAACGTAATAACAATTCTTTCCATTTAGAAGGCATGCAATACCCCATTTATTTGTAAGCGAGAGGGGATGTGTATGAAATCCCTCCGCCTTCTTTTTACATGACTTTGGCAGGTCAGTCCATAAAATGCCTAAATCTGATGAAAAATCATGCGTTCTGTATTCCTTATTTGAAATGTTTTTCCCAAATAATGACTACTGCATGCATTATATGAGGAAGGCCTCTCAAATTCTGCCGCTGGGTTGTTGTACTGAGGGTTATGGTTAAGGCTCGTATCTGTACTGTTTTTCGCAGTACAGTTTTCAACATCAAAAACTGCGTACTGCTTTTCTCCCTCAAAGTACTGTTTTTTGATACATAATAGAAATATAAACGGCGAACAGCGATTTCGTGCAATAATATGAAACACTAAAAATTATTTTTTATCGATTTAATCGATTGAGATGGCTGCTTTACGCACTGATATTATCGGTAATTTTGCCTGCTTTGATTTGAATGCTATTATAGTCGAAGCCGTTATGAACAAGCGAATACAATTTGTACAATGCCAATGAAAATGCGGTATATTTGCACACCCAATTTAGATATATCAAAAACGAGCGACAAAGTTATGCAATGGAGAAAAGGCAGTGTTTCGAATGTGGATCGGTGGGTGGAGATATTTATTCATCTCAATAATGCTGATTGCGAATTCAAAGAAATTGCCACGATCGTTGAATATATTTAATATTGGCCAGGAACTTCAGCATCGGTGGAGCGAATCTTCTCAGCAGTGAACAAAACTTCGACGTCAGACAAAACCCGATTTGATGTGCAAACATTGAAGGCGAATCTGACCATCAAATGTAATATGAAGTACAAATGCGTTGATTTCTACAATTTCCTCAAAACGAAACCGGCATTGCTTATTCAAATTGCTTCAAACGATAAATACAAAACAACCACAAAATGTAATTCTGGAAATGATTGTTAATTTTTTTTAAAATATTGAATAAAATATTTATGCTATGTAAATATGTACTGCGAAAAGTACTGTTTTCCCAAATCGATGTTCTGCTTTTTTAAAAAATGTCAGTGAAATGTACCGTTTTTGTCCAAAAAAATATACGATCGTTAGGTATGGTATATGTAAGTCGGGTTGCCCGATTAAAACTTTCTTACTGGTTTTTGTTTGTCTTGGTACGCCCTAGTGTACAATGTTGGACTTTTTATTATTTTAGGGCAAGGACATATTAAGTTAAACCTCTAGTCATTACTAAATCTTTGAGAGATTATTAAGTCAGCTCACCTGAATCTGATTCTTTTCAGATTTCTGTTATTTTTCATGAACTGGATAACCGAAGCGAGAAACCTGGGCAAAAAGTAGTTTTAAAATAAACTATTTTGTAATAACGATTTCGACGAACAAAGAGTCCTCTCGATGGGGACGCAGCGTCAACGTTGAAAATTATTGTTTTGAGGTAGTAGATAAGTTTACCAACCTCTGATCTTCCGTCAATAAGAAAAAGAAACGGAGAATAGTGCTAGCCAATAGATGTTTTTACGGACTTCGGCAGCACTTTAGTACTACCACCTTATCTCGGAATACTAAGAAACAGCTTTACCAGGTGCTAATCTTACCCGTTCTTTTGTATGCTGCCGAATCATGGGTGCTTACGACAACGGACATACAAAACCTGGGAGTATTCGAGAGAAAAGTACTCCGAAAAATTTATGGACCTATCTATGTCGACGGCGAGTTTCGCCATCGGATGAACCATGAGCTGTAAGAGCTTTACCACGACATCGACGTAGCTAAAAGAGTCGGAATGCAACGACTACGATGGCTGGGTCATGTTGCCAGGATGTAAATGCTCCAGCGAGAAAGGTGTTTGAAGGCGAACCTGAAGGACGGCGCAGAGCAGGGAGACCGAAACTCCGTTGGAAGGACCAAGTGGTAGGCGACGTGCCACCATCTGGTAGGACTAGCTGGAGAACACACGCACAAGATCGAAGCGTGTGGAATTCTTTAGTACTTCAGGCCTCAAACTTATGAACCACGTTTGTAAGTTGTAATGGGCCACTTAAGTAAGTAAGTATTTTGCAATAACCAGCATACGAGTTTGAAACAAACAAAAACTGTCTGCCCGGGTTTTCGGGTTCCGCTTTAAATACTCGATTACTGACAAATGGAAGATCTTCTTAAGCTTAGTCTCGTTTTCTGCTTAGTTTGGTTAGTAAATAAACCACAGGATATAAAATTATTCATGACCAGTTTCTAACCAATCCCAAACTCATTGGGATGAACTAAAATTCTAAGATTTGAATGATGCACTCGTATTTGGTGTCAGGAAACCACACATACCCTACATTTTAATTATTTACCATGCGTCCGTCAGTGGGTGTGCGTATGTGTGGGCAAATTATTTATTATACAATATCACATCTGGGCTTGCAAATGAATTAATTAAATTATGTTCAATATTTTTAAAAGGAATCCATTCGTTTGTCCGCTCTATGTTAATGTGATTTCCATAACTGATGGCTTCAATGCTTTTAGTGAATTTGCCCCTTTCCACTGTGTAAGTGAAATGTGGAAAAGGGTTGGAGTTCCCTCCTCTTGGAGACATTTTAACCACTTTACAACTGCTACTGCCACATACCATTAGGGCGATGGAGTGTAAAAGGGTACAAAACGCCATTGTGATTGAGCATGTGTGTCTGTGTAATGTTGAATAGAGAACCACTATTGTCATAGTGAAAGTCATTTCAAGTCGTAAATAACATAAAATGTGCAACCTCAAGCGTGACTAATTCATTTGATGCAATTATATGCTAACTCAACGCAAACATACACAACTTTATATACATGCGATGTTTGTGCAAGAACTAGAATATACAAAGAAAATAATAAGGACGAACAAAAATGGAAATCTCTTGTATTTGTTGTCATTATTACTGTAACATTGTACACTTCCGATATTACTTGGTAAGGACGAAGATTGTATGCTCAAACACACATGCAGTAAAGAAATTATAGCCTTTGTGTTTCAATGTGCGTGTTTAATGTGTGTGTGTGTGGTATTGCAATCACTCTAATGGATTCTTTTACTGCTTTGAAATTCACAGAGTTCTCTTCTTTTCACTACAACTAATGATGACTATTTCAATGATGAAAGAGCTCTTGGTGTTGGTGTCTCGAATCATGGTGATGCTGCCATTGCCACAGTCGATGATGATGACAGAATTGAATGCATGTGTAGCCTAAGGGAATGATTCCACAATTGAATAGCATATTGGAAATTTCTAAAAAAAACAGTTGCGGAAAAGAAAGAATATATCGAAAGTGACATGTATATTTTTTTACAAACACTCGTATCCTTTGCCTCAGGTCTTTGTCTGAGTTGTTCAAAGTAGTTTAGTTAGTAGAAATTCTTGTGAAGAAAACATCCTAGTGCAATCTTTGAATAAAAAAGGTTTGGCGGTTTAGGCAACAAAATATGTGTGTTACTTAACAATTTATACAAGAAATTAGACTATAGTTATAACGATCAATGACAGCAACGCTTTCCATTGCGGATTTAAATTATCATTCCTGAAACAATTTGGACATAAACGTCCCTTCTGATATACATAATACCAACGCCCAATAGATCCGTTAACCTCAAATTTGATAATAAGTTATAAATTTAGTTTTATTGCATAATAGTCAATAGTCCTAGTGATTAGTTATGTTCCCGACTAATATTCACATAGGAATTCCCAGCAAACAAAAATGAATAGTCAATAGTCAAAGAAACACTTTAAGAGCTCAT